>VZRO01004331.1:9456-25439 GCA_013397915.1 Daphoenositta chrysoptera
TATATATATATATATAAAATGCACACATGGGTACATTGTCTCCACTTGAAAACTTTAGGTACTAAATACACGCAGAACAAATACTGAATATCGATTCAGCAGGATTCTGAAACATCCACAGGAAAAAGGAAATGCAGAAGATCTCTGTGTGGGCTACAAGCAGCCATTATTTTCTCCCAACAGCTTCTGTCACTCCTGTCATATTTTTTTCCTTCAACTTTTAAGAAACAGTTTGGCACCACTTCGAGGAGGCTTTGAGGACAGAGAGGTAGGAAGAAGGTTCTTGGGAGTGCAACCTGGCAAACATAGGTTTGCAGTTGAAAAAAGGAACATATACTAGAAGAATATTCAGTAGATGCTCAGATTCAAGAGGCTACAGAACTGAGAAGGAAATGTTCCTCCAAGTTTTGTGTTGAATTAGCCCTAACACTGGAGGGGCAGGTCACCAACAGGAAAATTATTTGAGCATGGGAGAGCAAAACCAGCATTAATTATGAAGATGCTCTAGGACTACATGTAGTCCAGGGACGGTAAGCTGATTTTGGTTTAGAAATTAGCTTTAGGACATGAATAATAAGGCAGTAGGATTTTTAGATTAGGAAAATGCCTTTGGTTGGTTTAGACAGATCATCTGTCTATTTAATGCTTTATTAAAAACTTTATCCTCTTCAAGTCCTTACTGCCAATTAGTGTCAATTAACATAAATTTAATCAGCCTTCCTCTGCTCCCAGTACAATGCCGTAAAAGCAGTGTAGTTCTAGCAATTTCACTGTGATTTATACCAGCGTAAATGGGAAAAGAATGAGCCTTAATAGGTGTGCATTTAAGTGTATGTTCTTAAACCACAGTTTGTAATGTGCCCCAACCCAGGTAACTAAATTCCTGTGGGGCACATTTGTGATCATAAGCTAGACTTTTACTTTAAGTTAATCCAAATGATTAGCTTCTCTGGCAGAGCCTTGCAGGCAACTCTGAAGAGGTAATATTATACAGCAGCTTTAATTACGAGTAAACTAAATCATAGAATGGCATTAGTAATTCTGAACATGACTTAGTTTGGTTAAAGCATCCAATCATGTTCCGTAAAATATGAGAAAATAGAAGTCAACATGAATATTGAAACAGTGGTGCTGGCATGACAAGTGTTGCCTGACTGGAGATTTGGAAGATGAGGTGCTTAGAAAGTAGATAATCATGAAACCTAAAATTTTTATACCGGAGGATTGAAATGAAAAAAGAAATCATTAGAAAACCCCAGGAAACATCAATTATCTGCTTTCAATACAAATATATTTGTTTCACAAATTTAAAGGGGGTGTCTAAAGAGTAAAATCTTTTTTTTAAACACCTATTTTGGCAAATATCAGTTCAATTAAAATTCTTCTTTGTCTTTTTCATGTAGTCCTCTGAATATCACAAGGCCTACATGAAATGCACTACAGAATTAGGCATCAATTAACAGAAATCTAGCCCTAAATATATTTCATTAAATGACACCAGTCTGTGAAAAAAGTACCTTAAAATACCAGAGAATGAGCAACACAAAGTGATACACATAAGTAAAAGCATATATGAAGTAATTGTATGTAAAAGAAAGATAAACTATAAAAACACAAAGAAAGAAGTGGTTGCAACGATAAGGAATTAAAAATTAGGAACAGCAAGGACTGAACTGACCCACGACATTGCAGACTTATAATTTCTGAAAAGGCATTTTCATACAGCTTTTGGATAAATATCTATGTGTTTGTGTATTTACACGCACACCCATCAACCTGGCACCTGTTGAAAGACATTTAAGTGAATGAAGTTGCTTTCTGTATTCCTCTTTACCTTCACTGCAACAGCTGGAAGCTGTATTAAGAGCAGGATGGTGTCAGAAAGGCTGGTGGCATGGTTAAATCAGTTTAATCCTCTCTTCCAATACTGGATTATGTTCCAAACCCTCCTTCAAAATATGTGTATAATGCTGGGCAAGGTAATTAAAATCAATTTTTTTTTCATAGGTGTTCACAAATCCTGTGCTTGAATACATATTTGGGGCATCTTGATACCATCTGCAAAAGCCAACTACAATTGAACCCAATATAGGGGGTATCTGCTTTCAGCATGCAAATTACAGAGGACTCTGACGTTACAAACTCTAGATGCCCCAAATAATAGGCAGATCCTTGAAGAGTTTATGCAACCATTTCCTGTGTAGCTCACACATTTTAAGTGCAGGTACATTCATTAATAAGTATCTTAGTAGCACATCTGAATTTTGTAAAAATCGCTAGAGAAGACATACAAGCAAAGTAAGACTCTGTATTTCATGTAGTCTTTGTATCCATTATTAAGCAGAATGAGGCTGAATAGTAAATGAAAATCATGTATGACATAGAAGTGAATGTGACCACATCCTTAGAAACTGAGTACTGTGAACACACAAGCAGAGGTAAGATGCCAAAACAAGTGTCATGCATCTAACTTATTAATTAGGACCTCTTGACTTTTCAGCCTGGGCACTTTATCTAATTCTGAAAATATTAACTTCTCAATGAACTAAGTCTGATTAAACCAGAGAAATTCTAAAATTAAAAACCTATCTCCTTCTTTATTTTTCTGTTACAAATTGAAGGCTCAGAGCCATGCAAACAAGAGATTATTCTTACACTGATAAAAGGTAACAACAACAGCCAGGAGCACAGCAATTGTCAACAGAGAGAAGAGACAAACGTTTTCTTACTGAATCTGAAAGTTACTTGTTGCACAAGAAATGTGAAAATTCTGTAATTCCTGTATTAATCCTAGGCTTTGACTGGGATGTTTAAAGTCACCACCATTCTTTCCTCATGGGAAAACTGTTGGAAGTGAAGTTTTAGAATAAATTCAAAAACCCCAGGCTCTTTCCAGCACTCTTCCTTAATAAAATACACAATAAATTGAAGAAATTTTGTTGGAAAGATTCTGGAGGAAATTTCCTTGATGGCCCCACATTTTAGTAGAAAACAAAAATACTTCATATGGGGTTTCACTGAAGCCACAGTTTAGGTATTTAACACTCCTATTCTTCTTGAGGCACTAAACTTTCCTGAGAGATTTATCTGTAACAATTAAAGTAGAAAAGTTTCAAGGATAATTGTAAAGTATACACTGTCAGTACCACCAGTCCTAAATTTTACAGAGCTCAACCACATTTTACAGAACTCAACTCCCATTCAAAAGCATGTATGACAGATCCAGATTCCAAGAATTACCTAGAATTCATCAACATTATGTGGCTTCCATACTCAAATATTTGACAGTGAGCATCTCAGGGTGATGGAATTCTTTTGTTGGCTGTAAGAATCTAAGAAGGAAATAAATTAATTTAAATTTACACAGCTGTAACAGAGTAAAGAGAAACAAGATTCCAGCCTTTCAAAGAAAGAATGAAATTAAATACAGCCTGAGACAGGCATCTGAAGAGTCCATCAGAAAAAGGGGTTGTTTAGCAACACTAATGGGAAAGTATTAGATGGCTAAAAAGAGACCAGACCTGTGAAAGAACTGGCCAAGTCACAAAAGCAGTGCAGACATTCCAATGATCGTTCAGGGTCTGGCCTCACATCCTTAGGTGTTGCTAAGTGATTTTCTTTTTGTGCCATTGTGATTTGAAACGGACAAAATATTTCAAGTACTCTCTTGATTTACCACTAGTTTAGCATTACTCAAGGTGTCCTGCATGCAATAAACTTCCCTTAACCACAGAAAGCAAAAAAAAAGCTGAAATAGTGAAAAACAGAGAAAGATCACTGCTGTAATCTACCCCTTGTCCAGAGACAAGTAATTTTAATTAGTATTCAACTTGTTTTCAAGGATATTTTGTTTAGATACTTGCTGTCTTCTGGACTCTAATACCTTAAGGGATCATAAAAATAACTATTTCAAGTCCTACTGCTTTATTACTTCTCTCCAGTTTTCATTACTAAGCTCATTACTAAATGCAAAACTCCACTAAATTTTAAGAAAATTAAAATGTAAGTGTGCTTTCAATGTATTTTTCAATCAATTCATTGTTCTAGTAAAAATCATCACCTCAATGTAGTGAAGCAGGACAAGCATTTAATCTTTCAACCTCTGATCTACACTATCTACTAAAAATGTAAAATATAAAATAAAGTATTATGGTTTTCTGCTTACTTCTAAGTCTGATTATCAAGTTTTGGGGTTTTTTTTAGTAATTCATATTAATAACCCTAAAGAAGCCTGCTAACCTGCTTTCTAATAGGTTTATGGAATAGTGGGGAAGCATGAAAAACCTGGCAGTCTTTGTAGAAGTCTCGAACAGTCATGAGCTTGACAGCAAAATTTCCAAGTGGAAACCCTTATTTATTGCCTTCATTCTGTGTGGCCTTGGCAGCTGCACAGCTCAGGAAGGTTTCATAAAGTAGAGCAATCAGAATATTTCTGGAATGCAGTTGATAGCATTATTAACCAGCTTGCTAGGTCTGTTTTCTGTACCCACTGCCAAATCAATTTGTAGTAGAGTCATGACTGTAACCAATTTCTTACAGTTAACAACTAATCCTGAATGAATCAGAACAACACAGCCCATTAAATTCCTAATTATACATATGTACATACATTTAAATAGGCCTAGATATAGCCCATATTTTCACTGCATTGAAGTGGGGGAAGACACTGAGTGATATTAAGACTGTGCATGAGCCCTGCTCACAGGTTAGCAGGATTAGTTTGGAAAGCTTGAAATGTTCCCTTTTTTATGGCCTCTGATTCTCACATCCTTTTTTATTAAATATGCAGCTCTGTCAATTCTCTGACATGCAGCTCAGGTAGACACATTACAAAAAAATCTCAGGGTGAAATCAGGACTTCTTGGCTACCTGACCACAAAAAATATGGGAACTGACTATTTTAGCTATGTCCCTATTGCCTTACCTTACAGAAGGTTGCTGACCTGGATAAACACCATCACTGCATGCCAGAGACCATCAGGGTTTACAACCAAAGCAGAAAAACAATGTATTTCTAATGGAAAAAACCACTCTGAGTTGTAGTATTCTGATGGCAGTCTTAGAACTGTTTTTTTTTAGACTACAGCTATATTAAAAAAAAAAAAAACAAAACAAACCCCCTAACTTCACTTCTTTCCTCACACATAAGCATCCAGCTTATGTTTACTTTCTTTTTATTTACATATATCCCACTCTCCTTGTTTCTGTGATAAAACTTTAATAGCCAATAAATTATAAATCAGATTAATGTATAATTTATTATTTTAAATACATATTTTATCTTTAAGCTTTTTAAAGAGGAAACTATTTCATCTTTTTTTTCCTTTAAGGTCTCAGTAGTTTGAAACATTCATGAATAAAGCATGCTTCAAGCTGCATTTACATTTTTATAGCGTGTGCTGTAACAGTATAGGTTTTGTTTTCCACATGTACACTTTTAGGTCAACATGATTGTCTTAAGAACAAACCTTACAGAAATCTCTGGGATTTCATAAACATACTGTTTCATTATTTCCCAGCACCTTGGACACCTCCCTAATGTGCTCGCCCTTCTTTGGTAAGAAAATTGTAATGATTTCCAGATGCACAAACACATCTGTGCTGGTACATCTCAGATATTTCCTGTGCTTATTTCTGTATAACAGCCAGGAAGGATTTAGCTCTTCTGAAACAGAAAAGTCTTAATTCTACTACAGAGTAATTCAGAGCTCTTCTGGAGGTGAATTTGTTTATCAAGAGGGTTTACTTAATTCCTGCAGTTAAAAGGCCGCGTTATGGTTTCAGTCGTCACAAAATGAAAAGGCATTTCTTTATTTTAGGGCTATGTGGACCTACACAGATGCATTTTAGATTAGAATTTGATTATTTTATCTTGCATCTGCCACACATCTCCCAGAGCAAAATGCAGGTGGTCTATTGAAATTAATCTGCCCTGGGAAATATACCATATAATTTTTTTTTTTTTTTTCAATAAAGACAAAGCCCTACAGGCACTGGTTTGATTCAAATCCCTTTTAACTTTCCTAAAAGCATAGTGTCATCCAGGTTACCCTGGAACTCAGTTATGGCTTTGTGTCAGGACCGAAGATTTCCCTGCATGAAATTTCATCTTATAAACAATCTTGTCTTTTCATCTATTTTTTCCCCAAATTTCAAAGTATTTGCACAATACAAAAAGTATACTGAAGATATGAATTTATGGAGAGTTTTGCTTGTAATATGGAGAGACAGACAAAGATGAGGCAAAAATTTGCTATTAGTTACAAGTAATATCCAACCTTTGTACTGATATTTTTGCCAGTACTCTACAAAGAGGCAAGTATTTTATCCTTCTCCAAGAAATTATATCTAAACAATAAAAGACAAGAAGCTATGAGAAAAGAAAATAATTAAAAAATGAATGGATTATATTGCAAGAATAGAAGAAATTTTGAAGACCGTGTCAAGATGTTTCACAATTCTCCCCCAAAATTAGGTCTGTCTTTAGTGCCATAATTCCTTATACTTATGTCTATGCAAAAAGGAACATAAAAAGATAATTTAAAAACTTTTTGTCCTACAGAAAAGCTTAAACATGTTCGTTTAACCACTGTTAAAATAATATATGTTTTCTTCTATTTGTTAACCCAATCATCAAATGACTAGCACAATTCATTTTCGATGAGTCACTGCACACAGTGTGAAGTGGCAAATACCAGAATACTCTCAGAACTAAGATTACAATTTGCATTCTCAGGGGCAAGTGTTCTGCAGCTAATTCGTGTCATGGGTACTGAAAAAACCCCCACACCAAATTCGACGTCGCTGGGGCAAACTATTCACATCTTTGAAACACCTTCAGTCAGCCAAAAGTATCTGGCATGAATTTGCAGTCCGTTTGCACAAGGAGGATTCAGAACAAGCTCTGACTGCAATCCCATGGCTAAATAACCGAGTTCATTTGTTGCAAGCTCTCTGGAAAAGGTGCAGTGATTAAAAGCAAAGCTGTGCTGGTGTGTTGTGGCATACAGACCTTTTGAGATTCACAATGGCAACAGAGATTTTGGTACTAGGGTCTATTTTCTCTCCAAGCTCTGGTTCAGGAATCAACCACTTTCTTCACATTCTGACACTGCACAAACGTTGGAATTTACCCTATTGGGTTTTTTTCTTGGTTATGGTGGGATTTTTTTTAACCCTCCCTTCCCTTTTATGACAAGAGTATTGCCTAGTGGGAACAGAGCTCTGAAGAAGATCATCTGTATCCTCCTGCTCATTCTTCTTTACTGACTTACCCCTTCAAGTCAGATATGAGATTTGTCATTTCTCCTGTTTTCTCCCCACTTTTCTTTCCTACAGACTATTCTTCACAGCAAGTGAAAAGAAAGCAGCAAAGTTCAGAAAGAATGCAACTTTTGCAAAGAAAAGTAGGAGTAGGTTGGAGTAGGATTTGCTCATTATTAAGCTATCCAGAGAACTTAAATATTCCTGAACACAAAAGGTCATCACAGCTGTAGGGAGACAAATGCAGCTTTGCCCAGCCAGCCAAAACAGACTGTGGAGGTTTCCTTTTCAGCCTTGTCACCTGAAAGAGAAAATGATTCCCTTTATTTTGCTGAACAGACAGGAGGCAAACAGCACATGCCATTGCTGACTGAACTGCAAAAGCAAAATTGACAAATCCTGGAGGAGGAAACTGCTATTATAAAGCCAGGCACGACTGCTAATGCTACCTTAGCTTCCTCAGCTTATACCTGCTGCTGCTGCTCAACAGCCCCTGAGGCCCAAGTGACATTACTCTGGATTCTAAGACAAGCCAAGAAAGGGAATTATAATTTTATCATAAAAAAGTAAAAATAAAAGGAGACTCATACAGAAGACTCACCAGCATTGCAGGTTTTGTGCTGTGATAAAGAAGCAGAGAAAAGGGACGGTATTTAAACTCAGAACGCTTCTTGCAAATAGAAACAATGCTATTCATGACAGCTAAATGAAGAAAGAAAAAATTGATGCAGAGTTAAAATCAGGGCCGAAAAATTAGGAATTAATTTTAACAGTGGTTGGTCCTTGACATCTTCCCCTTTTTACTTTGTCATAAAAACAACAATTATTATTAAAAGAAATATTTTTACTCTCTCCATTGGAATAAAAGAAAATCTGAAAACTGAAATTGTTTTCAAATTCTCTTTAAAGCACTACAAAAATGCCACTAATTCTAAAGGACACTTCGTAGACTTAATATACATATATACACACACCCATCCATATTTGCATATACAAGTGCATCAATGAACACACTCATAAAGCAAAAGAATCCATTACAGTAGCCCCTTTTTAGAATAGAAAGACTGCTTTAAGGAATCTGGACAACTTAACAAAAATTTAAAAAAAGAAATGGTATGTTATAGCTTGTGTTTTTAACATCTATCCTTTTCTGTCACAGAGTGATTTTGTTTTGAGGAAGAGCAAGTATTTCTCCAAAGTTTAAGAGTACATTTGTACAAGCATCCTAAATTTCTAATGCTCTGCCTGGTCTGGCTTTAGATTAAAAATCCAAGCTGGCCTTCTAACTGTAACTTGCAATATATCACTGAGAAAGAGAAGCATAAAAAGCACAGCCATGCAAGTTAAGATTGGCATGTTTAGACTTCCTCTTGATCTCAAGGGTTCGAGGAACAGACCTGAAGCATTAATATTCTGTCTGTGAACATGCAAAGCTCAGTTTTTGCTGAATTCACAAAATTAACCCAGTAACTTTACAGAAGAGTTTGATATAACTTAAAGTCCTTGTAGCTGTGTGAGTTTTCACCAGTAGAGGAGGTGCTGCTCAGTTCACAGGAGCTCAGACTGAACTGCTTTTTTATGATTTGCAAATTAAAAAAGAGAAGCTGAAGTTTCACAAAATGTGATGTTCAAACTTCACAAATATAACATTTGGAATAGAAATGTTGAAAATGCTGTAAAATCAAACTGTTCCTGCAAAACACATACTGAAGTAAAAACTGTCTTCTCTCACTCTAAACCTCACCAAGCCAGTTGCTGTAAATTTTTATCAAATATTCCAAATTAAAAGGATTTTAATAAGCACAGAATAATTCTACTGTTTCTCTCCCTTTCTAATTATTTTCAGGATGTTACCTATAGATAGGAAAGTGTTAAAGGAGTGGTTCTTGTGCCTGTATCTTTACAAAAGATTTAACTGAAATACATTTATACATTCTTTCTATATCATGGCTAAACAAAATTAGAGAATTATTTTATAACGAGAGGGCTGCTTTTAGACTGTTTTTGTCTTAACACCTTTACTCAATGAAAATATTTCCTGAGCAAAATTCAACACTGTCTATTGTCTACTTGGTGAAACTGAGAAATTACAACAGCATAAAACAACCCCTCTGCATTTAAAATAGTGCAAAAGCACAAGGGCCTTGTTCTCACCCAGTTATTTCTGGCTTGCAAAATCTGGCAAAAAAAGTGGATCTGTCACATGAAAATTGGTTGCTGTAAGTGAACTGTGAGAAGTTTATTTTGTGTTCTTAGTTGCTTCCAATCTCTAAGCCCTTCTGTGTACTGGAATTTTATTTGGTAACAGAGATATTTTGACCTTTTGATGTTTTTTTGTTTGTTTGGGGATTTTTTGTTTGTTATTGGTTTTGGTGGTTTTGTTTGGGTTTTTCGCAACTTTTTTCTTTTTTAATTGTACCTCAAGAAAGAGAGCCAGACGGCTTTCACACACATTTTCTGCATTTTAGTTTTTAGAAGAAACTGGCTGCTCTCCCCTGGCAGGCTGTCTCAGTACTACTATTATCAAATAAAAAATTTGATGATTTATAGGAATTGGAAGTATTATTAAGACAGAAGTTAGAATCTTGAAAGGTTACACAAATCTAGGGATGAAGAAGCAGATTTAGTGGAGTTCTTTCTGACTTCATTCTTTTCCTTGACTGAGAGTAATTTTTTTAACAGGAAAAACAAGACTGAAAAGTGATGTGTTCTCACTGAGAGGTGAACATAAAGAAATTTTATGGCAGGAAAATAGAATTCTATGTACAATTTTTATGCCATTACTCTGTGATTAGTGTAGGTGGTTATAGTTGTTATTCCGATTATCAATTTATTCACCTGGAGGTTCAGATAGAAAATTACTACTTATCTATTGTTTACAACAGTTTTCTGTTCATGACATTTCTTGTAAATTACATTATTTGGGTTTTTTTAATTTATATTCACTTTGGCTGTAGTAATGTCTTACCATATTAAAAAAAGCAAGCCCAGACTCACAAAGGCAAATAAGAAGGCTCCTGATGATTGTAATTAAACAAGTTTAATTTCTTCCAGGATTCACTCAGGCTGTCTTGGCAGTCTAATACCTGACTGCCATTTTCATTTGCTGTGAAAAAAAGCCCAATAATTTCTGTGAAGTAAAAGTAGCCGTTTGCACTAGGAAAAGTGTTTCTTAACTATACTCTAAAAAAGTCATCTTTCCCACAGCCAGTCTCACAATCTTTAGAAGCAGACGAGTCCCCACAAAAAGTCATTCACATTTACAACTAAATTCTAAAAAAATAAACGAACACATATAATAAAAGGAAAAAATCTCCATATCTCAACATAAAAATCCTTTCCATGCCAGTGAGGATTTGCAGAACAGAATGTTCAACAAATCAGTGATAGGGACCAAAATACATTTAGTCTATGACTTCAGAAGGACCAAAAGAACTAGTTCTTCTTTAAGCGATAATCAATTTTGAAATACAGAGTATTAGAACTGCCAGAATGAAGACATGATTTCTTTATTATCACAACAATGTGATATTGAGGAAACTTCCCTATTGGAATATCCAGGAGCCACTCTGGCAGCCACAACCTCACAATCTGAGCTGGAACTGAGGTCACACAGCTGCACGCCCCACACTCAAGCAGACAGACTAAAATCCCTTGCCAGCTGGACACCAAAGTGTCCCATAGCAGAGTCTCAGGCATCCAGATGCTTAAAATAATTTAATCTTGGTGCAATAAATAAATAAATAAATAAATAAATAAATAAAACAGCTTGAGCTGGTGCCTCCAAGGAAGACCAAGAACAAAGGAACACTTGGGCTTTTAAATCTTCAGAATCTAAGCATAGGAAAATCTGAAGCCATCAGCTCCTGCTGTGTCTCTCAGTGTCCCTCACCTGGCTGTGCCACAGGTCCCTGTGCCCTTTGCTGTGCAAGGGGTCAGCACCAGTTCACAGCCTCTTGTCTCCACCTGCAGCTGAGCCCTGATCTACCCCACAGAATGTGTTCCTCAACACTGAAATGGCTTCCCCAAACATACCCACCTGTTCCCAGCTCAGTAAGAATGCCTCTAAATAAAAGACAAGCAGGTTCCTGGAAGAGAACTAAACATCAAAATACTCACCAGGACCTGGCCCTAATATTCAAACTTCTCCTGGTTCCCATCCCAGAGGTTGTGTTTCCAGATGAACCTAAGACCTTGGCCATGTCTTGAGGGTGCCAGGCTGTGCCTGACCCCCATTAATATCCCCTGCGCAGCCTGGCTCTCCTTTTTCATGGCTGAGGGAATGATTTGGTCAGGAAGAGAGGGCACTGCACTGCCCCATGGTCCTTAAGACATCACCAGGGCAACCCCAGACAGGATGTACCCCATAAGGGGGTTCTGGATGAGAGTCTGGTGTCAGAGCCCTTGTCACACGGGTCCAGAGCTGAGCAGAAGCCAAGACCTGAACCTTACTGAACAGGATTTGCCATTCTCTGTGCTGACAGTCAGCCGTGGTCAGGACCACAGGTCACAACACTCTGTGGCTTAACCACGTTCAGGCTGGCAGGAAACCTGGCAGAGTGAAGATCAATGTAATAGCAGTCAATAGCATTAAACAAGGCAGAGAGGTCTATCTGAAGAAGTATGGATGTGATTGACTCTCTTGTCTAAGGACAGATGAAAGTAATTCAGCAAAACAACGAGTTCTGTTTCAGCATTGTGCTCTAGCCTGAGAGGGCCCTAGGATGCCAGCAGATGACGGCAGGTCCTGGTGGCAGCCTCAATAGCTTCTAATCATGAAATACAGTTAAGTAAAGTAGGGCAGCAGAGAGGGAAGAAAACAACAAAAACCAAACCACACAACACACTGAGGCACCTACCTTCCCAAGGAATGAACTGAGAATAAAGAACAGAAAGAGTAAGTTTTTATTTTCAGTCAAGTGTTTTTTTGTTTACCTTGAATAAACCCTTTCTTGCTAGATTTGAGTGCTTGGGAGAGTGAAGTCAATCTTGGAAACTGAAGTCTTTTATGTACACACCCTGGGATAAAAAACTGCTGCTGGGTGGTTGAACTGAAGCTGTACTGGCCCATTGAGGAGAAGATTAGGAATCTGAAATCAGAAGACTCTTTCATCATTCTATATTTGCCTTTTGTTACTTTTCCATAGTTGTTAGAACTTAAAAAAGATGAGAGGAAGTTTAGTATAATTTTTCCAGCATATGATTACTAGCATATCAGTTATTTTTAGATTTATTGTCATGTCTGTGCCAGCTTTGTTTCAGTGCCGGCATACACTGATACATATTCTGTGTCATTCCTGGGACACTCTGAGTGGTGAGGCTCCCTGTCACATCTAATTCTGGGCCTGGAGGGGTCCATATGAAATGGATAAGGAGTGGAGAGATGCCAGCAGAATTCACTTTAGCTGTGACATAAACAACATGCAAAATCAGTTCTGTATGTACTCTTTTGAGAATTCTTTCTGTTGTAGTAAAAGCATGATGGTATGTAACAAATTTTTTCATTTGTTGTTCAAGGCAGCTCAAAGCTCTCTGTTTCTTTGTATAATACTTTTGAACTCTGCTACGTGTGGGATTAAATTTAGATTCAGTAGCATGAATTAATTAAAAATAATTTCAAACAACAAATTTGGAGGTTTTCTGGATTCAGTGGCTGGTCCTTTTAGAAGATGGGCTTGCTAGAACAGCCACATTTGCAAACTGTGGCTAATATTTATCATCAGTGTTTCAAAAAGACTGGTGCTCTGCTTATCTATAGGCAACTCATCAGCAGTTTGCAAAGTAAAAATGCCCTTATCAAGTTACATATTTTTCTCCCTTTTCTGGCTAACTTACCTTTTTTTTTTTTGCTATGGTAATTCATTCCTACTCTAAAGGACCACAAAATACTGCTTTAGGTGAACAACTCAATTCACCTAGGCCCTGACTTAGAGCAGGCCATCCGTGACAACCCTAATAAATTGTGCATGAAATTGATTTAATCTGTATTTGAGACATAATTTATCCTGCAGAATGTTGCGTGTGCAGTTCACTCATGGTTTTATTTCAATTGCTGTTTTGTGGCTTGCATTGCGGTCTATTTACCAAAACAATTTCTGTTTTCCTGTCAGAAAAAATATCCACCCCATTTCTTCTGACATTGTTTTTCTGATCACTTTTACTCAGGGCAGCAGAAGTATCTGAATTGAGATGTCTTTCATAATTCTTTCCATACAATATCTAAACTGCAAGGTCTTTTACAATTCTTTCCAAACCAACCGTTCTAGCACCTGAAGTCCTCCACTTAAAATTTCGCTCCATCCACAGAGCATACCCAGAAGGGCACTCAGTTGGACTCAAATGAAATTCGCTATTGCCAACAAGAATGTCCCTATTAGCTGTAGTAGAAGCTATTTATGCACTTCTCTTCCACTGTATACTTGGTATGGAAGTAAAATAACAAAAAATAAAATAACAGGAGAGAGGAGAGCACCTAAGGAATTTTTACTCTGCTGATCCTGAAATTTAAAATATTTAAAGTGCATACACAGACACACACACATATAAAAAAGTATTTTTTTAAAAATCTGAATAACTAACTTTTGCTACCATGGACAGAAGGGAATCCATATATTTGATTGAAGAAGCTATAAACCAATATGCAACAGAAATCAGGAAATAGATTAAATCAGAAGTTCTATAAAACTTGAGACAAATGTTAATAAATTCCTTATAGTTGACTTGACACCACATAGATAACATGCTAATAAAGAAAAAGTAATTTCCACCATAGGAAATGATGAATAAAATTGCAAAGCTTTTGTCACACAGGAAGCCAGACTAGGTGGTGCTTGTTTTTTTTTAAAGAGTATAATGAAATTTCAATGGGATATATTTCCTTTAAAACACTGACTCTGAGCCTTGTGTAACATGAACTTCCACACAACACAGCTATTTCAATACGTTCATGAGAGATCCTCTCTTAAGGCCTCATAGTTCCTCACAGCTCTTATTTGCAGGGAAATTAAGTTACTTTGGGATAAGGACAAACCATATATTTAAGGAATATAGGAAACCTGGCACAATTGCTAACCTGTCTATTTAACATACCATGGTACATAGACAGGTTAGTTCAATTCCCAGTTCAGTTTCATTCCATATACTTTAGATCAGTTATCATGAAAACACCAATAGGTAAATAAAAAATTATGGGCTGGATGATTTTGTAACCACAAGTCTGGCTCAAATCTACTTTGACATTTAGTCAAAGAAGACATATTAATACAAAATATATATCTCAAACGAAGACTCGTATTTTTTTCCTATATTTTTAAATTTAAGAAGGCCTTCTATAAATGTACTATTTTATTGAGAATTACTGCTTAAACAAATCTACTAACTTCACCATTTTCTCCCATTTGCTAATGAAGTTATAGGAATGTAGGAAAATATAAAGAGAGTGTAAGGCTTCATTCTTACTGGGGTTTGGATTTCCCCCTTTTTTCTCTAATGCTTTTTTAATGTGTGTATTATGCACATGTATCTGCACACACATACATATATAAGTATACACATAAGCATTGAAAATAAGAATGCTGAACCTCTGTTAACCAGTAGACCTTGTCTTCCCATGCTGTTTGTGTCAGGTTCAGGAGGTAGGACACAAATATGATGCATCTCAATTTTTTAACTCGGGTTTAAATAAAAATACCATCCTGACTCAGCAGTGCAGTTCCAATTTAATTCCAATCCAGCTGCAAGGCCCCCAGTTACAGGTATTTGTTCCTTAGGTTCCACCAGCAGGTGTGTTCAGCCACTTCCCAGGAAGCAGGGCTTCAGAAACTATAGTGGTTGCTCTGGACACAAATGTCATGACAATGAATGACATCCCTTCTCCTGTTTTCCCTTGGTTCTGGGTCAGCTGTCCTGGCCAGGTCCCCTCCCCAGAACCTGCCCACCCAAACCCACCAGAGAGGTGGGATGGAGGTGATGCCTTGAGTGGCTACCTAGAAACAGAGACTAGACAGCAATAAGGGAATAAAGGTGGGTATTTATTTCAAAGGTGCACCCTGGGAGCCAAAGGCTACATCCAAAAATTGACCCCAAGATGGATAAGGAGTCACGGGTTCTTCACACTTTTATAGGTTTGCTTCACTTGCATATATGCATAAATTCACCAATTAAAAGATTAGATAATGATGTAATTTCTTCAATTTCTCCACCTCTCTAGAGGCCCAAGTTTTCACCTTTTGGGCCTAGGACAATCTGAGTGTCCTTGAATAACAAGCTCGGAGAGGCTTTGTTATGTCTGGCTGACATGAGAGAACAGAAGTTAGCAGGCTACAAGAAAGTTCAGTGTTACAACTAGGCAATACAGGATGTGAAGAATATAAAAGCTAAAACCTAAGGCATCATAGGAGACTGAGTGTGTC
This sequence comes from Daphoenositta chrysoptera, assembly GCA_013397915.1. Taxonomy (NCBI): domain Eukaryota; kingdom Metazoa; phylum Chordata; class Aves; order Passeriformes; genus Daphoenositta; species Daphoenositta chrysoptera. The sequence continues at coordinate 25,131 of VZRO01004331.1, forward strand.
TCCAGCAGCACCAGACACCTTTCCAGTTGCCAAAGCAAAGCACAGCACCGTGAGTGCTGCTATGGGGAAAATTAACTCCATCCCAGCCAGAACCAATACAGGCTGAAGTTTACTTTCCCCTCTGAAATATATGGTTGGGTTCAGTGCTTTCAATTTGAAGCAAAAAGCTTCACTAAGCTTTCATAAAGCTGCTAGCAGAGCTGAGTTGAAAACGGTGCTTGCTTACTTGTTTTTGGCACCGGTCTGCAGCTGAAACTTGGAACATGATAAATCCCTGAAGCTTGCACTAGCAGCAAAAAAAAAAAAAAA
>VZRO01004331.1:25471-41754 GCA_013397915.1 Daphoenositta chrysoptera
AAAGCCTTAAGAAGGGGAAAGTGAGGAGATCAGGTGACTGGCAGAGTAAGGGAGTTCTGAAGACATGCATTAAATATTATCTGATATATACTTGCAAATGATTCTCCTAAGTTCATCCATGTGGCAAATTCTGATGTACTGACTTTAAAGTTCCCCATGAATGCATTTTTTAATCTAAAGTAAAATCTCACACCGGTAAAGCTCTTATTTAGAGCATGAGAAAGTTTCTCTTTGTTCTAAAATAAAACTCTTAGCTTTCCTCAAGAAACATTACCTAAAGAAAGATTCATTTCCCAGAGACGGTTCAGGGGCTTTCTGGCTGTTTCAAGGAAGCGTCAGTATTCAGATGTTGCAATGGTTCTGTATTGTATATTCCAACAGCTGAATATGTTACTTACCCTCCATGAAAGGTAGAGTTGTTATTCAAGCTGTAATACTGTCTTCTTCTGCTGACATAACTAAATATTACAGTCTATATCTATTTTTCCACCTTTCCTTCAGACTACTTTTATCCCAAACACGACGAGACAGACTCCAAGCAATGAAGGTGAGAGCGTTGCTCGAGGTCACGAGAGGCACATGTATCTCTCAGACCCACTGTCATTACAGCACACACTCTTTTGACTCCTTGTGTTTGATGTTCTTTTTTTTGTTGTTGTTAAAATATCCACCTTCTGGTAAGCTTACAATTCTGGAAGGGTGTTGTTTGGGTTTTTTTTTATTTGAATTTTTCTTATCTCTTGACATTTATTTTTCAGTCCTTTCATCCCTCAGCATGCTGCCCCTTTTGTTTTGTTGAGTTCCCATGCCTGTATACTTTGAGAGCAGTAGGTTTTATTCTTTTGCTTCCATTATTTTTATTTTAGTGTGAGAGCTTCTCACATCCCCCACACTCTCAATTTTTACTGATTGTGCTCTTTTCGTTACTCACATTTCCACCACCCCAAAGCATTTTCCCCCCTTACTGCCACTCAGCAGCAAAACATAACAGTGAATTTCAGACCAAATTAGTGAACAAACCAAGTAATACAGATGAGAGAAACTTATGCTACATTACATCAGTTCCCTTGGAAATAGGAACTGGTAAGAAAGTTTAAGGGAAATTCTGGATTAGTGAAAAGATCCAGGATAACATAACCTGATCTTAGATAGTTTCCTTATCAGTAGCTCTGACAGACATATTTTAAAACATTTTAAAGCCTGCTAAGTAATCAAGACCGAATTGTTTTGCAAGCTGGGATAATTCCACTTTTGGGAGTGCTGAAACAACCAATATTTCTATCTTCCTCCTCCATAAAACAATCTGTTGCAGACCTTCCCCAGTTCATCAACACCTTCCTAGGAGGGTATCTCTAAAAAGACATATTGAAAGCTTTTCCCTGAATTTTCTGTTGAGCAGGTGGGCTGTGGGATGGTTTTTGTTTTGTAGATATATTTTGGATTGTTTGCGAAAGCTGTTTGTTACCATGCCATCTGATGGACAATTTCTCAATGTGCCGTCATGACTGCAGCATCTGCTCTTACCACAACGTTTCTTCTAATGTGAATAGGCCTAGAAGAAATTCATCACTGCAATGTATTATTCATGTTGATGAAAAGGATTGCAAAGTATCTCAAAAGGTAAAATGGTGATATTGTCTGCAAAAAGAGCCTTTTACATCTTGCTACCCACGTTTATCACTCTGTTTCCTGATCTATCCTTTCCCCTAAAGAAATTAGTATGTGTCAATCTTCCAGACCCCAGATTAAAACCATGACATTGTGTCTGTTCCCTATGTCACCATGTTCTGACAAAGATTCCTCAGGACTTGCTCTCCCTTCATTTGGTGTAGTAGGAGGGCTTAACTGTGGTAAACTTACCTTTAAATGCTTGTGTTTAAGGCACACAAGTGCCTTAAAGTGTATTACCAGTGATTGCTAAAAATTGTACTGCAGGCAACCATCTGGGATATTGGAGCCAGGCAACAACAAGGTGAAAATTCAGCATTTCTTCATTTCTTACTCCTAGTGATTTTTATTTTTTCTTCAGGGGGAGGTTAGGGAGTTTCAGCACCTAACATTTTAATACTTGGCAGCCTTCTAACATTTCACCTGGGGCAGAGAGGAATAATTTATAGAATCACTTAGGTTGGAAGGGACCTTTTGAAATCACCTAGTACAAAAATCCTTTGCTCAAGCAGGTTCAGCAGGATCAGGGTGTCTAGGATAACATGCAGCTGAGTTTTTAATACCCTCAAGGATGGAAACTCCACCAACTTTCTAGGCAAATGTTTGACCAAACTCCCAGCAGCAGTTTTGCTGTGCTCAGATGGAATTTCATGTGTTTTAAATTGTATCCATTGCCTCTTGTTCTTTCACTGGGAGGCAATGAGAAAAGACTGTCCTTCTTATTAGTTCCCTCCTGTCAGACATTTACCCACATTGCTAAGATCCCTCTGAGTGTTCTCCAGAATAAAGAGTCTCAGCTCTCCGTTTCTCCTCAGACTTCCAACAGACTATTGGCCTTTCTAAAACCAATGTATCTGGAATTTTTTAACTGTCCAACCAATTTTGTTCCTCTACTAACAACAAAAACATCCACAGATATAGACCAATGAGTTTAAAGCATTCAAATCCAAATCTTGTAACTGCATATATAAGCTTATGAAGACATTCACAGTTAACAACATTTCTTTCCATGTTGTGAGATAAAGGGCAAAGTACTAAAAGAAATCCATATCACTGCACACTGAACCACTGTTGCAGTTCCAACAGTGCTTTTACAATCAGCTTTGAATGCATTTTAGATCCTAAATTCTGTACCGACCTCCAGTAAGCAACTTTCCATGCTCAGACAGAGCTTATGCAGTCTTCTGAAGCTGCTTTTTAAAACCAGACCCACCTTAAGAGACTGACACTTGTAAATGCAACCTCAGGCACAACTGGAGAGAGCTTACATGTGTGTGTGTGTATATATATATGCACCCACATCTATATATACACACATATATATGTATATGTGTATATATGCTCACACACATCTAAATAAGTATATATAATATATATATGTAAATAAATGCTTCTAATCCTTATAGTTACAGAAGCAAGTTTGGAAATACATGACTCAAGGTCAGTCTTGCAGCCCAAAACCAGAGGCGAAAGAAAAAAAAAAGTAGAAGTAAGCTCGTATTGCTATTTTTAAGTCTGCTATTCTGGCACTTCTTCTGTGCCTTTTGTATGTTTGGGTTTGACAATACCGAAAACACTTCACCCTTTTTCTGTCACTGCAGGATCCAATATGCTTTGCAATTTGGAACTTGAACTAGGGGAAATGTTAATTAACAATGGTGCCCTCAGTCGTTCACTCACTCTCAGCATATTGTGACATGGTGCAGTTCACATGCCCTTGTTTAAGAAGATTTACAGATTGTATTATCTTGCTTTAACTAAACCAAATCTCAAAAAATGGACACATTTCTAAAATTGAAAGTGATGTTAATGCAATGACAGGCAAACACCACGAAAATGACAGAGGTGACATTTCTCCTACTCTTTGTAGCTCACGAGATTTTTCTCAGCCATTTTGTAAGGTAAGAATGTTGACAATCAGATGTAATAAACAAAGTCTAAAGTCATGTGATATTTACCCCGTACTTCCCTAAACTTAAAAATAAATGTTCAGAGGCCTCTTCTGAGGTTTCTTCCCAAGACCAGAAGACAAAAATATGCCATAGTGGAAATGCCTGGAATATGCAGAAAACAATATGGAGACGAACTAAAAAGCATTCCTTCTTTTTTTCAGCAGACACTGGTGAAATATCATACAAAATATTGCTGAACTTTTAAATAGGTTTTCTAAACAATTGGCTGAAAATGCACGTGTTTCTAAGACATCTCAGTTCATGGTATTTCCTACATTCTGTTTCAATAATGAAATACATTAAGAGCCACAGCTTTGTGAGCCACTACAGGAAAGACGTACTGGAGAAAAGATACTCTCAACAGTAAATGGCTTCTTTAACAAAAATAATGTTTTACGGAAAAAACTTTGCAAGTGAAACCACTGATGGAATGGCTGTTTTGCTAGAATAAAAAAAAGGTTCCACGAGTAAGGTTACAGAGAGAGCACCACTCACGGAATTCATTCACTGCATCACTTACAGAGAAACTGCTGCAGCAAACAAACAGCAGCCAGAAGTGCACAAAGTTCTACCAGTGCGGTGAGTTTTATAAAGAGATTTTAAAAGTACAATCTTTACAATATTTGTGTTGCAATAGTTGTATTTGTTGTATTTGTACTGAGATGGGGAGTGACCATGAAAATCTTTTGTACCACACTATGGTTTCCTGGTTATCTCATGTCAAAGTGCTTAAAAGAGTTGTCAAAATTAAAGGTAAGTTATGCATTTTTCTTTCTACAAAAGGACAAGTGTTCCATATTTGCTGACCTTTTCTGTGTTGACAAGTGGTTGGCAGCAGGTTGCTATGTAGCAGACATTTTCAAAAAAAAAAAATAAACAGACTTAATGTGTCCCTTCAAGGTAAAGGTGACATCTTAACAATGAGTGAAAAAATAACTGTTTTTCCAAAGACCCTCACGCTATGGAGAGAGCATTTTGACAACTGAGTTTTGGAAATAATTCCATTGTTAAGGGATTTTATTGCTGAAAAGAATGTGTCACTTATAAAAATTCTCATATCTGCATACATAAAAAAAACCCTGGAAACAGAATTTTCTAAGGTGTTTAAAATCTCTCAAAGAGAAAAGTGTCAATGGGTTGTGAAGTCATTTGTTAAAAATGTAAAAATGTAGTACCTTTCAACTACATTGCAAGAAAAACTGAATCACATTGGGGTGGATCAAAATTTCCTAGCTGAAATTCTATAACAATCTTGAATAATTGGTCAATGGGATTGAAAAATGAGTGTCATTATTTAGCAAGCACAGAAAAATGATGAATCTATATATATATATATATATACACACATGCAACCCAGGGTGCGAGTTTAAAAATATTTTACTGATAGGGGTGATCAAAAATGTTTGGAGACCACTGCTATAATCCTATAGGTAGTACATCTCAACATCGTATTATTTTGCTGTTAACTTAGACTTTACTGCATATAGTGGCTGTTTTTTCCAATTATTTCCTTCCTGGCATATTCTTGGAGATTGAGCATTGCCAGAACCTTTACTCTTAAGAATCAGAAAGATAATTAGTATTTTTAATATCTAAATTAGTCATGTGATGGCTTTGCATCTTCCTGACCTTGATTTTTCACCCACTTTCCCTGCCAAAGCCAAACCAGACCTCAAGAACTACCATCCTCCTTTTCCCAAAAAGCCCCTGGAAAACTCCTGAGGAATGACTCAGTGGTTTTCTGCTTATTTATTTTCAGGTGTTCCCTGACATAAAGTTATATTTTGTCTTTAATTACAATCCAAGTCATCATCCAGATTTTTTTTTTTTAGTGTGAAACCTTCAATACAGGATAGCTTGACTGGCTACTTGTGTTTATGTTGTGTTTTCCAACTGAACAGGTACTTTTGTTTTTTGTTTGTTTGTTTGTTTGTTTTAAAACCCCTGACATCTCAAGAGAAGATCCTGCAAAAACAATGCATTAAACTGGAGAGTATAGTGCATAGAACAAAAGAAAACAGAGAGGAAAGCTGTGAAATCTTTTTAGATGAGTAAAAATGGTGATGAAATCATCTTGCTAAAAAAAAGTGATGTTGCACAGAATGTTAAGAGATAATAAGAACCTGGGCTATAGAAGAACTTTTTAAGGGAGTATTATATATAACCTCTGTAATATACTTTGTAAATAGACCAAGAGCTATGAAGGAATTCTCTGCTGCAGACCATTATCAGCTTGCATATTCAAAAGACTTCTGCTATTACATGTTGATAAGTTGCAATATATCAGAGCACTTCAAGGAAAAAAAAAAAAAAGAGATCCATTTAATAACCAAGAGATGATAAAATTTTAAAGAAAATAAGAGGGGGCATCTAATCACGATGTTTTCTGTTCCTCAGGGTGCTCAGTCATAAAAGCAATAATTGATTTTCTCTCTTAGGTAAATTAGTGTAAACTAAACATGATCCTCCACCTTTTCTTTTTTTCCCTGCTGTACTCTTCATGTAGGAAATTCAACTGATTCCACTTTTTTCACTGAGCTGTGGAAGTTGGCCTATACAACCTGAGTAAATACAGGAGAGAGTAGTCAGTGAAATGTCAAATTAACCAGTTTTTTCCATCTTGCTTGTAATACGTGGTTTTAACCAGACAAGCATAGTATTTGACACAAATTTGGGAAAGCTACTAAGCAAAAAACTGAGGTTTTTTTGTTTGTTTGTACGAAAAAAAAAGCCAGACAAATCAATTTATTTCTGTTTGGGCATCCACTTTGTCAAGCTCAGCATGTAAAATGCTAAAGGGTCAGTACAAACCATGTTAGATGTTTTGGAAATCAGTTGGGGATGTAAATCCTGCTGGGATTTGCCAAGAACAGGAAATGCAGGAGTGAGAGAAATGAGCTGGAGCAAAGCCCCCAATACTGGATTTCCAGCTGGCCCTTGGGGATTCAGTCTTTCTCCTGAGAACAGAAAGTACCACTCCTCAGAGAACCCTTAACAAGAAGTTAAAAAACCTTGGAAAGACCAAGTCAGGTATCTGATGGCCCAGAAATTTTCTAACAGAATGTACAATTGTCTTAGGGAGAACACAATGGCTGCCCTTCATAAATGTGCATTTGGAAGAGTAGAATTATGAAAAAACCCATCTCTTAAAACAAAACATAACAACAAACCATTCTACACCACAAAAACCAAATTAATAGGTAACACTTAAAATTTAAACTGTGTTGTCAGCTGAAGATATATGCTGTAAAAAATACATAGCAATACTTCCTGATGCTACAGGAGGTTGCACTGAAGAACTCAAGTATTTTTAACTGAATGACGTTTTGGTATTTGAAATGCCATACTTCCCTAGCACTCTGTGATCAAAATCACATCACTCAAGAAGAGAAAACATTTATTGAAAACAGGTTGAACACTGCCAAAAAATCGAGTCAGATTTGACTTGATTTATTGTCATTGTTTATTCCGATATTGTCCAAACAAAAAATTTCAGGTATTTACTTCAAAAAATAAATCTAGAAATGAGACCTTAAAAGATGCCCTCAAGTTAAAAAAGGCAAATGATTTCACTGTTTTTATATTTCAAGAAGACAGGAGTGGGGGGAAAAAAAAAAAAGTAGTATTTTTGTCCGAAAGTTGGATTTACATCAAAATATGTGGCCAAGACACGGAGGTTTGAGATCCACATATTATTCAGTAACCCCCTCATTTCAGTTTTCATGATGTTTTTACTGATTTTATTGCAATGTTTGAATTAAGCAAGGTTCCAACCACTCTCTGGCGTGTTAACCAAGGTAACAGTGAGATGAACCTGAAATACCTCTGTGTGTGTTTTGGTGGGGGGAAAATATGACTCAACACATTGTAGTGCTGCCAAAGATGGAATAGGATTCCAAATGTTCTCTCTTAGGAAAAGTGAAAGAACGTATCAGTCCTGTGAAGTTTTGCAATTGAAGTAGAGTAGATAAAATTATCAAAAATGGAGGAGAACCAGACAATAGTTAAGAGAAAGCAATGGGGAGAATTTGAAAGAATGAAACAGAGGGGAACTATGAATTTCTAAACAGCACTGAATTACTGTTATTATTTTCTGAAGAATGTGTTCTTTTGATGAATATTTCTTAGGACATAGGGCAAAATGAAATGTTAAATTAACAGTGGATTAATAGTTAATTTCAAGTTTTGTGAGTTTACACTAGCTGAGATTTAAATTGCTTAATATACATATTCCTTTTTCCTGGACCTGATTAACATCTGGATAATTAATAAAATCATCTTTGCCTGGTTAATAGGACGGCTGTGTAAGAGGGCTGTGTTGTTGTCCTGGTTTACTTCTGGAGTAATCAAGATCTACATATACACACTTTATGGTCTTTTCCTAATGTTTGAAAACTAAGGGTCCACTTCCTTTTATCCTTGAGCTGCACTGCACAGACATGGGGTGATGATTGCAACTTCACTGGCATACACACAAAGTTACTGTTTTTTCTTTGAAAGTTACTTATGCAATTGGACAATTCCAAATTAACGTTGAGCCACAAACAGGAAGCTCATCTTAAGACTCACTTAGCTGATGATGTTTCATCAATAGCAATTAAAAAAAAAAAATCTTGCAAATTGATTTCCTGTATTTTTCCTTGCTGTGGATTTGGTATCAAGTTCACTGCAGTCAGATTCCCACAGTTTTCCAGTTAGCAGATGAGACAGGAAGAAGGAAGACACTTCTAATTCTCAGATAAAGCAATTGTTTACTTTTCACTGAAATCACAGAAGCTATTCAAGAAATAAACTCCCCCACTTATTTTACATCTTGACTAAACATTGATTGTCATTCTGTTTTTCTGAAGTTAGTTATTGTGTCCAGTTCTATTTCCCTCAATACAGAAGTATTTTGAATGTACCTGCTCAGGAAGCCAGAATTATATGTTGGTATTGGATATTTCTAGAGGCTAAAATCTAGCTAAAAGCAGTAGCATTCATCTTGCTTTGCCTGCAAACCAACAGGAGAGCAAAAGGAAATGTACAGTAAAATTATATACAAGTTATTGTAAATATTAGTGGGTGTTATGTTAGTGATGCTTCAAAACCCATGCAGATTCATGAAGAGAGGTTTTTTTTTTTCCCTCCCCTTTCATTTATTCACCTGTGGATTACTTACATTCCGCTCAATAGCAATCACACTAATAATAATAATTCCTGCATAAAAGTCAAAATGCACGTTGTACTTTTTGCTAAATATCATAGCAATTGAGCAGAAATAATGCAGAAACAGAAAGCTGTACTAAAATAGGCTTATGCAAATGTAAAAAATTGAAACATTATAATCTATGCAGTTTATATTACAAAGAATATGCAGTTTTAGATGATATGCTTGGAAACCATTGTGATTTTGGCTAGCTCTGCACTCCTGGCTCTTTATTTTTTCTCAGAAAAGTGAAGCTATGCTTATAGCAAAGAAACAGAAGCCCCAGTGATCCGTTCTGCTTTTCTTATTTTTAAGGAATTAGGTCAGACTGAAAGTCATCTCACCAGAATATGAAATACAACCTAAGTCCCAGCCCGAGACAGTACAAGCTGAAGTTATCAAAGGTGGAAAGAGAGACTTCACAATACCAATTTTATTAAAATCCAGAGCCTTAGATGTGTCCCCCATACAACTTTTTTTAAAATTTCTTCTACTCTAAACCGTCTATAATACAAGGAACAATTGGAATTTCTCTTTTGTCTGTTTCCATGCGGGACTTAGCTGACATTTTTAAAAAAAATAAAGACTTGGAAAAAAATAAAAGAATTTTTTTATGTGATATCTGGTTCTGGAAACCAGTTTTGATATATTTTAGATCAAATCTGAGTGGGTGTGCTGAATACCTTGCTGACATGTCCAGTTTTACCAGTCTTATGAAAAATCTCTCAGTAGTCAGGAAATTGACTTGGCTGTTCCATACAGTGTTCAGTTCTCAAAAGGTGTATTATCTGAAGGAAACCTCAGGGAATTATTGCTTAGTGCAAGTGGCAAATGCCATCTTAGGGAAAAAAAAAAGTTGTGTTATCTAGATAGCAATAACAATTTAATGCAATCCATTCAGCCCCAAGATAATTTTATGTCTTAAGCCAAATCTGCAACCCATTGGAGCCCCACTGTGAACTACAACACATTCAAAGAAACTAATTCAGAATAATGAATTTCAGAGAAATGGAAGCTCACTTTGACACAACAAAGGGAGACGAGTATGGGAATTCGATTCTGTACCAGTACTCAGGCTCAGCTGTAGCTGAGCTCTAAGATTATTTGAGGAACAAAATCTCACTGACTGCATGTCCAAGTGGCAGAATAAGGCCACATGTACAATCCTACTGCCCATCAGACAATGAAATGTGGAGCAGAAAGGGAAAAAAACCTCAGTGCAAACTTCAGGTAGCAGAAGAACAATGCACATTTGTAATGAAATATTTGACAGTGCAATGTAGCACCTAAACCACAGGAATACTATTTACCCAACAGAAAATGAGCTCATGTATACGTGCTTCATTGCTGTATTAGAGAGGAGAAAGAGAAAAGAGGTTAGATATGGAGTAGATAAAGACAAAAGCTGGAACTAACATCTTTCACACAGGTAGAAACAGCAGAGCTTTAAGCAATCTCTAGATAAAACCAGAAGACGGGAGCATCAATTATTCAGTAATTTGAAACACGAGTCACATCAACCCCAGGCTGATATTTTATACACGTACACTTGCACGGAAAGGAAGTGTACTTTTGTCTCATTCTGTTCATTTATATGAACTATTTTACTATCTCGTATGTGGTATATATTCTCAGTAGTGTATTCAGGAACACTGTTTCATGGGCAACAGTGATTAATTTTTTTTCACCAAATATACAGCAAGGATAGGCTCATTAATTTAGAATATTTAGTATTCACTGCTGTCGTGGAAAACTACAGACTACTTCTTTGGAGTACATGGGAAAACCAGTATGCTTTTGAGGAATGGACTTCACTTGAGGCAAGATCTTTTCATGTAGATATTTGTGGATAAATAGGGCTGAAACAGCTTTAATTAGGCCTATCCCTCCTTTACAATAACTCATGAATAAAAATGAACAATTTTTTTTGTATCTCCATGGCAACTTTCCCTTATGAGACTTCTCAAAGACTTTTTGTAGTAAGAATTTGTTACTCAAATATGTATAGAATGGAAACCCTCAACTTTCACACTCTAAAAACAGATCCAGTTCTCAATGTCAAGCTCCATGATTCTTGTAGACACATCTGACAAATAACAAAACAAAACAAATATTTTTAACATTAAACAAACAGAACTCAGACTGGATTTTACGTGTCAAAAAAAATGAACAGCTGAAAGGTTCATCACAGCAGAGAATATTAATTGGAGATAATGGCTAAATCTTCTCAATGCCTGGAGAGGCACTTGTAGACTAGAGCACTTTCTTTAAGAAGAGCACCTGCTTCAAGCAGCCATCTAGTTTTTAACCCTCCTACTGAAGGGGTATCTAAGGTCTTAACCCTGATTCTGTGACAAGTGCCTTTTGCTGATGATAATTCTTTGCTGATGATAATTCTTAAAACTCAAGAGCAGAATGCATTCTGTTCTACTCAAAATAGTGTTTTATAACTTCCCTTTTTTCAGGCATTTCAGAAAAATAATTAGGCTTGAACAACTGAGAAAGGATAGGTGAGGGACACAGGAAAGAGAATTCAGTTATTCAGAACTCTGGTGTGCAAAGTAGCAACCTTTCTTTTTGGTTCCCTTTACGAACAGATTCCTGAAGCCTCCTGCCTCATGCTCTTTGTCACTCTTCTTTCATGGATTTGAGTTTTGTATTTTTTTCATTAAATGCAAAAATAGTAAGTCTGTTGAAAACTTGCGAGTTCTTCTAGACCTAAGAAATTGCTCTGTTTCTTTTGCCCTCTAGAATTACTGGTAGGAAGAACACAAAGATTATGGTAGAAATGGTGGGAATTGTGAGGAAGCTGCCCAAGAAGACAAATTCAAGTGATTTGTTGCAGATCTGAAGATAATACCTTTGTACATGTAGAGTTATGTATAACAACTTGTTCTGCATTTCATTTGGTGACCAGGGTATTTAATAGTTTGCTGTTGCTTATAAAAATAGCACAAAGATAAGGGAGATGAGGAGGAAGTAAAATTGATACAACATCATGAGAATGCATTCTCCCCCCAACAGAGTTGCAGGACATGTACACAAACATCTAACTGTGCTAGGAAAGGAGAGAGAGGTGACAAAGAAATCCAAATGTCTTTCAAAACTCTCCAAATCAAATCCCTCAGAGCTTTAATATGCTGACGTTTTCACCTACCAAACAAAAAGTCATGCAAAGCAAATACTGTGTAGTAACTACAAAATAGTTCCAAGTGAACCCCTCTGGAAATGGTACAATGGAAGAGTCATCACCTCCTTTCAACAGGGAGATTTTGAAGACGTATTCATCCATTGTTTGGTCCTGCCAAAAGGTAAAGAGATCCCAAAGGAACACAGGAACAGATTTCAAGGGTTTTTTCAGGCAAAGTCTGCTCCAGCTCCAAGGCAGTTCCACCTGTAACACGCCAGACATCATTTTTACTCACGCTTCAACATCAACACACATTGCCCAGGTGGACAGCCCAAGTTCCAACTGCTGCTGCTTTAAAAGATCAAAGTGCTTCTAAATATCAGTGCTCACACACACTGTCATATGCCTGAAGTTCCTCTGGAGCTTCTGGCATTTGAACCTTTGTATGACAGGATGGATTTAGGGGGGGTTTCCTCCTATTTAAATTGCTACTCTGGCCGTAAGAAATGTCACCTCTGAATACTGCACCCTAAGAGAGAGGACGTTCTTTGGTTAATGGAATGCTTAGGGGAAGGAGTATACAATTAGCCTTATTGTTATTATCCTAAAGATGACAATGATTAAACTATATTTAAAATTACTGGTTTGATGTACTGAGGCAGACAGCATCTGCAACTCCCACTGTTCTCCAACAGATGTGGCAGTTCAACACCTCTGAAAGTAAGACTTTTATAATATTCTCCCATTGTTTCTAATGCCTCCTGAGAAGCTTGAAAGAGAAATCTGTTTGAGCTCTGGAGTGTTTTCTTTCATAGCTCACATGTTCTGCTTTGTTATTGTCAGTAACCTCACGAGCCTTCCTGTGCTGATAATGGTTCATATAATGATCTGGGGGAAAATGAATTCTTTTTAATAAAGGATTACACTGAGGTTATAGATAGATGTAAGAAAAAAATCATTCAAATGAGAGTCTAGCAACTTGACAATACCTCTTTAATTTACCCAGCTTTTAGAGATAAGCCAATTGCTGGATGTATTTATGGTAAAGGCAAAGGATGAGAGATTTAAGCTGAATTCCTTATTCTTTGGAGACTTTTGGTTTGACCTTCTGTAAGTCAGCTCAGTTCTCTGTGCCCAGGTCTAATTTAGCAATTTTGTTTCTTTAGGATGTAAAATACTGAAAAGTGGTCTATACGGGGCATTAAAAAAAACTCCTTTTAACTGTGCATTCAGCCACTATTGTAACACAAATGTTCTGAACTCTTATTTGGGCAGTGAATAAGGTAGAAATTGAGAATGGTATTAAACTGAGAAACTAGTTTATTTACTGTGGTTTTAGTAGTGGCAGCACATCATCACAGCCTCCTTCTATCCTAACACAGCTGCTGCACTTCTTAGGCAAGCGAGCTGTAATCAGCCACTTAAAGCTGTCGGTACATCACAGTTGTGCCCAATTTATCTGTTTAAGTTCATTTTTAACTGTGCTGGCCTCTTTTTCTCTCCCCTAAAACATTTCAAATGAGGGCTACAGATACATCAAAGTGGCAATATTACACAAAATTAATTCAGCAATGAGACAAATGTTTTCTATTTTGAGGTTTTTTGGTTGGTTAGTTGGTTTGGTATTTATCTTTGCAAAGGGAGAATTAAGTATGCTGAGAGTTCACTAAATAGGGTTCTCCAAATCCTTCCCACTCTGATGGGACAGAATTGGTATAGGCATGTGGCCCACTTGAAAATATTTTGCATTTTCTTTTTTTCATGCTTGCTGGAAACTTACATGGTCACCAACTATTTTTCCAGGTGTGATGTTAAAAGTATTTGGGCAGTATAGAGAGCTAAACTAATATCATTGCATCGTTAACTCTACAGATGGGAGCCTGGAGTTATGGTAAGCAGGCAGAAGGAAATCTCAGTGTTAAGTGACCAGTTTGTGGGTTAGCAGGTTCTTCCTTTAGCAGTACTAACACCAATCATACAGCAAAACAAAATGGACCAAAACCACAAAAAAACCCCAGAAGTTCACTTATTACAAACAAATCAGTATCTCCCAGTGAAATAACTATTACACAGTCCTTCCATGATAGGTTTAGGTAGTATGCTGTCCTGAACATAAAGGTCTGCAAAAAAATCATGAAACAAATTAAACATCTGTTAGTTCTCAGCAAAAGGAGCTTTACTCTATCCCTAGTTCAAAGTTTCATTCTCGAACTAAGGATCCTGTCAATATCAGAAAGGCTTTATTTACATCATCTAGTTTTAGGGGGCTTTTTTTTTAGTTTTTCTTCCATTAACTTGGGCCCTGATTATGCCCAGGGACAGAACACTAACTATTCCAGCATTCAGAGGATTTTTGTCTGCTGTAAATCATAGCAAAGACAAGTAAATCTTAATAAATATAGTAACATTAGCCAGCATACCTAACAGGAATACACATGAGAAACCTTATATTAAAAGGTCTTCTATATTCAACCTATAAACTAATTTAACTGTGAAAGTACACTACATATCTGCTGGGATGTTGAGCTCTTTCCGTTAGTTCTTATACATAAAATTATGCAAGAAAAATAAAATAAACCAAAAATTGCACACTGTTTGAGAGAAGCAGAATATAATCCAGGAGAATGATTCCTAAATCTGCTGGAGCATTATAATTTTCTTACTTGTTTTTCACATAATTTTCCTCCCAGTCTATTTATCAAGTCATGGATTGGTTGTTTTGTTTTTTTTCCCCTAGTATTCTTTCAGCATTTTTTTGACCTACTTCAGTTGCTTTGGAAGCTAGCAGAAAATAACAAAGAGCATGAATGAGAATGTATTTTCCTAATGCAATTCATCTTGGCACTTATCAATTTATCAGTTTATTTTTTGTGGGTTTTGTTTTTATTGTTGTTTCTAAAATATGTAGTGAGTATTCCTCCAGCCTCCAGTGCTTTATGGCTTGGGGATACTCAAAAACCATCCTGGATGGGGTTCTGAGGAAACAATTCTTGGTGCCTCTTCTCTTTCTCAGGCCCAAATCTTAACATTTATGAAAAAAGCCAAAGCAAGGCAGTGAGGAAATTTCATCTCAGTGATACTGAGTTTGAGTAGAAGTCTCTCAAATACTTGGATACCATTCGAGGAAATTAAAGATGCTAAGAATACTTCCTACTGAAACTTTTTCTGAGGGACAAAATCCCAAAACCGAACCCATAGCAAAACTAAAAGCAAACTGGGCCAAGCAAGACTGGGAAAGAAAAACACCCTAAAAAATCCTCAAAGCAGTTCAAAAACTTATATGGAATATTGGAATACGAAACATTTATACCTTTGGCTTGAGAGCTACCAGTTTCAGCTTTCTAACAACAAAACCAGAATGATGTCAGTAGGATAAATTCATTCTGTTTTCCTTGTTGCTCAGAACAATTCAATTCCACATCATTATCTTCAATCTAGATCAGCAGTCCATCACCCTCAACATAAATTCTCTTATGTTATGCAACAACTTTCTGGGTCTAAGTATTTTCATTTTATTTGCATCGGTTTTCTGTAGATTAAAAATACATATATTTTGTTTTGTTCCTTCAGTTGAATTTTTTAGGTCTATTTAAAAAGCAAGATTTTATTTCCCTGAGGACAGTGATACCAATAAGGAGAATTAATGACAGAAAGGAATGTTTATCTAACTTATGCCTAAGACTGAAATCAGTGAACATGCTGAACAGAAAAAAAACAGCCAGTGAGAAAGCAGCCATTTCCATGCACATTCAGTTTTGAGGCTAATGTACTAAAAAAATGAAAAACAGAAATAATAAAAAAATAGCCGCACCGGTGAAAAAACTGAAAACCTTGTCTTTTTGTTTTGTTTGCTAGGTTCTAATGCAGTAAATATCTGCAATGCATTTAAAGAGAACACAAAAGGGAATAGAAGAATAACCCTTAGACACAAGTGAATGATGCACAGTCCAACAAACAATCTAAATTTGAGCATTTCTATTCGAACACATCCCCTGGAGATCACTTTCAATCTATAAGAAGAGTTTATAGAAGCTGAAAATATGAAGAGCTTCTTGTGAATTTGACACTGTTGCATATTTGCTTTTATGTCTTATTCCTTTTAAAAGCAGATTGTAAGAGGTTTCAGTGAGAAACTAGTATTTCCAGACTGGTGAAGATGATGGACCAAATTAAAATAGAATAAACGGCAATGATATCGAAATGATGTTATCTCACTGAAGAAAAAAGGAGGGATACTGGGTTTTTCCCTCATTTACATATGAGACAGATGGGAGTCTATGTATCTTTAGGCATGACATTTAATAATCTTCAACAAATAGATCAGGTTCTTCTTTTTTTTTTTTTT
>VZRO01004331.1:41792-57737 GCA_013397915.1 Daphoenositta chrysoptera
TTTTGGTCAGTGTCACCCCCTTGCCCTACTTGTGCACCAGAAAATGTGTGGGAAGAGAGCAGAGAATTGATGCCAGTTCAGTACTGACACACAGCAGCTCCATTTGAGCAACTGCTTCAGGATATGCCTCGAGCAACTTTCATATGTTAAATACTCATATGAGGGGAAAAGTAATTTTTACAGCCTGAAAAGGTTTATTGGATTCTCAGCCAGGGTTGCTCCAAAGACTGACTCAGCAAAGCAGGTATCAGAGGTAGATGTTTTCAGGAGCAGAATAATTTTTTGTAGACTCAGGAATAGCCAAAAAATCCAGGATGTTCTGGTTTAGAGTGTAAGCCACACACAAAAGGTGTGTTCTTCCAGGTAAACTAAATGCATGAGTATGTAGTGAAAGAGGAACTGAACTTGATTTGTTTCCTGCATGGAGATAATATCTCAAAAGAAAATTCCAAAGGGGAATAGGCAGCAAATTTAGAATTTACATAAGCTAAAATGTATGTTAAATTAGATTCAAGAACAGCATGTGAAATCTGATACTGAGTGTGATAAATGCAACTGAAGATCCCCAGAAGAATTGAAAGCAAATTGTTTTCCTACGGGAAAAAGAAAGATGTCCTTAAAAATAAAATCATGTAAGATTGCTAATGGGTTATCAAATTAATACAGTCCAATCCTCTTAATTGGGGTAACACCACAGATAACTTATTGTCTCTCTTGTCCTACTTTAGAGAAGTAGTTCTTAAATCAAAGTTGTCCCACCTTCCAAAAAAAAAAAAGGAAAGAAAAAAAGAAAAATAAAAAGTTGTTTACTGCAAAGATTATTTTTAGACTTCTACCACCCATTCCTTAGAATTGATGCACCTTATTATTTCAGCTCAGGGTGAAATATATAGATTCCCTTTTACTTTAGTATTCAGGTAATTACTTAACACATTGAAGAAAATTTATGCTATGCTGTCCATGATGGAAAAACCTAAGTTGGCACTTTCTTCAATTAAACAAATTACTCTTACCTCAAACTTAATTTTATAATGTATAAAAATAACTGAGGGTCACTCAATCAAGCACCTATGTTGGTTTAGCCAGTAAACCATGTATATTTCGCATTAAAAACCAGCAACTAAAACTTAACACAGCTGCTCCCTGTGTTTCCGGTGGAAAGGGAGAGAACTGGAAGAGTAGAAGGGAAAAAGCTCATGGGTTGAGATAAAGACAGTTTAACAAGGAAAGCAAAATCTGGGCATGCAAGCAAGGCAAAGAAAAGAGTTCATTCCCCATTTCCCATGGCTGGGCAGGTGCTCAGCCATCCCCAGGACAGCAGGGCTTCATCACACCCAGCCCTGACTTGGGAAGATGAACACCATGCCTGTCCTCCTCCTTCCTGCCTCTTACTCTGGGTTTATACAATTATCGTGATGTCATATTGTAGGGAGTGCCCCTGGGGTCACTTGGGGTCAGCTGTCCTGGCTATGTCCCCTCCCAGCTCCTTGTGCCCACTCAGGAGACAGGTGGAGAAAATGCCTTGGCTCTGTGTGAGCCCTGCTCAGCACCAAGGAAAGCTTTTCTCTCTTACCAACACTGTTTCCAGCCCAAACCCAAAACACAGTCCCATACTAGCTTCTGTGAAAGAATTTCACTCTACCCCAGCCAGCACAAATGTTTATTGAGTATTTTTGCTATCAAAGAGCTACACAAATTTTCAAACTCCTCTATGCACACAAATTATTTTAGCCCTCATTAAAATGCATCCCCTTTCAAGAATGAACAGCCATTAACCAGCATATGGTTATAAGGATAATTACCATATTTGCTATGCTGGTTACAAAATGCAAAACTAATGAATTATTTTATGATTTAGTCTTCTGAGTGAGCATATTCAGTGTGAGACAGGTATCACATCTATGCTTTCCATGAGCTATTCAGAGTAACCTGCAGCTAGTAAAAATACTGAACCTTCTGTTCTGACGAAGTCTTCTGGGCAAACAAAACATTACAGCAAAGATTGAAAGACTGTGATATTATATACCCAAAAAAGGATTTAAGTAAGCAGATTGCAAATAAAAGAGAACCTTTCTACTAAGGAAAAGAACCTGGAGTAATAACAAATACCCCTACTTGCAGCATGACTTCTCACCTTCTCTGAAGGACAAAGCTTTCAGAAGTATTCTACTCCAAGAAACTCCACTGGAAAACCTGTGGCTCAAACACAAACTCAAATACTGGTCTGTACTGAACATCGGTGCCTCTTTCTGTAACAAAGTTTTCTTTGCATGTTCCTCTTTCCCCTCCACACATCAACTCATGAAATCTCTCAGGAGTTTTCAAGATCTGACTTGCTAATTTATTTGAGCATTACAGCTCTAGGGTGTACAGGAATACACAGTTATGAATGGCAACTATCAGAGATTATATCACCCAGAAAGGACTAGCCATAAAAAAAAAGAAAGTAAGACAACCTAGATGACACACAATACACAACCATGATGGCTTTTTTCCAGTGTATGTGCTGTCCTGTGGTCCTGGAATAAAGAAGATGTCTTTAATAAAATCCCACTTAAGGAGGAGAATAAGAGACAATGAACCAGGTCACAACCAGGGTAAGCCCAACTGGCTGTTTGCTAAAATATTTTCACAATGAAGGAGGTCAAATGCTAAAAAAGGTATACTGAGAGCTTGGGAAATTATTACCTTTAGAGGTATTCAAAACTTGACTAGATGAGGCCTAAGCACTGATCCTTTCATCAAGTAGTTTCTGGTGATTCTTATGTAACAGATTAATTTTCCCTTTGATCCAGCCTTCACAAAGATAAAGTCTGCAATGGGATCTGCATTTAAATTTCTCCCACCTCAAGCAACATAATGAAAGCTCTGATCTTGAGGCAGAAAAATTCTTCATTCCCCAAATGTTCTTTTACCATCATCTTTTTATCGTTTCAATGACAAAGATAAAATATGCCCATAGAAAATGTCTGATTTAACTAGATTCTGCCTGTTAACATGGACTTTTACAGGTTTTTTTTTTTCTTTTTAAGGTGTCCTGAGTTCTATTAGGCTTTGATGTGATTTAGGAGTCCAGATTACCTAAGAAATTGAGTGCTACTGTAGGAGATAATCAGGAAATACTTGATTCCTGTTGTAATTTCGTCACAGTGAATGAATTTAGCAATCATCGTTCCTAGTTAAAATCTATTCTGTTAGGATGAAAAAAAATTTTTAAGCCACCTGTCCTTTGGGTATTCTATGAATTAAATTCAGTAGATACAAAACTTGTGTATGTCTGACTGTATATCCAGGGGTGTACATCAGGAACTATCCTTAAACACAAACCAATGGGTACTTTAATTGTAGGTACAAATTTAGAGGAAGTTTAACTATTCTAATTATTACAGAAATGGGCCATTCCTTTTGTCTAAACTAATGGAGAAGATCACACCTTTAGCTAATACCGTTTCAAGGTTAATTAACATTCATAGGCACTATAACTGTGATGAGAAAGACCTACTTGTTTCTAAACTCACTAAAAAGCACTTGTCAGGTACCTCCCTTTTTCTATCCATTCTTTATTTTCATGAGAGTACCAAGGATGAACATTTGAGGCAAAGGCAGTAGGCACCACCACGAGGCTCTTCTCTACCCTTGGAAACAAACTTCATTCCAGGCACCACTGACAGGTAAATGATGGTACTGTGCTGGGTGTCACTTAATCTACTTCAAAAGCATGAGATGATAAAATTGTAGTTCATTTGCTAACAGAAAAACTTTCAGCAGTATTTTCTTCCTGCTGCAGCTGTTTCCTCCAGGAAAAATGGTACCAGCTGTGACTCTCAGTGGACAGCTCTTCTATACCTGTACATCACCATCTGGGCTCCCACCCCAAGTGATTGTTACCAAAGCTGTGGCAACATGACCATAGAAGTTGTAAGATCTAGATATGCATCCAGCAGGAAATGAAAGCTGTTTTTCAGATAGCTTACTTTAAAAACATTTAAAAACTTCTACAGAATATAGCACTTTCGCTGTCATGATAATCCAAGAACATTGATTTAGATTCTGCTAACACTGAATATTTCTTCTGCAGTAGCTCTTATGGCACGTGATTGTTATGCAATCTCAGAAGTTTCTCCAGCATGATGACATTTCAGTTTTAATCCATATAGATTTCAAAATTCTTCTACTGTCTCCGAAAGAATAGAAAAGGATCTCATTTAATTCTGTATTACATATATTCTGTTTACAATATGATTTCCAAACTTGGGCCANCAAGTTACATTGTACAAGTAGCAGTGTTATATCATCTGATTAAAAACTGTGGGAGGTAACCACTGGATGAATAACTAAAACTTTCATCTTTAAAACTCTCTAGTATTTGGAACAAGGAAAGTGGGAAGTTTCCTATTACACATACCTTTGATTTGAAAGAAAGGCAATATTGTATAGCAGTTCAACTGCCTTATCAATGTGCTTTTTGTGGCAAACTTTAAGACTTTCTAAATATTCTGAAAAAAATATTTTGAATAAATGCAGTGACAAGTTATTAAAATTATTAGTTATCTCTATATAGGAGTGATTTTTTTCCACCCTAAAGTGACAGTAAATGTAAGCTAAATTATAACAAAAATGCTGTTTAAACAAGAAAAAAAAAATTTTTTTTGAGACAATCAACGTGTATTACATAAACAAGTAAGTCTGCATAAATGTTTTAGCTGAACATTATACACTATTTGAGTTTTGGCATCCTGTGTATTTTCTTCAGACAGGAAGAAAATCCTTATAGCAAGTTGAAAAATGTATATTGAATGTTAAAACATGTGTAAATCTTTATCACTTTGAGTGATGTACTGCACCTGCCATGCACCCAAAAAGTTGTAGACAAGACTATATGGAAGATTCCACCTCTGAATTTTCTTACTACCAAGAGTACACCCATTTCTTTTCAAGCACAGCATTGTAGCCTGCAAGTCCAGTAAATAAAGCATTATTATGGCTAACAATAGGATTCAGGGACTGCATGAGCTCTGCAAGGTCTCAGCCTTAGGATTTGTCAGGCTTCATTTGGCTTGACTTGCCCGTGGCTTTTGTTTAAACTTATTTAGCTGTGATGGCAATTGTTTAATGACCAGGTGAATATTACCTAATTACTTTTAGTTTTATCTTAGCTTTGAGCAAGTGTGTTGTATAAAGCCTACTGTTATAGTAATTTTGATACTTGTCTGTAATTAACAGATAGTAATAATAAGTAGCCTTCCTGTGCAGAGTTAACTTAGACCCCAGAAAAAAAAAATGAGCAAAACAGATGTACAGTTAGATAATTACAAAGGCCCTAAAAGTACCAGGACATGATTAAACTACAAACCCTAAGCTAGATAAATTCTTCATTGGCCAATTATTGTTCATTAAAGGAAAGCTGCCTCTGGAGCTGAACAAAACCAGTTTTAGGGATATTAAAGAACACACATCCAATACAGGTAAAATACTGCACATAGGGCAAATTTTATCTCTGTGGAATTGCAGACCAAGAAAGGAAAAAACGAAGTATACAGTTTGGAAAAACATAAAATAGTTCCCAGTACATCCTAGAGTTAAATAATTTTCATCTTCAACACCATATTCCTCCTGGTGAAGCACTCAGGATGATTTATCATAATCCTCCCACACTTAAGAGGGAGATTAGCAACAAGGATTTTAAGATATGGAAGGAACATAGGCTGGGTACGTACATGGAAAACATCAGTTCATTCCCAAAAATGCTTCAGGTGTTAAAAGGGTGTCATCATAATTGGTCTAAAAGTAGCCATTTTACGAACTAGCAAAGATTTCTAATTAGACAAACTGTATATATATATGAAAAAAAAAACCAAACCAAAAAAATCCCAAACATTTTATATTTATGGTGTTTCTTTTTTTCCAGAGAAATTTTGGGTTGCTTTGGTTTGCTACCCCCACTCTTGAAGTTTAGTCTGAAAAGCAATAGCTCAATGAGGAATTACTGCAAACCTACCACAGACATTTGATTTCTTCTGTTTACAACTCACTGTGCCCTGAGATTCAGATCATGGATATTGCTGATTTAGTCCTCCACACTGAACATACTGCTACTCATTAATCATTTGAATCCAATTGTTTGAATATCACTAGATAAGTATCATGTGACTTGGTTTTAAGTCAAAAAGCCCATAAACCAGGAAATAAATATGCAAAAGGGCCTTTTCCAGAGAATGAAAACACAGGAAATATAAACAAAAACGTATTAATGAGAATGTCACATAAGAAGAAGCAAAGCGAATTCCAGTCTTTTGTTTCACATTATCAACTATTCAAAGCAGCAACAACAACAAAAAAAAAATCCTTGTCTGTGAAGCAAAATGTCAGTAGGCTTTTTAAAACAGTTAAAGAATATACATTGAGGCAATCAAAAAGTCCATTATGAAACTGCAACAAAGAAATGTTAAGTCAAGTGTTCTGAGCGCAGGAGGAAATGTTCACTCTGACTACTAACAGTAAGTGTGTTTTCAGTAAAACTGTTACTAAAAAAGGAGGGGGAAAAGAGTATCTATTTTGATCTACTTATAAAAAATTATAATCAAGCTGTTTTTCATGTCATGAACAGTATCCTGTTAAGGATCCTTTCACTTGGAGCAGTCTTAAAAGCACAAACTGAGAAGAGTAATCTGAAAATTTACATTCAGTTGGAAATAATGGATTTCTAAAGCTGTAGGTTACCTTAGTACCTACTACACTACAGATTCCTTAATGAGGTAACTTTCTGAATTGTGCTGCTAAACTGCAATCAGGAGACAAAGAATTTATTTAAAAACTTCTCGGTAGTTCTCACATTTCAGAACAAAAGTAAAATTCTAAACTAAGAATAGCAACTAATAACTTTGAAAAACATTTATTAAAGGGAAGAGAACCCCAAGGATTTGTTTAAACTTTATAAAGCATCGAATGTAATTTCTTTTATAACTGAATAGAAAATTTGAAGCATCTTTAAATATGAATTGTTTATGTAACACCTGTGCTAAAAGAATTCATTGCCTTAGTTTTTTTCTTTTATTATTACTTTTTTATCACAGCTCTCTACATTTAAGCAAGTGGTAAAGCCATGAGGGTGATGCATTCTGTTATTTCCTTCAAGCTTTGTATGCTGTCTATAATTTACAATCTTGCTGGCAGTGTGATGGATCCCTGAGAGATTTCTTGGACAAAACGGGCAAGTCCTTTCCCCTGTGCGTGCCCTGCAATGCATTTTACCTTCATGGCCTTCTTCTGTGGATAATCCCTCTATCTCCTGCCTCAGAGAAGCCCATTTCTCTAACATCTATCAGTAACATAGGAGCATATGGTGTCAGTTCAACAGGTGCTGAGCATTTCTCTGATATTTAAATCAATTCATCACCAGTTAGAAAAAGAGAAACCTGCACCTGATACAGTCTGGAGTTAACAAAATGACAGCAAAGCTGTGAAAGAGAACCAGTTTGTTGCTGCTGTTTTTTTTTTTTTTTTTAATGATAAAAACATCCCCTTTTCCCTACTTGAAAAAGAACACAGAAGACCTAAAACAAAGAAAAGGTAAAAAATCTTGAATGCTGGTGGCAGTTTCCTATAAATGCTGTAATGTTTCAAGATAGTAAGAAGATGAGCGTAGCATGTGTGTAAAGCAGTGGTTTGAGGGGGCTACCTCGGTACTTTTGTTTCGGATTTTGGAAGGAAAGTGAAAGTGAGAAGAGGCCAGCACCTGCTGAAGCAGAACCTGTGCTTGCTGAAAACAGAGAGCCCAGCAGTATCTGAACAACACACTGCCATGCTAGATGTGAATTTGAACACTCAAGAAGCAGAAAGGTACAGAAAGTTTATAAGGTCATTGCTACATGATTGCTGTAAACTACAAGAGGCTGAATAGCACTGATGCAAGACACAAAGGTTACAAACAGCTGGCCCAAGGCTAAAAATGAAAAAGTAATGGCTCAAAGGCTAAGCCGGTGCAGGACAGAAGGTTACCACTGTAAATCAAAGCAGGTCTCTTAGAAAAGGGAAGGGGAGTGCTAATGAAGCAAACGTGAAGCCTGAGGACTAAGTACGAAATACAGAAGATTCAGATTTTTTGGGTAAAATGATTTACTGGTGGAGTAACAGATTTTGCTGAATATGCTTCTGTTTAAAACTGATGTAAATGATTCCCAAAGCAAGCCCCCAGGGCAAACAGATAACACATCTTGAAAGAGCTGGTGGGTTTAAAAATATGTAAGTCTTGTCTCAAAAGAGCTGAGTAAAAATAAGCAATTTTCCCTGAGGGGGAGTTTCATAGTTTTTCCAGTAACCCTAAATATCGATAACAGTAAGCTGAACAGTACCAGAGAAATGATGAAGTTATTAATTCCTTGCAATGCATTAGCCTGATTAAAATGATGACTTAGGCATGAATTCTCCATCCTGGCAGGCTGCTTGAAGCAGAGGTCAAAAGAGTTGGGCAAGAGATACATAAAGGATGAAGTTGTCTTAACTGGAAGCATCTGCAAGCATTGCCATGTGGGGGGAAAAAAAAAAAGAAAAAGCCTATTGAAGCTGTTCTGGTTCCAGGCCTTCTATTGTGGATTCCTGGTTGTGTGGCTTCTGGAACTCACTGACTGTTGTATTCACATATTGACTCCATTTGGAAAATATAATCATATTTTACAGTATTTCAGAACAAAAGACACCACAAGTCCAGATGCTGTAAGGCATAAGATTAACCGAAACACTCCTACATAAAAAGTTTAACAGTTAAGGTTATGTTAAGAATTTACAATATACTTACTCAGAGGAATTAATACACATGTAAGGAGAGGATAGTCTAAAAAATTCAGCTATCTTGTTCTCCCTTGCAGGCAAATCGTTCCTTGAGTTACAGGTTCTCTGATCAATGCCCCAAAATCATCAAACTATATATTTTGGTCACTTAAATTTTGAGAATAATAATTTGAAGTAAGATGATAGATGACTGATGTTCTACTATAAGTAGATAAGAGTTCATTGCATGTAACAGAGTTAAAAAGAGGTATTTTACAGGCTTACCCTGAGAAAAATTGTAATCCTTTCTCTCCTTAGGATGTGTATACAAGAAAATGTCACTGATGAAAACAGATACATGACTACATTTCATGTAAGTGTTCTTTTTGAAATTAAATTAGGCTCTCTTCCAAGTTCCTTGGGTGTTACAAAACTCTAAGTAGCCTAAGATGGTCACGCAAGTAAGATTCTGATTGTAAACACGTGATTAGGCACAGAGTACCTTTATCAGTAACTCTGGAATTCATTGTTTCCTAGAGGCTCTGATGTACCTCATGGCACAACAGATTGTCAAGGTCCCTGCATCAGCTGAATTGTGCAAATTGCATGTGATGTCTTGGACTGAGGCAAGCACAAGGTACTGCATTTTAGCTTAAACCTCTTTCCATCAAAAGCTGCACCAAGTCATGCAGAAATATCCATAAGACCATCAACCGTTGGTCATTAAATATAATAGGCCATTATGGAAAAATTTCCCAAAGAACAGTTGGTATCAACTCTATCAGGCTACCGTGTACCGAGATTTTTAGGATGGTAAAACAAAAGCAAGTTATTTTTGTGCAGTCCATGCTGCATCAGCCAGGCTGCCAAAACCAGAATAAGGGTGCTGAGACCTTATGCTCACAGCAGGGAGATACTACAGGTCTATAGGTGTTGGTTGCTCCAACCACCTTCTCTTTACCAATTTTTTCAGTTTTGCATCCTTGTAGCTTCCAGTGGAGAGGCCCCAGACAAGGCTTCTCACAGCTCTCACCACTTAGATGCTTTCTACAGCACCACAGGAGAGCTGACCTTGGACAAAGGCAGCCTGATCTATAGGAGGAGAGATAAGAAGATGCAGATCCAGTTATTGAACTCAAGACCTTGATGCAAACTCTCCCCACAATTTATCTGGACAGCTGGCATGGTGTCTTTCCTGACTGCTGGTACATCAGCATCACAGCTTGAATGCTCTTAGCTTAAACACCCCTAATTCTAATGCAAATTTGTGTTGCTGTAGGTGATATCTTCCACCTCTACATAATCTGTATATCAGATGGTTTGGAAAGAAATCCAAAAGTAATTTCTGCCTGCATGGGGAAAATAATACTCCATCTGTCAAAGATTTCTTCTACTATTCTTTATAGGTGATTCACATGGACAACTGGCATTTCTTTCCTTATTTGGAATATGTAGCTTAATATTGGGATTACAGAAAAATGGGCTTCAAAACCAAAATGGTCTCAGAACAGAATTGCAAGTACCAGAGACATACATACCACGATATGAAAACAAAATAAATTGCTGAAGAAATTTTCAATTGTCAGTTGTGAGCTAGTAACTGACCTTGTAAATTCTGAGCCAATTTCAAAACACAGAAAGCAAATCAGGATTAGCCAGTAAAGACAGAACACGAACAAAACTTCCAGTTCCCAGAATTCAATAAAGTTGTATATATTCATGCTAGAACTTGACCATTATCTGACCTGCACTACATTATTCATACAAATTTCCTCAGGACACACACTTCCACTGTGTTAGAATATTAGTACAATGACGCCTCTCCTCTTTTTTTCTTCCTCCTAACATCTGTGTAATCACAGGTTCCCAGCTCACAAAGGTGTCCTAGCAGTCAGCAATTGGAAAGTACTGAAGCATCCTGGCTAGGCTATTAGTGCTGTACTACACGGATTGTGGCATCAAGTTGCAGAATAGGCCAGATTCACGAGCCCCCTCCAGTTGCTTTCCACTGCTCTGGTAATGGAAAGCAGCCGTAAACCCACTTTAGCTGAACATTTAAGCTGGGTCTATGGTTATTTTGCACTGTCTGAGAAGCACAAAGCAGCTGGAGCCAGCTAACAAATCTGGATTTCTATTTATGTATTCCGGTAGTGAGGGATTAATTTTCAGACCATATGCAATTGCTTACTGGTGAGAAAGGTTTTTATACTTTCCACATAGATATTATGCAATATAACATTTTAAGAGGGGGTATTAGTACAAGCTGCGAGTGATTCAAATCAGACACACGCAGTGTTATAAAGTCAAACACTTCCCTTTTCTAATTTAAAATTGTTTTCTCATAGAATAAATAATATTTTACCCTTGAAGGGTTTTCTTCCTCTCATTTGTGGAAAGACCAGATGGGTCTCACAGGTCATTCACAGTTATGTGAGAAACAACAACAAAAAAATCCCTTTTCAGAGGTGAGATCTTACATTCTTTATTGGAAAACAAATTATTTGCTTGGATGAAAAGCTTTTGTATTCCAGTGTAATTGCTAATATCTGTGGGGTGTCCTGGAAAATGAGATGCTTTGTATCAAAGAGTTGTAACTTATCCCCGTGCATAAAATCTAAATAAATAAATTGGAGCAGACCTTAAGGTATCGTGCAGGGAGGAGATACAAGGAATACAGCTGTGAAAGCAGTGGAAAACCTCAAGTGGTAACAAGTGGACAAGCTAAAATTATTTCCCAGTGGGACTGGAGTCATCTGGCTTTATGGGTTTGTTGGTGGTGTGAAGGAAAAATGGAGAGAGTGTTTTTCTCTGGACATTGTTTTTTCAAGAATCTTAAACCACCTGCTGTTGCAGTAAAAATAGCTGCTACTGGAAGAGTCAATCAAGAATGGACTATTTTTCTTGATTAGTGTTCTTAAATTAAAAATTTGGTAAGTTATTTTACATACATCAGAAGAGATTATGAGCAAAAGAATTTCAGTCTCATCAAGAACATCCGAAATGAAACATTTGATGAAGGGATAAATAACCTCTCCCCTCCAAGTCTGAAGAAACCATGGTGAAATCATGACTAAAAAAATCCATTTAGAGAGAGATAGGGCTGATGTGGATATTCTTTCAGGAACATGAACAAAACTCACTAAGAATTTTGGCCATGAGAACTAGCTAACACTTACTTTTAGCAGAATGTGTAAAGCATGTGATCAGTCAAGCTACATAATTCATGAATAGTACAGAAAAATATGTCCTGTTTAATGGGCCTCTGCTGTCACTGGCCAGTGCTTCCACCTGTGCAGAATTTGGCTTCTTTGGAGAATGAATGTGCAGAAGAACACTGTCAGTAGCACAAGACATGGGAAAAGCTCTCGGGGTTACAAGATTTATTTCATCAGCCTCGGCACAGACCCGTGTAACACGGATTTCTGCAGATCAGAGAGACCAGGGCAGCAGAAATCTAATGCTCAGGATCACACCACACAAGCTCTACACCTACTTTGGAATTACAGGAGTGGTGCTGATGCCTTGAAGGCCATCAGTGCCACTGAAGCATCTACTTCAACCTACCTGCTTACAAACGAAACCTCTCGGCTCACACATCCCAGGTAAGTACATTCATCAGAGGAATATCACACAGGGTGGGCTTCTCAGAGATGTGTCATATGGAAATGTAAAAGAGCAGTGTAAAAGAGAAAATTGCTTCCTAAAAAAAGGATCAGTCAATACAAGGAGACATGAGGAAAGACACAGACAGGCTGAGCTTCAAGATTAGGACCTAGAGCAATAATAGTGAGAAGTTTAATGTGACAGATATTGGACAGATGAGCAAGAAGGCAGAAATTACCTTCTGTATGTGGAAAAGAGAAATAAATCTCACAAGAATTTTGACAAAGCTGAGGAGGCAGGAAAGGAGATGATTTAACTTCCAGTACGTGTAGAGAGCAATGCATATGATTCTTCAGGGATTCAAAAGCTCATGGTGTTCAGAAGGGATTTTGTCTTTACTTTCTACTTTCATGGAGTTTCTAGTGATCAGTGCACATGAAACTTAGTCTAGTGATGCCAAGCATAAATCCTCCATTTCAGAAAGCTTATTAAATTCACTACTGTTCCTACTAGAACAAGAAACTTCCATTTTTGGGCTGGGAGTACAAATTAATATTTGGTAAAAAAGTTTTCACAAACTTCCTATCTGCTTACAAAGTGCTCTTGACACTCAATGCCACTGTACACATTTCAAATTAGTCTGGATACGCACATGACTGCTACTAAGTTTTTGATTTTTTCTTTAACCAAAGTAAAATTTATCCTTCCTAAAAAAAAATCTGCTCAAGTCCATGTTATTCTTTTAAGTCTGCAGATTAAATCCCAATTCGGACATAACTATTATATTGACCTTCAGTGACAGATTGCATTACTTAGGTATTCAAAATACTCAACATGACTGGATAAACCAACAATATTAATCTAGTGAAGGTTTGCATTCATGAGACAAGCATGTATCTGTTCCTTTACAGTATATTGAAGAGATGACTTTT
This sequence comes from Daphoenositta chrysoptera, assembly GCA_013397915.1. Lineage (NCBI taxonomy): Eukaryota > Metazoa > Chordata > Aves > Passeriformes > Daphoenositta > Daphoenositta chrysoptera. Next base: position 55,094 of record VZRO01004331.1, read on the forward strand.
AATATTTAAAAACACAAAGTATGTTACTTTGCTGAATTTGAGAGACTAGAGGATAGGGTAAAGATGACTTTAATAATTTCCTCCATTGTGCATTTTGTCCCTCCAATTCTCTCAAAATGACACTGCTGTAATATACCTCGGCTGCTGCAGTAATGCTTGTATAAAACTTTTCACTTAGATTTTACTCAACGTTTTCCAGAAGAAACCAGCTGACTGTGGATTAGATCCAAAGCCCATTGATGTCAGAAAGTCTTCTGTGTGTTTTGCCTCAGGACATAAGTGCATGGAAAAGCTCATGACAGTATCTGTCAAGAGTAATTTGAAAGAAAGATTAATATTTGTAGGCTGGCAGCAACAACTGAGAACCAGGAGTTTGACCTCCTGCTATTGAACCTTACTCAGACACGCCTGTGTGAAACCTGTAACCTTGTGGTTAAAATTATACCACACCTTTTGGAAAATTTCCAACTCTTGTAAAGTTTGCACAATATGAAGACTGCATGACCTCACTTGCAAAATTATTCCAAACATTAATTGCCCTTGTTGCTAATTACTTAAAAGAAAAAAAAAAAAAAAAATTGTACAAGTTGCACCCTATTTTCCATTTCAATTTGTCTGGCTTCAGTAGTGGAAATTAATCTGGCAGAAAAAAAGCGTTTAGTAAAGAGTCCTTTACTGTCAAAAACATTCCTCCTGTGTAGGTACTTGCAGAAGATGATCAAATTACCTTTTAGTTGTCTCTACAATAAGTTAAATGGATTGCAGCGGAAAGAGGATGTCCTTGTTACAGAAGGCAGAATGAATGCATTTTGCACAAATAATTTGTACCAGAACAGCTGGAAGGCTTATCAGCTTATCCTTATCTCTCAAAATAGCACAAGAGCTCCTCTGAACCAAGCCAGGATCACGTGTGGTCACACAAAAGGGAATGCTAACAGCAGTTGTGGTATTTTTTTTTTTTTTTTAAGTTAAGTGGCTATGTACTACAAGGAGTAAAACAACAGGAACTAAAGGTATTGAGGTCTTACACTTTGGCTGTGTTCAAGTTGAAAAATGCTGAAAAAAAACATTAATGTACAGATATCTATCTGTAAATGTGTATACATTTCTGTATAAATGCGCACAAACATGCATATACATATGTATACCCAGAGATATAAAAGAGTTTTCATTACTAAGATCAAAGCAAAACAGGTAGTAAAAAATCCTGTGTGTCAACATTTCAACTCTAAAGAGCTTTTTCAACCCCAATGAAATCAAGAGTCATTTCAATATAATATTCTGTGTCATAAATATCTTCCTTGGTTCTACAATGGTATTAATGCCCATTGAAGTACCAATTGCAATACAACGTGTTTTAGTATTTACCATTTTATGAGCAGTTTTTTTATTTTTAAAGAAGCACTTTTAGGACCATTGCAACACTTAGGACATTTTTGTCTCTTGACATTAAAACTGTGTTTAAAGTAATGAGAAAGAATAAAAATATTTTGGAACTAAAAACATTATTATTAGCTATGATTCTTGAGGACAAAGTGAGTTTTAATAAGAGGCAAATATTCACTCGCATTTTACTAGCCCAACCTAACTTTCAATACATATATATTCCAAGAATAAGCAGAGTAGAATAATCTACCTATAAGCATTATTTATATTTTGGTGCTATGGAAAAAAAAAAAAATCTAATTGTCTTTTTAACACCATTGATAACAGCAGCTATGGTGATAACAATTTAACATAATTCTTATGTTTTATTTATGTCAATATAAATATACCATAATAAACACAACTAAAATAATTATAATCCAAGCCTGTTTGTGCATTCGACTAATAATGCAAGCAAAAAGAAAAAAAACCACAAAAAACCAAAAAAATTCGTATTTTGAAAGAAAACCAGCCATTTAATCATGAAAAAGCTAAACAGGGTGTGTTGTAGTAATTTGCCTAATTATGAACGTATTGCAAGGTATTAATTATTTACCTAAAGAATTTAAGATGGATTAAAGTTTAGTACAGGAATGCTCTTTTCACACTTTTTTATAAATTGTGATAAATGAAATTAAACTTACCACTCTAACATGTCTGTTTGGGGATTTTTTCCTGTTTGTTTGGGGGGTGTGTGTGGTGTTTGCTTTTTTTTGTGTCAAGCAAACATGATGGAATATTACTGAAGTTTGCTAGAGTACTGCCCAGTCAAGGCTTTTCCCTCCCTGATAAACAGAAAAACTCTGCAAGGAAGAGTACATCATATATTTAAACAGGCTGTTGAGGTTTTAAAAAGGGGTTCTCAGTTTTTCCCTTTTTCTCTTAAAGAATTTTTCCCCATACATGTTGCTAGGAGACAAATTGCTGAGTACTTAACAGAGACAAAAGACCTGGCCACAGGGACAGGTCCAGGTGGCTGATCTCTTTTACCTTGGATGTTACCGTGGGAAGGGAGAGACCACGAGATTTTGAACTGAATAAAAGAAGGGAGATAGGAGCTCTCGGTCTCTTGCTTTTTCCGGCGTTGGAGCGGAGAGTGGCTGCTCTCGTGGTGCAGAGAATCCATCGCTTTGCCCTCTTGCTGTCGGGGAAGCCCGGGATCCCAAGCCCGCCTTTCCCAGCCCTGTGGGAGCAGGGTGGCCCCTCCGCTGCTGCTCTG
>VZRO01004331.1:62068-72497 GCA_013397915.1 Daphoenositta chrysoptera
AGCTTAATAAAGCAAAATCAAAGGCCGCAGAGAGAAGCAATGGAAAACAAAATACTTGTCCACTACTTCCTTGAATCAGCAGGTGATGTCCAGCCACTTCCTAGGCTTCAGTACACATAATGGCTGCTCCAGAGACAAACATCTCAAGATCCAATGTCCCTCCCAACTCCATTTCTCTTAGCCCTTATTGCCGAGCTGATGCCGTATGGCATGGAATATCCCTTTGGTCAGTTTGGATTAGCTGTCCTGGCTAGGTCCCCTCCCAAGATCTTGCCTACTCCCAGCCTAGTTTTGAGGAGGGAAGGTAGAAGAGGGTGATAACGCTGTGCCAGCACTGCTCAGCAGTAGCCAAAACACTGGTGTGTCACCAACACCATTTTAAATACCAATAAAAAGCACAGCACTGTGAGTGCTGCTATGGAGGCAATTAGAAGAGCAGTGCTGTGGAGAAAATTAAGTCCATCTCAGCCAGACCCAGCACAAATATAGATGCACAGTGCCTGTGCCCACACCCTTCAGGCCAAGTGAGAGAAGGTAGGCAACTGACTGGTGTTTCTTTCAAGCTAATATTAAAACCCACAAGCAAATTCAGCTGACAGAGAGAGAGGCACTAGCAAACGGAGAAAAGAAACACAGGAATACATCCGTGGCTGATGGAAGACTGACATATCTGACAAAGTGTTATGTATTGTTTTTACACAACATGAAAACCAGAATGACAGCCCAGTCATGCACTTAGAGCAGCTCTGCCAACAGTGGTTTTCCTCTTCCATAAGCCTTTTATGGGCCCTTTATTTCCCATGCAACATTGTAGGAACAGGTACTGCACAGTGGTGCCCACCCTCCCTCTGCACCAGCCTGCTGCCCCGCTGTAAAAAGCTGATTAAATCTTCCCCAAATACCATTCTACACCAGAAGGAAAACTTCCTGAATGAGCCAACCAACCACAGCATTGAGAAAGGCAAGTTTTGTCATCACGAGGCAGAAAGAAAACGAAGGTGACACATCTGGCCATGTGCTGTGAATATGCAGGCCCTCAGCAGGGCCTAAGAGAGAGTTTTTAAACCTTTCACAGTATAAACCACCTTCATGTTCCTCTTCCTCACAGTTAGGGGTGCCCATCTAGATGCAAAGTCTCTCCCTAGCAGAAGGGAGGAAAGGAAAAGAAAAAGGAACTGCAGGGCTTGTGAGCTCTATCAGTATTAATGTTCAGAGTCACCAGGACAAGAAGTTGCAATATGAAGTTCCTCTTTTGACCATTTTGCAAATGGCTGCTCTGAAAAAAAGCCAGTTTTGCCATTTTACATGTTAGGCCTATAAATATTGACCTATGTATATAGGTAAATATATTCCTATAACATTTAGGCCTGTTATCTGCACACTGTTCTGTTCTGCAGTTTAGAGCTGTGAATGCTTAGGTAAAGCCTTTTCCAGATCTCTTCCATGGAAGAAAAAGGGACAAGTATTAAAAAATATTTCCACCTGCTTTTGCAGCATTCAGTAAAACTTTTGTTACTCCAGAGCTATTATTCAAGTTGATGTATGGAACATGCACTTAAAAACAACAAGAAATGACAAAAAGAAAGAATTCCTTAACAAATAGGATTACATTTACTTAATATACTAAGAAGGTAGGAAAATCTTGTGCCTGATTTGCACCACAGTTGCTGCTGTTATGAAACACTCAAACATCAAATAGCATTACTTGACAAATCAAAAGTCATTTAATAAATTCACTGGTGATTACCTTAGGGACAAGCTAGAACTGCTGCTTAATGGTTCATTTTTAAGAAATTGGTCAAGGAAATGCAGTTGCAATGCACACAAACTGTATTAAGGCTCCTGAAAACACTAAAAGGAAGAAGCCACACAGCAATGTATTCAAGGCTGCATGCTGAAAATTTCAGACATCTTACCCCTGAGAAATAAAGCTACATTTAAGAAAAATCAAGCCACTTGTGGCATCAGTTCACACTGTGTGGAAAGTTCAAAAGAACACAGGAAAATTTGCTGCATTCTTTCATAGTGCTGGATTAGAGAATGAATATCAGATCTGAGCTTCTTATTTTAAAGGAGGATGAATGAGGAATTCTAAGGAATTACTTATTACTTACTTGAATCAAGGCAATCATTTTGTAATCCATGTTCCAGCTTTTTGATTAAAACAACATGAAAAAATTCTGAGATACACATCCTATGCTAACAAGCTAAAACTACAACCACTGAAGCACAAAATAAGTTCTTGAGGTACACACATATATATTTTTTTTAAATACAGAGTTTTTATTGCATCCACCATCAAAATTGATAATATCATGAACACTTTGCTGAAATGCATATGAATTCTCTAGAATTCTCTGAACTGTTTTTTCGCCTCTCCTGAAGACTGTAAGAATTTTTTTGGATATGTCACACAAGAAGTATTTAATTGCTAAGCAGAGAAGAAGTGCCAGGCAAAGAGAGAAGGATTTATTATCCAGGAGAAAGGTTGGACCAGCTGACCCAATATGGTGCCTTCTAACCCAACCCATTCTGTGTGATTCTGTGATTCCTAAGGAAATTAATTTGATTAATTCCCTCATTCAAAAGTGGAGGGCTTAATTCAACAACAAGCCAAACAGTAATGAACATGCAATGGCTTCATGTTCTTTTACACTATTGCCTTTCCCAATGTTTGTGCACTGCTGCAAAAAAGAGGGAAAGTGTACAAGAAAAGGCAGATATCATTCCGTTTCTCCTAAAAGGTTTGATTGGGATCTAAATTTATAGGCTTCTGGGTTTGTTTCTTTTTTTTTTTTTAACTAAAATAAATATTTGTATGATTTTTTTTTTCCCTTAGTTTAGAGAAGTCTGTAAACTTCCAGCAGCCTTTCATCATCAGGAAAGAAACACTCTAAAATACAACTTTCAATACAATACAATATAATTTCAATACAATTTTCAAAATACTGTCCTTACACAAATTTTGTTTTCTGTTACAAGAGTCAAATTCTATGACAAGATTTTATTTTCAGTGATGGTTCCATGCTGAAACACCACAGGTGGGGCAGAACAGTGCACTGTGGTGCATCAAAGATTGAAGAGAACGTGGAACACAGATTTCCAGACAAAAGCGTACGTGAATTGTCGAAGTGCCCCTTTGAGTCATAACATCTGTTTTGAGGGATTTTGTGTTTTGGAGGGAATGTTGGAGATACTTCTCTGGAAAGATGATTTTGTGGAAAAAAATCACTCCTTTGAGGTGAGGCTGCTGTGTAAGTTATTTTTTTGGTCTATTATCCATCTTTACTAATGCACCTGGTGAATAAGGGGACATACTTGCCCACTGCAGTACTTGTTACAGGGATTTAGGTGTGACAAGACTGCTCAAGCAGTGGCACAGAGGTGTCTAACAAACTGCTAAGCTGTCACCTCCAGTGGCTGGCTAGCAGCAGCAAAGGCATGGCTTCACATTCCACACTCATAATACAGATTTAACCTGAGGAGCTTTGCAACCCCACTCCCATTAAAGAGGACAGTCTTTTGTTCTCAGAACTGTGCAGAAAACATCATTATACCTGAGTGTGCACGAACAGAAACCCGAGTTACTCACCTCGAGACCTTGTCAGAAATCAGGGGACAAAAGATGAGCTCAGTATTTGCCAAACAGCCAAAGATAAAAATGTTGATCTTATTCTCCAAAATGTGCTGTGTTTGAAAATAGGACAGAAAAAAAGCTTTTAAAACCTTGTCTCCCAAGAAAGCGTGTCTCATTCGTTCATTTCCAAAGGGATTACCTTCAAAATGTAAGACATCTTTGATAGAGCTTGTTCTCATTTACTGGAAACAAATGAAAGAGGAAGCAGCTAGGGAGAGGAACAGAGATGCCCTACATTACATACAACCAGTATTCTTTGCTACCACAAGTTTAACTGAAAAATGCTTTGTTTTCATGCTTTCTTCCCCAAGAGAATGGTGATATGGAACGAGTAGCAACTAAAGATGTGTCAGCTACCAACCACCTGCAACTTCAAGGTCTTCAGAGAATACTGGCAATGAACAGATAGCAACTCACTCCTGTGTGTGTGTTTGTTTGCCTGTACTTATCTTCCCCACTCTCACTTAAAAATCTGTATCATGTTCTTGAAGTTATCAGATCTACGCAGAAAATCATCCTAAGCATGAGAAAACTGTAAGAAAAGTATCAGTGTGGAATTGTATAACAATTACCATGAAAATGCCAAATTCAGTTTGGTTTCCCAGCTTCCTGTTTACCCAGTTACAGCACCACATGAAGGCAGAATGATTTAGTAAATTCTTCTGCTTTTATATAGAATCATAGAATTGTCAAGGTTAGAAAGACTTTTAAGATAAGCCCAGCTGTCAACCCAGCACCCCCACACCGTTCACCATTAAACCAGGTCCTCAAGTGCCACATCCACTTCCTAAAAATGTCAGATTTAATATTTATGGTATAGCTTTTGCCCTACAATTGCAATTTGTTTTCCTCCTCATAAAAGGAAAGAAATGTCTACTGAAGTTGACTTAGCACTAGTCACAACACTCAGTTTCATTTCTGCACCTAATAAAGTGATTTTCCCCTTTAAGAGCAGAGCAGTCTAGGATCCAGTCAAATCCTGCTCTATCCTATTTTTCTTCACAGCCTTCAAAAACCTAATGCACACAAAAATTCAGAGAATCAAAGGTTTAGGAACATCTCAAGGCAAAGTTCTGCAAAAGGAACAGTACAGCTTCTATGTTTGTGTGTATTTTCCTTCTGTCTTACAGCAACAAAAATGTCAGAGGAAAAAAAATGACTAATCAGACAAGCATGTTAGGACAGGTTATGTGACCCAAGGGAGAAGCACAGGATTGAGGGCTCAGCCCCCTCATCTCTGAATCAGAGCAGCCTCTCCCCTCACTTGCTTTCTGATGAAGTTGTTGTCATATTTCAGAAGACAGAGAAAGAAAGGGTAGGTCCATCCTATTATAGAAGTCAACATTTAAGAGAAGACAAAGTAAAACCCCAGCATTTCAAACTAAGTAAGTGTAGAACAGTATTTCCCAGATACTTCAGTGTTTGAGCATGTTCTAAGGATGTGCCATCTTGTTGGCTTTGCAACTGAATGTGACCATTCCAGAGCAAGCAGGTGTTGTGGTTATTCTTTTTTCCAACTTCTACTATTTCACCTTTATAATAAAGATTCTTCTCACATATAAATATGAGAAACAACTCAATAGCTATCCTTTAGAAACTACATAAATAGAAGACTGGTTAGGAACAGCATTAATTTTCTTAAGGCAGAAAAGGTAGGGGGTTTACAAAAATAAGTGAGAAAGAAGCACAGAACTGGAAGGCATTCAAGTCATAATTCAGTCTTTTCAGGAGCCCATGTTTTAACAATGTCATTACAATCAAATCACTGCATAATCACAGAAGGAAATGTTTCCAAGCAAGTTTCCCTCATGCTGTTCCCAGAAGACCTGTCCCAAACATGCAAGAATAAAGGCAAGAAGCAGGAAATGTTTTAATTAGGCTATTACTCTATTAACTTAACTCATCTGGGAAACACTAGCAATAACTTATTTCGTGTAAACTGTCATTCTTTAATTGCTTTACCTAATAAAGGGCTGTCCTCAGTGCCCAGCCTTTCACAGCTGGCTTACAACCTGTTGTGGGCACCCAGCCTGTGCCCCTTTCAGGTAGGTTAAAGGAGCTGTCTCCTTAAAGCTCCAGCTTGGGTTCTCACTTCCTCAGGGCATCTCTAAGCACCCATTCACGTGTCACAAACACGACCTAACTTCCCAACGCCATACCGAACCCCTGAGCTGCTGGAGAGGAAAGACAGGCAGAGGTGGATTAGCAGGAGAAGGAGGAAGAAAGAATAATTATCCACACTGACCACAAGGCAAAGTGTTTCACCAGGTGCTGTTTCACCAGAAGGGTGACTGTCAGAATGAGCAGAAAAGACCAAAATTATCTGAAACTCAAACACCTGGTGGCCAGAGTGGCAAGGAACCCTGAAGACAGCAATAAAATGTTCTTACAGACCTGGTAATTACTAAACATATCCCATTAATCAGTTCAAACAGTTACAGAACTATTACTTGAGGAGGAATTAGCAGTAAAACCCCTCCTCAACAATATGCACACAGACAGATTAATAGAAATCAAACAAGGAAGACAGAAGCACCAACCAAGTTGTGGGATGTGTGTGTGTACTTAGTCACCTCGATTTAGTAAGGAAGGCTTAAAGAGCAAGCCGTAAACATCTCATTTCAGAGTCAGGAGTCATCAGTATTCTCCCAGCAGCAGCCACATGCTGCGGAGTAGGAGCCTGAATTCCCTCAAGCAGTTGACAGCACAGTGGTACATATGCAAAGTCTTCAGAGTCATAAGCCTTGCTTTAAAGTTAAGAGCATACACTGCAGCTCAAGACAGTTTGCCAACTTTACTGGAAAAATATCAATGCATTCCTGCTAAAGGCCTGTCTATGTATTTGCCTGTCTCACGAAATAGCATCAAGTTACCAAACCTTAGCAGGCCTTTTCCAAAATCCAATATATGTTTTTAAATCCAGCAATATTAAGGTAAATTTTAAATTATGCCATGCTGTGGCTCAATACAGATGTGCAGTGAAAGTATCTGTGGTTTTGTAATCAACTACCTGTGATCTCTAAGATCTAAGGAGAATTGCAACAGAGGAGTTAAAGGTTTAATCCAACTGCGAGGCTTTGATCTGTTAAAAAGATATTTTAGAGCTGAATCTGAAAAAAAATCAGGGTTTCAGTCTTCTTTTCTTTGTTAACCTTGTCCTGTTGCCTAACGAAACCTGCACGTGCTGGACTTGTGGTGGATTTGACTGAAAAGCCTTTCTTTTACCAAACATTTCTAAAGTATTATTTTGCATAGAAGCCTGCTGTATAAAACATTATCATATAACATAGCCTGTCATCTCCAGCACTCTAAGATTTCTTTGTTAATATGATTACTTATTTGAAAAACATGGAAGATGACAGATAAAAGGAGGAATTAGCAGTAAAATTTCGGTAAGCTTGTTCATCCCCCCTCCTCTACTTTGGCAGCACTAGATTCTGAAGTGTTTCCCTTGTGAAGTCACCAATAGATTGTCAATACAATTTCTACGATAAATATCCTGTGTGTTACAATCACTTCCAGTAAGCTGGGTTGGTTTTGGTTTTTTCTGCCCGCAAAATGGAGCTTCTTTAAGAAAAGCTGCATATAGAGTCTCCAATTATCTAGGACTCCCTGATATGCTTACATTTAAGCTACAGCTAAGGTACTATAAACATCTTGATTTGCATATTTGAAACAACCTTTTTACACAAAAAATCCCAACCAAACAAAACCCCCCAGCAAACAGCATCATCACATACTCTTGTCATTATAATGCTTCTAAAGAAGTGGTAATTAGAAGGTTGTCTGGCTTGCTGAAATGTTCTGACCCTTAAAACAGTAAGGCTGAGTTTAAATAAAGAAACAGCAAGTGTCATAGCTGCTACTCAAAGGCTCCAAACTATCACCCACTATCAACATTCGTTCCTTGAAAAATTGAACCAAGAATGATTTCTTGATATTCAAAATGACTTCGTAGCCTAGATGGCTTCGTGCTCAGGATGCAAGGCCAATAGCTTTTCAAATACAGAAAGAAAGGCTCAGAGGAATTATTTCATGGAGGTAAATGTTACTTTCATGTGAACAAAGAAAGCTCATGCAGGGGAGTAGGGCAATACAGAAGAGAGAAAAGAAAACTGCAGCTTCTGCAGCTGGAGGAGGAGGGAAATTTTAAACAAGGTTTAAAACAAGGCAGATCACTGAGGGGAAAATGGATCAGAAAACAGCAACAGAACAATGCAAGGACTGAACCCTGTTGTTAGAACTGTTGAATTTTTAAGTTCTCTACAATAACCTTTAGAAACATGTCTTTGCTTTTGAGCTGAATTGTGACACCCTACAATGTGGAATAAGCCTGAAGGCATATTCCATCAGACAAATACCTACCACAACAAGCATAACTAGATTGCCACATAATACATAGATTTCCTTTCCTCAGTGGACACTAATAGTTAGCTTCAAACTTCCTCTAATGGCTGCAGTGCTGTCCCTGCCTCTCTTCCTTCCCAAACTGCAATCAGCCCATGGCAGTAGCTGCTTCGTAAAATATCCCTTTGTATTTGCTGCTCTTCCACAGCTTTCCTTGTGCCTGTTATTATTCACTCCCATTTTCATCTCTCTCCTCCCCTGCCAAGTTATCAGATTAATATTGTTCTTATAGCTAAGGTATCTGCCCAGATATTTAACTTTAGTTACAATTAGCAACACATTCTCAGGTTCTATTTGTACTTCAACGTTGTCTTGTTTAGAACAGTTTCTAAGTCTCAGAATTAATATAAGAAAAAAAAAAAAAAAACCAGGAAGCTAAGAGGTAATAAGAGTTAGGAAAGGATCATCATTAGCACTAAGCCTAAAGATAAATAGCAGGAGGAGGAGCAGGAAAAATTTGAAGTGACAGAATATTATTTCAATGAAGGAATAAGAATAATAAGCTGCTCTTAAAATAGTACAGAAGCACCTGGAAACCTTTCAGCAGTCTTTTTGAGCTTCAAGTAATGGCACAGATCAGAGGATACAGACTGAGACAATCCTACAGGAAAAGCATGAAAGCAAAAATATGAACTATGAAAAAAAACAGGGGTAGGAATCTAGTGTCTTATCATTTTACTTGCTTAATTCTGCAACCTGTTTACCTTTACAAGCACAGGACAGAACAGAATCACAGAAAGGGTCCGGCTGGAAGGGACCACAGTGGGTCAGGTGGTCCCACCTCCCTGCTCAAGCCGGGTCATCCCAGAGCTCTTGGCACTGAATTGTCTATATGGTTCTGGAATATCTCCAGGGAGGGAGACTCCACAGCCTCTCTGGACAACCTGTTCCAGTGTGTGGTCACCAGAACCAAAACATCCTTCCTCATGTTCAGGGGGAGCACTCTGTGCATCAGGTTCTGCCCATTACATCCTGCCTTACTGCTTGGCACCAGTTTGCACCACCACCATCCTCTTGACACCCTCCCTTCAGATACTTCTAGACAAGGATGAGGGCCCATCTCAGCCATCTCTTCTCAAAGCTGAACAGGCACAGCCCCCTCAGCCTTTCCTTGTAAGAGAGAGGCTCCAGTCCCTTCATCATCTCTGTTGTCCTTCACTGGAGCTGCTCCAGGAGCTCTGTGTCTCTCTTGTCCTGAGGAGCCCAGAACTGGGCACAGCACTCCAGATGTGCCTCACCAGGGCTGAGCAGAGGGACAGATCACCTCCCTGACCTGCTGGCACTGGTTATCCTAATGCACCCCAGGACACCCTCACTTTCTTGGCCACCAGGACACACAGCTGGCTCATGGACAGCTTGGTGTCCACCAGGACCCCCAGGTCCTTCTCCACAGAGCTGCTTCCCAGCAGGTTATCCCCCAACCTGTGCTGGTGCCTGGAGTTATTCTTCCCCAGGTGCAGGACCCTGCATTTGCCTTTGTTAAAAATTCAGATGGCTCTTCTCTGCCCATTTCTCTCTCTGCAGATACCTGCAGGAAAGAAAAGGATTAAAAATCCTTAAATTACCTCTCCATGTTCCTGTTGCCATTCTAATCTCACTCCTCAATCAAATATATATACATGAGTAATTATTTCAGCATCCCAGCTAAATCCTATATATTGCAGCCTAAATTATTGAAAGAGTATAAAAACATTATCGCTTGATTAAAACAAATTTTAATTGCGTTAAACGCATCTCCATGGTTCTGGGCTTTGACAGGAAAGAAGACAAAAAAAAACATTTAAGAGGAAAAGAAAAACCTGTTGGTTGCAATTCCTCAGCGATACCTCAGACCTTTCTACAGCAAGAAATAACTGCAGGAAATCACTGCAGGAGTCATTCAGCCCTGCACATTGTGGGACAAGCCATGCAGCACAAGCTGTCAGAGGAACAGCAGGGGCAAGTTCCAACCATCTTCATCCCCTGGAACCCTCAGTGGAGACTGAAGGCAGCTGGAGGGTTAAACTACAAACCTTAGCTGATGCTTTGCACAGGTAAACCCTTTATTTTCACACACTAATTTACTGACAGTAAGAAAGATACAGAGAAATTAAGCAGCTCTGGTTTGGGGTGGTCCTGTGTTGGTGAATCCAACTTGAGGTACCTAAGTGTTAAGCCTGCAGAAGCTCACAGGTTTAGTTACATTCTAGAAGCCCACCAGCTCCAGCATTACCAAAATGTATCAACATTTGAGTTGGTTTTCTTTGGGAGGTGTGTGTATGTGTTGATTACACATTGTTTTAATTGAATTAAAAAAAGAAAAACAACATGTCCAATATGGTAAGTCTGCAATGCATCTTAGTGTCTTGGGTATATTTATAAAAATGTACTAGCTCAGGTCAGAAA
>VZRO01004332.1:1436-26542 GCA_013397915.1 Daphoenositta chrysoptera
CTGACTTATTATGTCATGGTGAACAGCTTACATTGAAGGAAAAGCCCTTCTCCTTCGATGCTGCCAGTTGCTTAATAGTTTCTTCAGTCTGAGAAAACTGAAAATCGGTTCTTGCTGGGTCTGCACAGGACCCTGTGGAGTAGCAGAGGGGAAGCCCCTCCTGGATCATGGAAGCCGCTCGGCGATCTCAGCCTTGCAGCCCATAAGTGATCTTTAGCTACCTGCAGCTTTGGGGGGAGGGGCCCCCCGCAGCATACCAGGGACCCCTGCCCTGGCATTGGGGGAGGGGAGCTCGGCTGGGCTCCCCCAGGGCTGGGCCCAGAGCTATTCTCCCTCCCCCCCACCTCCTTCCTGCAGGAGCCGGGTTCAAAGAGGGAAGTTCCCACATCTCTCGCAGGTTTAAATATGTGAATTCTGAAAGCGTAATTGGATCGAGAAATTGCCAATCAACTTAGCTTTAACCCATGACAGCCTGCTTTCCCCAGGCTGTTTGATGTTGAGAGATGGGCCCAGAGCAAGGGCAGCTAATATCCTTACAGGAACCAGAAGCTCCAGCCTAGCTAGCTTTCCTCATCACTTTGGTCATGTCTACAATGAGGCACATTAACCTGTTCCTGCCTGGGATAGACCTCTTCCTTTACAGGCAAATTCCCTTTCTCTTCTATAGCTCTGTCTTACAGCTTCAGCTCACCAGAAGGCAGGAACCTACATATCCCTCTTGAGCAAAACTCTGGTGACCCTGGCACCGAAACCCCACATCATCTACAGCATCACTGGACATCTGCCTTTGCAATGCTTGTCCTGCCCTCTCAGCTTATTTCTCCTTGGAATCAGTCTTGGCCTCCATGAAGGAATAGCTGCAAAGACAGAAACTGGGACATTTATGGAAATAGTCATGTAGTCATTAAGCATGAAAGCTTCAATAGTTCAATATTTCACTAGTGAGCAGGATTGCCTCCCAAAATAGTCTCAATATTATTCAGGTGTGCTCTTTCACATTGTACCTTTATTTCTGTACTTCTGTTTGTGTGCAGCACCGAGCACACTATGGCTGACTTTCGTGTTTGGTATTTCTAGGCTCTACAGTTGTAGAAATAAAGAATGTGGTATGCCTAATTGAAGGTGTGATCCAGACTATAAATTATACAGTCCTGTCAAAACTGAATTAATCATGTACCTTTCACCAGCTCAGCTGTACTCTACCCATTAATTCATCTTCACCAAGATGTATTCTAGTGTTACAAATAACTCATCGGTTTCAAAGGCACTTCTCCCCAAACTATCCCTACTCAGGACAGACAAGATTCAGATTCAGCCTTGGGCGAGTGATGCTTTTCTAGACATAAAAATCCTGTACAACAAAAACCCTCTCATCTTTAATGCCTGGTGGTTTTGTAGGAATAGAAATAGGAGCCTCATGCTATTAGGGAAGGGCAATTCCCAGCTGCAGAAAGGGGACACAAGTCCTGAAAAGACTTGAGATTTTAATGCCATGACATTCTCTGCATAGAAATGCATTTGAGTAATTTTTAAATGATTGCATAGCTAATTCCCTTTGAATTCTACACAGTTGGATTCATTGCAATGGAGGCAACTTTGTTCACAATAGTAGTATTGTTGTAGTTGTGAACTCTTTAGGCTGTAGTTGAGACAACGTTTCTAGGGAAAGGAATTAATTTTTATTAGATCAGATAAGAGATGGGAAAAAAATCAGATAATCTTCTGCAAAGCCTTCAAGATTAAAAAAAAAAAATCTGGATCTGAACACTACGGACCCAGGGAGGACAGAATTCTTCCAAACATTTTAAATTCACTACATTATTCCAGGGTTTTTGGGGTTTTTTCCCAGCAGTTGGCATGCAATGGGCTAAAAAGTTATCAGGGCTTCTTCAGGATGAGCCACATAAACAAGGTGTACTTCAGGACAGATTAGGAACAACTTCCTCGTCAATTCATTCTAAAAAAAAAGCTTACCTGGCATACAACTTGTCCCCATCCACACATCACACCACAGCAAAGACTTTCCACCCAACAGCTGGCACCTGCAGGTCACTCTTAGAGGAGGGAACAAGGAGTTACATCCAAAGAAAACCTTTGCTGCTGGAGTTTTGTTACTTTCTTTAGTTGGTTTGGTTTCTTTCCCTAGCTGTCTCTTAAAAAAATAAAAGATAAAAATTAATGCAACAAGTGATGACATGAAGAGAAGTATTATGTACTGAAGAAGCTGGAAGAAAAGCTAAAGCAGCAGAACGTCACAGCTTCAGCTGGGAGCAAGCCAGGATTGCCAACCCTAACTTCCGCGGCAGTTGGAAAGTACATAACACACACAATTTAATGTTTCTCCAAAAGAGAACAAGCTCAGCACTCCCTAACCTTTGGAAGAAGCAAAATGGGCTGCTTCGTAGGGTTAGTAATGGCAGGAAGAGCAACACTTGTTACAGAAATAATGTGCCATTGGAAGGGAAAGGCAAGAGGGGTTAACTTGGGAAGATCATTTAAGTGTGCCGACAGGCAACCTGAGCCAGAAGTTTTTTGGTCTCTTGTGAACATAAAATATTAGCAGTACCTGCTAACTTTGCATCCCTTGGGCTCTACAGTCATCTTAACACCACAAAGAGGAGAAGAAAATCTCTCATTCAATATCATCTTTAAGCTGAATTAAACTCCAAGAAGTCCACTGGAGACAGACAAAGATGGAGGCAAAAATCACCTCCCTCAGTGCTCTAGACCTCACAAAACTTTTCAGGATGACTGGGAAAGCACTGCCCCAGCTTGGGTCTTAGATGGGTCTGCACAGGCTGGTTCAGATCAGTCACCAGCGAGTGTCAAATAGGCACTGTGAAGCAAGGCAGAGCAAAGTCCTTACCAGCACATCGAGAGAGAAGGAACTTACCCACCCTTTAGAGAAGCAGATAGTGCAGTAAAGCTTATCTGGGATGGAAGAACATCAAAACCCCACCACAAGAGTCAAGCTTTTATTTTTTTTTTTTTTTACTGCTTTATAAGCAGACCTGCTGTCACCAGATGATGGCCCAACACAGTGTCACAGTTAGCCCTGTTTATATAACAACCATCAGCAGCACTGCAAAGGAAAACTTTGAGGCCCTTCCACTTGCCTCTATTAACAGCATTTCCTGATTTAGCTCTCGCAAGTTTCCTAGCAACATCCTTGCATGCACATTAACACATTCATTAGATTTTGCACAAGCACCTGTAGAACAGTCAGAGCTGAAAAACTTTGCTTTCATGTTGACTCAGAGGGGAAATCAATTTGCTTCAAGAAGCAAACCCTTTCAGGGCAGCAAAGGCTACCAACACGCTTATGACATGCTTGTGAAGCCATGCAGCTCTTAGTGAAGGAAGAACCCACTGCATTCAATTTCATTATTGGCATTTTCCACGTAGGAAAGCAGTGGGTAATCCTCTCCCTGCAGCTTTCAAAGAAGGCAAATGTCAACACACAGCACAATGCTCTGAATAACACAGAAAGAAGTCTGAGTAGCCAGACAGGCAGACACTGGTCAAAGGCTCAAAATGTGCAATAATTCACTGCTACACAACCTGTGTCAAACTCTCCATGAGTCTACTATCTGCCTATTCAGGCAGATGATGCTACCCTTCTTTCTCACTGCCTGAGACAGTGGCTTTCTTGCCCATATGCAGTTAGTTGACTGATTCAGCACTTCCCCAGCACTGTCTCAGTGAGTCCATCACGGAGGAAGGACTTGTCCCAGTCTGCCAGGTGGGTTCAAACTTCACACTTCATGCACCCGCAATATCTGCACACCAGGACGATGGGGATTCACCAAGTGCCCAGAGCAAAATCTCAGTAACTATTGGGAATGAGAAACTCATCTTTGATAAATCTCACTTGCAGCAGTGACACAGGGAAAAATAACACCCTGGGCTGGGGTAGGGCAGAAATCATGCCAAGTTCCTTATACCATTAATGTATATCAGCATCTCCCAGGAGTAGCAGCAGCATTTACCTACCACATTTGCTGTGTGAGTAACACAGAGCTGCATTACTGACTTGGCCTGAAATGACTTGGAGGCTCCTAGACAAACAAGGAGCATTTGGGACATCCCTAAAGGTGATCTGGAGGGCTTGGAGGTCGGAAAACTCCTGGTCCTCCTCACACTGCACTCCCATTTCCCTTCTCTGCAGCAGTAAGTTGAACTACAGTTTTTCACTTGTCTGAAAAGTGATTTGGAGCATGTTTGGAAGCCCAGGTGTACCCCGTTTCTTGCCCTGATGAAGCTTCATGCAGTGGAGACACTCATGGTGCGAGAAAATTGCCTTGAGCCAAAATGCACACTTTGGGGAGAGTGCTTTGCTTTTGAGGCAAACACAGCCTTGTCTTGCTTGCTGCCTAAAAATGGGTCATGAGAAGCATCCCAATTTCCTGCTGCCTTTCAAATGGGATCCCCAGCCCTGGTAAAAGCCGGTGTGCAGAGCTCCTCCAGACTTGGAGGGAAGCTGGTGCCTCACAGGGCTGTAACCCACAGCAGGGACATGGCAGGGAGCTGGAGCGAAGCCACTGTTGGGATGCATGCACCTCTCTGATTAATGCTCTCAGGCTGCCTGTTGACAAAAGCAGCAAGAGGATTTGTGATGCCTAAGCTTATCATCATCATGCTCCGAGAAAATCCTTCTCCAAGAAGCAGTGTAAATAAGTAAAGTTTTACAAGTTAGTGGGCTTTCTTAATTGAGTAGCCCCTGTAAATTAGTAACATTGAAGTAAATGTGCAACGACTTTGCTGACTTTCTAAAAGATGTCTGATAAAGTCCAGGCTTACTAAAGTGCCCAAAGGAGCAGGTCCCTTTTTGTAATTTATTAAGACACTAATGATAGTTAACTTCTAATGGTTTATTCAAGAGCATGAGTATGAGGACACCAGAACCATCAGTAAGTCTTCCCTCCAGACCCAGACAGGTGCCAGGCCTTCCATTCCTACCACCTGCAGTCCTACAGGAAAGGGTGGGGGGTGTCTCTCCTTCCTTCAAATGGATCCAGTGAAAACCATCCTTGGAGCCCCTTTCAGAGCCAAAGCGAAAAGCCCCAGGCATGTCTGTGTGTACCACTGTTCCTGCCTGAGGGCTTCATATCTCACATCCTTCCATCCTGAGCAAACTTGTTTAATAGTTTAGTCCTGGTAGCTAAAACATGAAAATATACTTTGTTTCCATTTCTCTTGCACTTCTTGCTTTGCTTTCCCCTGTTCCAGACATTAACAGCTTGGTTTCCCTGAGAAGAAGCTGTGATTGGGTGAATAATACAGAGTGAATATACTTTTTTATTTCTTTCAATGAACTTTTTCTTTCTTTGCTCATGGACACTGACTGCAGTTCCCGCTACTGCATTGACTGTTTGAATCTATTTGGTCACCCAGACTTCATTTATTTTGACTTTAATGGCTGTGAATATTCACATGTCTTCAGTCACGTTTCTCAGAGCTTGCCTACCCTTAAAATTGTGCTGGTATAATATGCATTTAGTTGAGGCCCCTCCCGACTTCACTTGTACTCTACAGGACTGAGAAAAGCTTATGATGATCCAAGTTAAGTCTGTAAGGAAATTATGAATTAAAAAGCAGATGTAAAACACTTTTAGACTAACATGAGAGAGCTCAGGGAGATGATTGTGATGCTTTAACTAACCCAGGGTAGGGCTGTGGGTGAGAAAGGCCTCGGGCAATGAAGAGGTGCCTTCCCTCAGATTCAGCCATGCCAGTGGAAGAGCATATGTTCTTCAGCATCTTCTCCTTGCCTCTGCAGGGATGGAGCCTACACAGCACTGCTGGGAGACCAGTCCACAGGAACCTCCCAAATCTGAGCTATGGATTCAACACATTATTTGAAGCCATCAGAATGGTTGATGTGAGTTAAGCTTGATGATTTTGCCCAACTTGAAAGAGGGAGGGAAACTTGAACAGCTTCCCCAGCAGATTGTGCAGGTCTGGCAATTTCTAACAGGGCAGCAGTGAGAGAGTTGGGACACCTGTCCTTTCAGCACCATGAGGCCCTTGTGTGCTTGTGTTAAAATGACTTAAACTGGCTGTCCCTTTCTAAGTTGTGGGCAGTTTTGGTCAGTGAAATACATGTGATTTGTCCAAAAAAATACCAGAGCAAACCTCGTGTGTGCACCTCTCTCCGTATGAGACAGCCCCAGCTCAGGCAGTGGCCAGATATGTACAGAGAGAGACAGGCAGAGGTGAATTCCCACCTTCTGCAGTATGGTCACCACCATGCAAACACACACCCACCTCCACACAAGGCTACGAGGCTGCTCCCCACGCTCACAGCTCCTCAAGCTTTCCCAACAAGGAAAGGGATGCTAGGACCCATGGAGCAGTGATGCCTACTGGGTTCAGGTCTCCTATAAATTAATTGGAAACTCAGCACACAGAGGCCAGGCAGACATTCTGTTACAACAGACAGCAAGCATTTTGTGCAGCCTGGTAATACTCAATCTAGCAATCTCTAGGACTCAAGACTAGCACCTCTTGAAGGTAGTATAGCAAAGGGAAAATGAATGGAAAATGAGTGGGGTCAGGGACTGATATCTGAGCCATGCTTCTCATAGCCCCCAAATTCCATTCCCTTTGCCCTCTTACACCTTGGATATGGGCAGTAAGCTTCAGATCAAGCCCAAAGTGAGAAAGAAGGGCTTGTTTCCACAAACCAAGTCTTTCAAAGCACAACAGAACACCCCTCTTTGCCCTGACCACAAGAGACAGAGAGAGAATAAGCAATGCTGTGACCTGTTGAGGAGTATGGATGTGGTGGTCAGCGAAAATGGTGCACAGAGAGGCTGCAGTGAGCCCCCTGCAGGAGGGGCTCTGGGTACCTCCTGGGCTGGGATGATGGGGACCTCACTCAAGGTGTTCCATTTCATTATGCTAATATGCCTCAGTTCCACTGTCGCGGTTGGCTTCCGTGCCCCCTTTCTCCTCACATGCTGTTCTCCTTTCTACCTCACACACCCCTGATCCAGAAAGTTCTCCCTTCCCCACTTTCCATTGGCCCATGTTCCCTTTTCCCTCCCTCACCATTTCTCCATTAGTTCCTGTACTGCGGCTCCACCCATGTACCGCCCCTGTGCCCTCCACCCATTGGGCCCTGGTGCTCTNTATGTACCACCCCTGTACCCTCCACCCATTGGGCCCTGGTGCTCTTCCCACCCCCCTATATAAGTCATGTATCCTGGTTGTACTTGGTCTTTGCCTCTGCGCTCCCTTTCGCAGACCTATTAATAAATAGCCCCTGGAATTCTCACGCAAGGATCCTTCCTGTCTCTTTGCCATCAAATGTCGTAGCTAGCCGGGCCACGGCAAGCTGCGACATACGTGGAGTAGGATGGGGATGAGGGACACAATGCACAAGACCTGTTCTCTCAGACACTGTTCTCTCAGGGATCAGCTGAGCTTTGGCTGACACAGAGCAACCACGATGCACCGATTGCTGCAGATCAGTCACTGGCCAACAATAGCCCAGCTTTCTTTTGCACAAAGAGGTATAGCGGGCAAGAGACCGTGACTGTCTTGCTGCCTCCTATAGCTTCCAGGCCTGGGTAACCCTGTGCCTAGAGCAACCCCTGAGCTTGGAACTTGCAGTGCAGAAAAGCTACTGCCATCACAGCTACCAAAACATCTACTGCAGGCAGGCCTTTGTCCCTTAAGGAGTGGCATGGCCCTCACAAAATCATCCTTCATCTTCCTCCTTTCTGTTCTTCTCTGTCAGTCCCTGGTCTCTTCTCTGCTTCTTGGCGCAGCGCAGGTCATGATCCACTCCCCAGAGGAGTCCCAGAGGAGCACTCCTGCACTGAGCCCAGCGCAGCAATCAGGAGTGAGATCTCCAACACTGCAACAGGACATGCAAGGTATGTGTTCAAAACAGGAGACAAATATTCCTTTTACACTATTAGAAGCCAAACTTACTTCTGAGCTTCTCAAGCTAGAGATACCATGCCATGGCAAAATCTTGTTCTTAATATTTAAATACGAGTAACATGCCCTTGGCAAGGAAGTGCCTGTCTGGTAGAACAAAGAGATTTTTTTGCCAATCATCAAAAAATCATCAAAAGCAGAGGTGAACATATAGTGGCATGCATCCTTAAGACAGCACAAAAAATGCTCCTGAACTTTGGGCCATATTTAAGCGTCACAGCCGGTTCGCTGCAACTGCAATTCTATTCCAGGCTCATGGCATCTGCAAACTTACAAGCTGATGTGCCACAGGAGAGCACAGAGGAGATGTTCATATAGAGGGAAATATGCACTCACTATGCATCCACATTGTGCAGCTGCACTGTGTATTATTAGACTAGCTTCTCATTTTATTAAATCAGATTACTGCAGAAAGGAAAGAGCTTAGATGTGATGGTCTAATGAAACATCAAAATATAAAGGTTGCTTGTTTTAAGGAAAAAAAAGCATGAAAGCTGCTGATAAATCCCACAGAATTGATTGGTATATGAAAAAATTCAAATAAATAGATATAAAGGTGAAGGAAATGGTGAGAAACAGCTGCTGAAGGTGCTCATAGATAGAATAAAAGAAACTAAAGAAGCAAGTCAGTAGTGCTTCTCTCCTGCCTGAGGAGCTCAACGAAGCCCCAGAGCTCCTCACAGCGTTACACTTCAGGTAACCAGGACCCTAAGCCAAGCCAAATCCCAGGGCTGTCCCAGCTCTCACGAAAGCCCAGCCACGCCATTTGCTGCTGGTTAGATCTCCTTCTTGGCTTGTTTAGGGAACAGGTCTTTGCTGTCCTTTTGGTGGATCTCAGTGCAAGGGGACTGTGGCAAGAGCAGGTGACACAGGTCAGTCTCTTCTGCTCACAGCTACCCAGTTGCCCACAGCCCCTGCCAGGAGAGCAAATCAAACTTTTCCAGGAAAGTGAGGCACCACGCTTCCCCAGTTTTCATGTTACCAGCTGGTCTAATTTCTCTTGACATTTCTTCCGTAACAGCAACTGCAATGTGTCAGGATTAATTAAGCCAAGCAGTGGGCAAGTCTCAAAGGAGAACACACATCTGCCGTGACCTGCCCCCACCTAAAAGCCAAGGAGTCTTTCCTGCCATGGGGATGGAAGGGAAAAGGGAGAAGGAAGCAGGAACGGTCCAGTGGAAGAAGCACGGTGAGCAACCTTGAGCAGGGTTCAGATGAACACCAGCACAGCTACAGCACTCCAGCTCAGAGCAAGCACTTTGGGCCTCGTTATTTAGTCATTCAGATAGACCCAGCAGATTTTGCAAGGTGTGCATCAGAGGTCTGGCAGGAAATTAAGGCTACTTCTTCCCAAATCTGAACAAGGGACAGAGTTTCTTGGAAGATTGCCAGTGAGAGGGTCAGATATCAGTGTGTGTCTGTGGTCTGGAGACAGGGCTGACCATTCATTCACAGCCCAAATGGTGGCCTAGCAGCAAGGAGCACAGCTATGCTTCCCAGTTTCAGTCTGGGAAGGGAGGTGAATCCCCAATATAACTAACAACCAACACACCTGGTAATGACAACATGAGACATTAGGTGCACAGCAGCTACTTTTTGTGAAGTCAACTCCTTCCTGCCTGTGGCCAGGAGAGGAGTTTACACCAGAGGGTGTGCAGCAGTAAAGGATGGTCCTACCTCCAGATAGGTGCAATAGCCAAGCAGTGGCACAATATCCAGCCATTTCCCCGGGGCCCCTTTTCCAGCTGCAAGGAGAGACATGGATCAGCCCCTCAGCTTAGTGGATCTCAGTCGCAGTCATCTGGGTCACTAACAAGAGAAGATGACAGCTGGAAATGCTGGGATGTTCTCACTTCCCCTTCTTTTTAGTTGCTTCTTTCAGTTCCAGCCCTGCTGCCACATCTTTTATGCTTTCCGTAGTCAGATGAGGAGCCCTAGGTAGTCTCCTCTGTGCTTTCAGCATTAATTCACACAAGCTGAGCTCTGTCACTTTCATCAAGTGGCAGGTGGCTCAGCAATAAGAGACATTCCCACAATTATCATAATGTTTTCAGGCAGGAAAGGTATATTTTAGTTATAAAAAGAAGCTGTCTCAGTAACTGGCACTACACATAAGATAGAGATGTCATAACATCCTGTACAGACATAATTACCTAAATACTAGTGTTGGTTGATTATCAGAAATACTGATCCATGTATTGGCCTTCTGCGCAACTCACTCTGCATGATGATGTTGTATGTCAGTGTCTGGATAACTGCAGAAATACTGGGCTGAATGTCTCCTAATTTTGGCAAAGATTTTAACAACAGTGTATTTATTATCATGCTCTTAAAATTAGTCCTCTCATCAGAAACTGCCAAGAGAGATTGCTGCATAACCAAGGAGGCCAACTACAGATAGAACAATGAAGAATGCCTTGCAAAACCCATGATTTATTAGTTAAAATTGTTTATTAATAACTTTTGAGAAAATCTACTGGGGAAATCTCTACTGGAGAAAAGCAGGGTTGAGACACAATTCATGCACAGAAAAAAAGAGTGTTATATAAGCACTGCGCCATTGAGCCCACTTTACTAGGTAGTAATACCAGAACAACAATCTCTAAGCTGTGTTGTACAGATGTTACAATGCAGGGTGTTAAAGGGTTTGACCTTATTTGATACACTCTGCATTCTTCAAGTGCTAAGACAAAGTCTCACATGAGATACTCAGCCATATTCTGCTCCTTTTCTATCAAAATAAGCATAGCTGTTTGGCAGAAGATACACCAATCAAGCCATATTGGGTACAGAAAAGGATGGGGTTTCTCTATACATGTTGTTCTTGCAAACATCCAGAGCTGTGGATTCTCTCTCTGACACACTCTTGATGTATATTGGCCTATATATTATGAATACAGGCATTATAATTGTGTATACAACCCATTCCAGTAAATCTCTCGTGCTCAGACATTTCTAGATATACCTGGATTGCAAAATTCAAGCCTGGCTCCAAATCGAAGTCATTCCTTGCCCCACCACTGATGAAGAGCTCCATGTCTGTCAGGGTTCATAATGAAGAGGCACTGTATCTCCAGAGACAGGGCATACAATTCTCAAGGTCACTGTTTGTCCTTAGGCATATTCCATCTGCATCCACACCCCACAGCTTATTGCACTTTAAGCCTGTCCACATGGTAAGTGGTTTTCTAATACCAGCCATAATTTTGCACCCAGTTGGCATGTGGAAGGCTATATTAAGCCCAGACGATTAATGCTGTCTTTGCTGAGAAGCAAGAAAATAGTGTCTGTGCTATTATACTTTGTCAGCTTTCCCAAACACTTCAGGCAACTAATTCTGAGGACTTTTTGACTGAATTGACATAAAATACATCCTTCCCCTCTTGTTGCTTTTTAGATGCTTGAGGTTAATTTTATACCACAGTCTCAGAGGTCATTGGCAAGAGCATGTTCTGCCACCCACCAGACACTTGAGGAAGTTTATGAAAACAGTCAGGTCCCATTTCTTCTGGTCATCCTTGGTGGGTTTACATGTCAGCAAAATGTGTATGAACATCAAATTGCTGTTTGTCATGAGAAGCTCCCTGGGTCTGTCCATGGGGAGCTGTTTTGGAACACATATAGTGGTCATTGCCTTCAAGAGATACAGGAAGAAAATGTGGTCATCAGTAAATGTGAAACTGGAGAGAGGCCACCTGGAAATAACTAAGAAAATTCTAGGAAATCTATCAGAGCAAAGTCAGGAGAGGTTGTTTGTAAGATAGACAGGGTGGGCAAAAGGTTTCAGAGAAAGACATTTATATGTACACTTATACATTCTTGACTTCAGGGATTGAATGTTTTCTGAACATACCCTCCAGAAGACATTCCAACTCAGGACTCAGTTTCCAAATACTCTCTACATCCTTACGGTGTGAAATAAGGTGGAAGGACTGGTCTTAAACACTAAACTGGTATTATTCCCAGGGAATTGGAGGTTATTCTTTGGCAACCACCTTTTCCAGCTGCTTGCTATTATTATTGACTGACACGGTGCACACCAAGGTGAGGTTTGCAGCTCAGGAGTGAGAACTGTGTGTACTCACAGCCAGTGTGAGATGTGGCTGTCTGGACTGCAAGTACCTAGATGTGAACTTGGGGCCAAATGTTTGCTTACAGTCAACAGAAAAGGAGTTAATGCAGGCTGCAGACTCTGGAGAGCCATTCAGCCCATCAGCTGTGTCTACTGTGTCCAACAAGAGCAGCACAACTCTCCAATCTGCACCACCTGCATTGACTGGATCTCTGCTGACTGCAGTGTCAGAGCTTTCCACATACCCACATTTAAGCAATGCAGCTGGAGGTAAATCTTGCTGTCAATAAGAAGTTTTGGAAATTCACTCACTGCCAGATTCTAAGGTGAAACATACTTCAGTCACTGCATATCCAGTTGGCCTTGCCTTATTGTTGTGTTCTGTTTTTCTTGTAGCTTGCTCTGACTAACATTAGGTATTTGCCTTCAAAGTGTCAATTGCAAACACAACATGCCCTAATATCAAATTTGCAGGTTATTCTTTTGCAGACTCAGATTGTTTTATAACATCATAATCAGTGAGACTTTAATTTCTCTGACTCATGTCATCCAGGTAATGGGGCTTCAGCAATTTTCAACAAAAAACATTCTGAGGGTAATCAATCAGACCATTGATTTCTATGCACAAAATAAGATGTTGCTCAAGTGCAACATTTTGACATCCACTAAGTAGGAGATGCAATGGTATGGAAGTGAGAACTGAATGTTTAAACCCCTCACTGTAGATAAATTGTCTCAGCAGCATTTCTCCTGTCCACAGAGTTGCCATCCCTTAACCAATAAGCACTTTCTGTAGGGACACTGTATTTTGCTGGCTGCCTTCCCACGAGATTTGTGAATAGCTAGTTCCAACGGTGCAAGCTCCTTACTTGGAACAGAGAGGGTGTTGATGAAAGTTGCTTTCAAAGCAGTTCAATTCCTCTTAGATCAAATGACACTTGGGAGACAGAAGACCTTCTGTTACATCAGACAGAACAAAGTTATCTGTTTTGCTGTGGTTTACGATGTCAGCGCAGTCATGTGCAGAACACAACCAACAAAACCATTGCTGTCATGCACCACCATTTCAACAGGAATACTAGAATCTGTGTTAGTTCCCTGGCAAGTGACCTTCAAAAAGGCCAGTGAATAGGGGGTTTAGATCTCATCTCTCTGCATCTGCTCCTAAGTTGTTGGTTTTTGTTATGGAGAGACCTAGCAGCATACTTTCTAGAGCATCCAAATGACTAAATTTTGCAGTACTGGACAATGTAATCTCTGATCGGGCTGAGTTGCCCATGCAAAAAACAAGAAAAGAGCAGTAAAGATATAATTCTTTTGCTATCCAAGATATGCTAACATCAGAAGTGGTCATGTACTCAGTCTTTCTCATTCCTGACACATTTTGAACTGGCAAAGAAGTCTAGGGCCCCATCTCCACTCTTGCTGGATTGCAGGGTCAACTTCTCAGCTCAAGAGCTTAATGGTGGGAGCTCCTGGGGGATCAGGTATTTCATGCCTGAAGACTATTGCCTTTACCAGTCTTGTAAGTAACACAATAGGAACCTCAATAAGATAGATTGCATCTTTTTCTTCATGGATAAAATCACACACGGTTCCATGATTTATACAAATGCAGAGTAGCCATTTGCCTTGTAAGACAGATGAACATTATGGAGATCTTTTCTCACATGTTGGAAAGCTGAAAGGCAATCTACTACACAATAGATGCTTTGGCTTTGGCAAAGAAGGAGGAAATAGTCTGTCCTCCATATCCTGACTGGATAGGGCAATATACTGACAAGGTGGATAATGACAATGAAACACTGGAAGAGTTGCTCGGTTTGGGGGCTGTGGAGCCTCCACCACTCAGGTGCTTTGGGAAGTGGTTTTGCAGCTGTCAGGAAGGACACTGGTGAAGCTGTTGCTGTCTTTTGAAAAAGAATTGATTAGCATAACTTCTCAAAATCTGTGAAGGCCTACAGTTTAGTAAAAGCTACAGTATCTGGTCAGGATCAAAGCCCCATGGGCAGGCATCGTTAAGCCAGGCCAGACAGGACAGTTGACGCATTAATACGAGACTCTCAGCCCACGCTGCACTGACTTTCTGCATTGCAGAACATCTGCTGAAGACACCAGGAATTCAGATATGAAGAAAAGCAGGACCGGTCCTTGATATTGAAATAGCAAGAAGCTCCTAGGGTTGTGGCAGAAAAGAGCACTCTGCCTCATGCAAAGACATTGCAAAACCCTTCACTTGAGTTACTTGATGCAAAATATCTCTGCTCATTCGTGCTGGAGCAGCTAAATTAAGTGTGTTACTTTCTATAAATCCTTCCTGTTGTCAGTGGGTTGCCTTTTACTTATGGCCATTGTCCCTTTTATTGCTACCAAGGAAAGAAACATAGCAGAGAGCTTTTGTTTAATGAGCCATCACATTTAAACATCATTTGTCTCAGTTGTTTTCCTTTTCTCATCTACCTTTGCTCATTAAACTCCACCCTGCTTGGCTGTTAACAGCATAATCATGGGGAGCAATAGCATCACGAGATTCCTTGTACCAGCGTGATGCTGCTACCCCTGCTGCTTTCCCCCATTCACCAGCTCTGATGGGGCTGTGCTTGCCTAGCCTTATAGCCAGGGTAGCAGCAGCTTCAGAGCCAGCTTACTCCGAAGGCTGAACAGCTGGAACTGTACTGCCCCATATGGAGCAAGATTTCAGATGGATTTTCTTGGTGCTGCCTGTGACGTTCACCTTGTCCTTCCGCACGTCTGTCGCAGCCAGTTGCCAGCCCTTTGCCTCTGCAGAGGGCGTGGGGCAAGGGAAAGGGCTGTCAGTCTGCTCTGTACAGATGGCATGTCAGCTGTGGCAACACTCATTGGAGACAGGACCAAAAAAAAAGTGAGGTAGAGGAGTGCATTTGTGCCCCTCTGCAGAGGTGCTGCAGGAGATTCTCCAGCATAAAGGTTCTCCTGGGCTTCCTTCCCTGTCCAGGAACTTCAGCAATCCTAACTCAGGCAACCTAAACCAAGCAAGCAGGGGAAGCAGCAGCCTCACTAACAGGGCATGGCTCTGGGATAAGGGAGCTGCTCGCTCCAGTCATTCTATGACTGCAGAGATCTTCGGAGCTAGAGTGAGCAAAGACAAATGTCATTTCCACAGTTCTAATCTTCATGTGCATGCTCAAATATGAGCCAAAAAAATTACCCTTGCAACCCTGAACCTCTTGCTTCGTCAGTTTTGGAGAGGAAGAATACACCCATTGACTCTTACCATGATTCATTTTTAATATGAAGAACTATAATGAAACTCAGACTCAGTGTCTGTTATTTACCTCTGTGGCTTACGCTGATTGTCTCTTCTCAGCTGTCCAGCACAGGGATGTTCAGATCCTGATGCATGGCACTTGGCACCTGTGAGGGCAGTGCTAAGACCAGGAAGCTGCAGCAGTACCTGTTGCTTGTCATGTTACCTGCATGAAGGAACACATGATGAGTTTAGTCTGCAGCTCCACAGAAGCCAAGTCCAGGTGCCGGTGGTGGGAGATGCAAACTGTGGAGCTGTCACTCTTCTGGCTCATGGGCAAACAGCTGAGTCTGGAATAGCCATGAGTGGGACAGTGACCCCATGGCGCTAGCAGGGGCCTTGTTAACCCTGTCAGGAAGACAGTTCCTCAAAGAAAGTGGCCATGTCCTTCCATCTGCACCACCATTAGCTGGCTCTGTTATATTTCTCGCCTATTGAGGGTTTGTATTGAGGGTCAGCCAGATTGAGGGTTTGCGTGGGATCTCATCAGAGGATAAATCAAAGACCTTACATTCAGTAAAACAGGGAAGACTGGACATGAGGAAGACATTTCTGAGAACACGTTGTAGGATCAAATCTCTGCAGAGATGGTCAGATTTGAATATTTTTCCCAGACCATTAGGAATACTCAGTAGACACTATAACCTCCCACCAGTGGGAAGGTTAACATCAACCTCAAATAAAGTCCACCTGCCAGTTCTCCAGTTGCTGAACCTTCCAGTGAGCTGAAAGCAGCCAGGACAGAAAATATTCACACATTCAGATGTGCATATTCCCATTCTTTACTAAGCCACTGTGTGCAAGCATGTGCCTTGTCCTATGGGTAACCCTGAGCCCCTTTTCTTGGGCTGAATTGGCCATTACAACTACCAGGCTCACAAGAAAAAGTATTCCTATGGCAGAATGAGGAACCAAGAGGCAGCACTTTCCTAATGGGTGGCCATTGTGCTTCTTTGTCAGCACCCAAACTACTCCACATATGTATGCTGGGCCCATCTTTTCCAGTTAGACAGGCTATGGCTGCTTTCTGCAGACAGCTCAGCCTCAGCAAGTCAGAGCCGAACATCTTCTCCAAGGCTTAAGCCAGTGAGCACCATGAGTGGGACTCAATCTCTTTCATAGTGCAATACCGCTCCAGTCTTACAGAGGGGCAGAAGAATTGCAACTCCTCCATACTCACTAGATGTTCCTGATCTTCATCTCTCCTTTTTTCACCCACGCAGGTTGGAAAACACTCTTCCAGCCTTGTTAATTACTCTGTGTACCTTTCCCTCTTAGGAAAAAATGGCACTTTCATAACATCATGTCCAACACTGGCACAGCACAGCTAATTCCTCTTTTATGAAGGGCTTGACCCAGAGCCAGTGAAGTCTCTCTTGCTCCTCTTTGATTCTAGTTGTCCAGACCCAACTTATTCTTTTCAAGCTAAGCTCTTTATTCAGCAATACCCTCTAGATTTTGTCAACGCAGGGAAATTTTATCAGTATAAACTAGGTTATGAGATCGAAAACTAAGTAGTTTTACTGGTGAAAACACGGATAGAAACTCCCCCTTTGTTTTAGTAATGTTTTGGAAGAGGCTTAAATTAAACCAAAAAGTCATTTATTCTAAAAGAATGCCTGCAGGGGACATAAACCAATAGTGCCTTAATTATGCCTGTATGCTCATTTTGATTGCTTTAATGTTTCTAATTACAGTGTTAACACTTCTCCCATTTGACAAGCAGGGAAGACAATTTGGCTCAACCAAGGAAGCTGGAGCATGGGTTATGGGAGATGTACATCACCTTCCAGAATGGCTTGCTCCTGCCAGCTTGGAAAGAAAGGATGCTCATTGGCATTCTGTTATTTCAGCCTGTTCTTCTGCTGGGGCACTGATGGGGCAGCATTTTCAATGACAATGCAGTGGCAATGAAAATGCTGCTATTGCCACTTCTGGCAAGAAAACTTTGCGGACATATGCAGAATCATAGAAAATAAAGTTGAAAGAAACGGCAAAGAATGATCTCTGCTTTCCTTGTGGGAGAAGACAAGATTCAGTGTGTTCATCCAAACTTCTCTACAGGCAGAAGGCCTCGAGCCATTTATTCCTGTGCTTAATTACTGTACCATTAGTAAAGGCTTCTTAATGTCTAACGAGATCTTCCTTCTGTTTAAGCCAATTACATATTGTCCTATCCCCCTGGAGACACAGCACTAATTATTACTTCAAAGCATGTTAAGGCTGATACAAATTTAACAGTAAAGGCTGGATTGTGAGTGAGGCATCTCAAGACTGATACTTATGTACATTTGGATGAAAGCCATGGCCTGGACAATTTTTAAGGGGTCTCCATAGACAGTATGAGTGCTAAAAAACTTCACTACAGAAAATTTTAATCCAATTTGCTTAGATGGAAGAAAAGGATGGGAGCTTTTAACTACTGCCTGCGAAAACATGCTTCTCTTACTTCCAGAAGAATGTTAATTCAGATCCCTTAATAACATGATCTGAACTATAATTTAATTGGTAAGAAATAGATGATATTTATATCTTAGTAAATTTAATCAATGTATTGAATGTGGGGAGGGCTTTTTGTCTCTCAGCTCTAAGATTGCAGTGTCCAAGGTTTAGACATTTCCTCATGGTCAGACAAGGGTTTGGTCACCATGTTATTCACTGCTGAGCTAAGACAGCCCATCTAAAACAGCAACAAGGGCAAGAGAGGAAAAAAAAAAACCCACAGTAGTCAGCAGAGTAATGCTTCAGATAGGTGTATCACTCTCTTTGTAATCAGTTCCACCCCATTTTTAGTCTCAGATTCAGCCCCTGTGTGTGCTCAGGGCCAAAAATAAACCTTTTCATTTCCCTCTGAAAATACTGAACCTTTAAAGGTAAGTGGGC
Source organism: Daphoenositta chrysoptera (assembly GCA_013397915.1). NCBI lineage: Eukaryota > Metazoa > Chordata > Aves > Passeriformes > Daphoenositta > Daphoenositta chrysoptera. Next base: position 19,628 of record VZRO01004332.1, read on the forward strand.
CAACTCCTCTGAAGTCAGCATTCTTTTCCTGGTTCATTCTCTAATGCCTTCTTTGACCACATCCTAAGAAAGCTGCCAGTATCCATCCTGCCCCTTTCCACTCATCATCCTAGAAGATCACCTGTTTGCAGCTTCCCTCTGGCTCCCCCCGCTCCCAGGAGAGCACATTGGGTCTGATTTCTGTAGGTACTGAGACCACTCCTGGTTTCTGAGGAACTGTAGTTATTCAGAATCTGGTGGAGCACACACTTCTCCAATCCCTGCAGATTAGAACATTCATGAAGGTTATGGTAAATTACCAAAGATGTGAAATGAGTGTACATGAAAGCATGTTAAGCCCTGCATGGATATTTGGAGATAAAGTGACCTTTGCTTTGCTTTTGTTTAATTGTCACCATAGTGAACCGTGGCCATTTTCCTTCTGTATCAGAGCCCCCACATAGAGGTTTAAGTGCACTTCAACTTCTGCACATTACCTCACACTAATTTGTCTTAACTCCCCATGTAAACAAGCCCTCAGAGGACTGTTTTTCTCCTCTCTCATGTGATGGTTCACTTTGTCACAAAGTGAAATGCATTGGAGAAAACCTTTTGCAGGGAATTTTCCCTCAGTTGTGCCTGCAGTGACATCTTTGTTGTGAATTGCTGCAAAACTTCTCCCACTGCCTAAGCTTCTCTGCTTTTTTCCTCTTTCACACACCTATATTGGAACAGCTTATAATTAGTAAAGCAGCATCCCTCTCCCAGGCAGAGAGGGAACTGCTGGCCTGGTCTACAGGTGAGGTACAGAGGTGATCTAGGGAGATTAACTGCTGGGCTAAGGATCACACAGGCTGTCTACATCTGAGCACAAAAATCACCTAAACCTAGACCTCTGCTGTCCCTGGAAACATCTTTTCCCCTCCTCTGAGTGGATTTTTCCTCATTGGAAATAGTCAATGAGCTTCTTCAAACCTCAGGATCATGCCAGTTTTGTGGGAAAGAAAAAACCAAAAATTACTGCCATCTGCATGACTACCATAAAGGGACAAATTTTTCACTCTCCCTCTCCCCCTCGTCTTCCATCCTCCCTTTTTACTTAAGAGCAGTAGGAGACCTTCACATTAAGATACTGAACCCATCACAGTTGGAAGAGACAAAGTGAAAAGGGAGGTGATGGAGGCTGAGACAATGTATTTTTAGTCATTTCGATGAATTATGGAGACGTGAAGTTGATAATTTATTAAAGAAGGGAAAGAGGGGACTCTATGTAAATGTTTTCAGATGAATAATTAATGTGCCTTTCTAGCATCAGGGGGTCTTTAATTAAAGCCTCTGTTAAACAAGGGAAAGCAGACAGGCCTGGCTTTTTGCAGCAGCTAATTGCACCTTTCCCATGTACAGCTACAATTCAGAGATAAAGCATCATTTGCATCAATAAAGAGGGACAGATCCTACCTCGGGTGAGTGGTGGGAGGCTGTGGAGGCCAGCTGAGTGACCCCAGGGTTTAGGTGGTCTGCATCATATTTTAAATTAGCTTGGCATACAGGCCAAATAAGGGGGTGTAGGGAAGAGAGGATGAAGAGGGTACTGTGGCCACAAGGCTTGGAGGAATGCAGAAAGCCAACTCACAACCATCTGTGGATTACAGCCTCTTCAACAGGGGCCTACTGACAGGGTTATCCAGGGTCTCGCTGTCACTGTGTGATACACTTGCCTTCCAAAATCCTGTTCCATACCTGCCTCCCTGTTCCAATGCCAGGGATGGGCTCACAGCAGAGGGGAGCACAGCAAGGAGGCAGTGTTCACAGGATGGAACAAAAAGGCAAACCTGAGTCTTCCCAGTACCCACCTGCTGTCCTTATGCCCAGCATCCTCCATAGGCACCACTCCCTCAGGTGAACTTCATGCCTGGACTCTTCCTTTCTTCAGGAGTTCCACAGCTCATGGAGACAGCATTGGATGAAGGTTCACTGTGGACTTCAGCCAGAACACAGCATCCCCTCCCTCTCATGCCATGTGATGGTGAGACCACAATGAAGCCTTCTGCCTTACAAGGACTGGGCCTCTCAGAAGGTCTGTGATTATTTTCCAAGAGAACGTATAAAACCATAATAGTTTCAGGAACTGGAATGGGACAATTAAAGAATGACAGAACCTGCCTCAGTTAATACTGCTGAGAAGCATCCAATATAATCCCAAACTTGGCTTATTTAAATGCCCAGGAAACTGCAGGTAAATTTCTAAACAGGGAACAAAGTTTTGTTTTCCTTGAGAATGTTACCTCAACTAGACACAGTTTAATTAGTTTTGACACCTTGGCAAAGAAACAGTATCCCACTTTTTTCATTCATCTTTATCACCAGTAACATTCATGGTAACATTACAAATGATGGAAAAATAGACAGCTAAAACTTTTATTTTTAACAGAAAGAGTTAAATCTAAGGTAGGCTAAACAGGTTTCCAAAGCAAATATTCCCACACACAGAAACATGTCTCTTTCCTGCATTGCCAAAGACTGGACTAAAGGAGACCTCGAGGGGTTTACGTAGTCTGTGCCAGTCATCCATGAAAGAGGTTTGCTTAACCTGTTGGAAGTATCTCCCCATTTCCTGAAGCCATACTTAGGGCACTCCCTTTTGGCAAACTTTGAGCACAAAGACAATTCGGAGAACACTCCTTCAAAAAAGGTTCCTCTGATTTCTGCAAACATCTCGGTTTTCAGGAAAGCCCTGAATCTTCGAAATTGAGTACATGTGTTTTCTGTTTTCCCACACCAATGCTCTTGACAGGCCTGGCATGTGCCTGCGAGCTCAGCGAAGGTTTACTGCTGTGCTTTGCGGAGGCAAGCGCTGCCAGAAGGTCTCAGAGGCTGCCGCACTCCGAGCCCCTGCGAGCAGCTGCGAGGCTCTGCTGCTCTCTGCTGGGAAATGCGGGCAGAGCCCGAGCTGCAGGAAGTGCTGGGGAAGAGCTGCATTTGCCAGCACACACTCAGAGCCACCTGTACAAGAGCAGACACCGGGGTGCAGTCTCCTCCTCAACATCGCTTCCAGAAGCACACCCACATCAAAGTCTGATGGTACAAGAGCAGTTTGGGTGCAAATCAGCAGCGCCAGCCATCTCTCTTCCCCTTGCACCCCATCCCTCTACCTCATGCAGGAGCTGGCTTTCTGCACTCTCTTGCACTAACGTCTGCTCTCCTCACAGCCTGGGTTTTTTTTTTAAACCCTCTGGATGGAGGGCAGAACAATTAACCCACCACACAGGTAAGGAACCAATGTGCAGGGCAACCTCATGACCCCACAGAGTCACCGGTCAGGACATAGATAAGCAGAGATGTCTCTCCAAGGACCCCAAGCCTCTTCTCACAGCCTGGTTTTTTTGATCATTGCTCAGTGACCTAAAGCTGCTCTTTGCTCACCAGACCTCAGGAAAGCTTTAACTACACCTGGCTGCAACTGTGCAAAACCACAGGTCAGAGAGTCTTGGGGCTGCAGCGTGCAGGGAACTGTGAGGCCCTGGCAGTGGGTATCGACTGGGCTGCCGCAGCTCATGGATCATGTGGCAGGTGAGCTCCCTGCTCCAGCCACCATCCTCAGCCCGGGGGGAAACCCCAGCTTCTGACAGCAACTCCCGCACAAAGGAGAGGAACAAATTCCCCAGCCTGGTGCTGACCGAGGCCCTTTGCCCCTTTAAGCAATGACATTTAAATTTGCTGATATGTTTCATCCCATGCATCTCATTACTATTTTCAAGTAGTGGATGAGGCAACCAGAATTTGAGATAGGCATTTTCAGGATTTAGCTATTATATATGTATATTTACAGCTCAATAAAATAAAAAGAAATATTCGAAGTAAACAGACTGTGGAAAGTGATTTCTTCCAACTGTCCACTGCAGACTTGCAAGAAACCAATCAAAGCAGCTCAAGAGTGGTTTGAGCGTAATTTATTAACCCAAAAGGGGCCGCATTGTTAACCAACATTATTTATAGTGAGTAGCTCCACCATCTCTATTGAACAACTGTGCAATACTGCAGGGACAAATGCAGTGAGTTACTACAGAGATAGGACAAAACCAGCAGCAGGTCTTTGTTACAGCTGTTAGAAAAAGTGTCCCCAGGAGACAGACACTGAATCTCTAATGGCTATCTTATTTCTCTGACAATTTATTTAAGTTTTAACTTAACAGCAGGAATGATAGCCACAGTTACACAGTGACTCCCAGTAAAGGAGTGTATTGCTAATCTGCAGCTGGTGTTTTCTTATTTATTTCAAAGTCTTTAAGTTCCAGACTTAGCATATGGTGCCATATAAATAATGATATAATAATACGTTTTTGCTTTCCATGTCCCTGTGTAGAAAAAAGCCATGTGATTTATCTTACATGAGCATTGTATTTAAGGCACTATTTTGCTCAGAATTTTTAATGCATTTAAAATGCATCTTCTGGGTTTTTTTAATCTGTTCTTTTGAAAGAATAAACACAGCAGTGATGTTTATTTAATAGAGTCATTCATCTTACTTCCTTGTGCAAAATCCTAGCTTTCCAGACCCAGCAGCCAGATCCCTGCAGTAGGCAGTGGGGTTGGAAATGGAGAGATCTGCTGTTTACCAATGAGGCACAGATGAAAGGAACACATGGGGCTTGAGATTTACCCACAGCATGACACTACTTGAAGCCAGCAGGCAGCTGAGAACTGTTTAGTCCCGTCCAGTAAAGGATAGAGAGGAGAAACCCATAGGAGAAGTTCTGCAGGGAGCCGTGCTGTGGAGAACACAGCACTGGGATGGCTCAGCACACAACCACCGTTACACACAGCTGATATCAAGATGCCTCCTTCAGATAAAATTCTATCTGCAGTTACAAAGAGCCAGCAGTCCCATGCTGTCTGGAACCATCACTCTCACATGGAAAAGTGGGAGAGGCAAGAAGGGCTCAGAAGAGTAATGACCTGGCATCCCATGAGTGCAAACAGCAGCGCTCCAGTGCAAGATGATCTGAGTGGTCAGCATAGCTGAGGATATGGACAGCACTGTCATGAACCTGGTACTGGAGCAGTGGGGCAGCATTTCTCTTAGAAGGCCAATGGCATAACCTGAAAAATACACACGAAGTGAACTGCTCTGAATGGAAGTGACATCTGTAAGTTTAGAACAGCTTTTGAAGTCCTGTATCTCCCTCCCTCTCACCCCCATAAGCCCCCATGGCAGTTTCAGCCAGTTGTTTCAAGCCCAGCTCTTGTCAGACTGGAGCATGAACCAGAATATGTCAGAAGCTGGTTACTGTGGTAACCAACACAGCTTTTATCTTTATTCTTTTCATCTCCTCTTTGGGGAAAACTGGCAGTCTGTTTGTTTGCTTTTTCTGACGAAGTTCATCACGCAGAACACCAACTGTCTGGATCTGTGTAAGACTGAGGACAGGAGAAAGTACCTCTCACATCAATGTGCATGGAAATATTTCTCTCAGCATTCTACTACCCTACCTCTTGCTTCCCTGCTTCCCTTGACAAGTTATTTGAAATGTCCTTTTCCATCTGCCCCTCTATGCACATCTTCTCTCTGCCCTTCTCTGTCGGCCTTCTCACTACCACGGTACTTACTAACAGGGCCAACAACAGCAAATGGCTACCCTAGGCTTTTTTGCACGCCTCGCAAGAGCGTGGCAAGGCCAAAAGGACACTGGAACTCACAGAGAACTCAGCTGCCTGCAAAATGAAAGGCCAGTGGCAGGCTAGGCTCTGGGCAACTCCCGCCACCTGCCCTCTGCCGAGGGAGCCCCCACAGATGACTCACTGGCTCTGGCACATACCAGGAAACCTCTCTGGCTGCTCTGAGGAGAATAACACAGGTGAGGCGATGGCCACCCAGACCAAGACCAGAAGAAGTGCCAGAGCCAGGACCAGGACCAGTGGCAGGCACCACCACTAGTGGCATCCTGGCCTGTATCACGAATAGTGTGGCCAGCAGGAGCAGGGCAGTGATTGTCCACCGGTACTCAGTACTGGTGAAGCCACACCTCAATTCCTGTCTGTCTTGGAGTGACTTTATGATGTGTATCCGCTATCACTCTATGCCCAGAAGATGAATTCTGTGCCTTTAAGCCTGGGTGCGAAAGAAAAACTGAGAGAACTTTCCAAAACAATTGCTCAAGGACACACAGCTCTCTGCTCGTGGCTCGGCGGCAGGGAGGGAGGCAGAGGCAACCTTGCTTTCCAGCCAGCTTCCAGCTCTTTTCTCTGCGGAGAGAGTTTTCTTGAAACTTTTGGGTTGTTTTTTTCTTCTTCTTCTTCTCTTCAGGACTGTTTTACAACACCGGAGCTTATCAGGGGAGACCTCTCCTTCCGAGGCCCCTGGAAGGGGGGCCCACCGACCCAGCTCTGAGGGGGAGAGAGGCCACACCCAGAGACGGACTCTGAAAATCTTCCCAAGATTACCTCTACGGCGAGGGATTTTATTATTTAACATTATCATCCTTTTCTCTGTGTGTTTGTTAAATAAATAGTTTTTATCTCTTTCACTTTCCTTCGAGGAAATTTTTTTTTTTCCCCGAACCTGGTGGTGGAGGGAAGGGGTGGTGGTACCCTGCCTCTCCCTCGGAAAATATTCTTCTTTAAATTTTGGGCAAACTGGCACTTTGTCTTTCAAGATAAGCCCACTTCTGGGCCCCTCACTACAAGACATTTTAGTTGCTGGAATGAGTCCAGAGAAGGGCAATGGAGCTGGGGAAGGGTTTGGAGCACAAGTCCTACAAGGAGCAGCTGAGGAAGCTGGGGGATGCTTAGCCTGGAGGAAAGGAGGCTCAGGGGTAACCTTATTGCTCTCTACAAACACCTGAAAGGAGGTTGTAGCCAGGTGGGGGTTGGTCACTTCTCCCAGACAACCAGTGACAGGACAGGAGGGCATAGTCTTAAGGTTTAGGTTGGACATCA
>VZRO01004332.1:26852-100589 GCA_013397915.1 Daphoenositta chrysoptera
ACGAAGCGCCCTCACCCGTGTCCCCAGGAACAACACCCTCCTGCCCAGTTGCAGGGGTGGGGGCAGGTCCTGCTCCCCCTCGGTCCTGCCCCAGAACCCCGCTTCAGGCAAAATTGCAGCAACCGGGACTCGGGATGGGAGGAAGAAACAGGGCAAGACACCCTGCCCTCAATCACAGGTCTGGGAATAGGAGTATGGGCCATGGATACAGCACAGTCCACGGCCAGCTGCTAAAGGGGCGGATGGGTAAAGCCTGCACAAATTCCAGCTGCTGCTCTCACGGAGCAAACCTGGATCTGCACCAAGCAGGGAACGAGGCAGGAGCTGAGGGCAACCACAGTGCACTGCACAGAGCATAAGAGGGCTCACCAACAGCCCCGGGCAGGGAAAGGTCATGAGTCGGGTCTGGAATCCATCCAAGCGATTTCCATAGAGACAAAGCTACCTAGAATGTACACTTAGAGTTCACCTTAGGAAAACCAGTCAGTAAATGAGGATCAGGCAGAGATACAACTGCTGCATAGCTCAGACCAGTTCTGAAGGCCTGGGCCTGAGCTTAAGTGGAGTTCCTGGGATCATGCCGAAGGTGCAGGTGGGGCCAGCCACAGAAATAAACCCTATTAGTGCATGCTTTAAGTGTGGTTGTAGCATATTTGCAGAAGGATGGAGTAATGTGCTGTGTCTAGTCTGTGGAGATAGATGCTTAAAATACTCTTGTTCTTTATCTGCTAAATATTTTTGCAAGGGTTCAATGATCATTCAGAATCTGAAGTGGAGGAATCTGCGTACCACCAGATGCTGAACCACTTGAGGACCACACACCTGTAGTTGAATCCCCACCATCACTGGATGACTTACCTGGTGTGGAAACACCAGCATCTGCAGCCCAGCCTTCTGCAGTGGAATTGCCGGTGTCTGCAGACCAGCTGGCTGTCAAGAAACCACCGGGTTCTGAGGACCATTGTGTAATCTGCATCCAGGGAAAGCTCACCTGATATCTGATCACCTGTGGGTGAACTTCCAGGTTTCAAAGTCAAGATGTACACCTCTGACTCCACACAGAATGGCAGTAACACAGTTGAGACTGTATTGACAGCAGCAGAGATTACATTTGAATCATTGGAGAATCCAGAGGCATTTGGAGACCCCTATCAAGTTGCCATGAATTATGTGGAGAAACATAAAATTCTGCAGCTATTTCAGGTGAAACACATATTTCTCATCTCCTTCCAGAGGCTTACAAGGGAAGCTTGGCCTAAAGTTAGCTTGAACCAAATTATCCCTTCCCAAGATTCCTCCTTGTCGTGTGCTTTCTTAATTATAGACCTAAGAAAAAGCAGTAGAAAAGGACCCTTGAGCATCTTTGGTGTCTGAAAGAGATTCCTGCGTTTTAAAATGCAGATGGCTTTGGAACAGAAACAGCCACCCATCTATCCAGGGATCATTAATTCTTTCCTTCTGTCTGTCTCTGTCTCAGGAGATCACAGAAAAACTGGTGTTCCATAAGCCTGATGACCCCTTGCAGTTCATATTGCAGGAGGTATGGTGCCTTGCTGGGGCCCAGTGGGGACGGGGTCAGCTTTTCTGAGCACACCAGAATCATGGTCAGCCCAGGACTGTTTCTCTGCCTGTGTGTCTGCTGTCTTGGGAGGAGGAAAAGCACAGGCAGCAGCAGAGTGCCTGGGGTGCAAGGGACCATGTGTGCTCTAAGAGGAGAGGGAGGAAAGGTATGGGGGAGGGTGGGGGAAGAGTCAGGGGTGGGGGCAGAATGGGATGAATGTGCCCTGGAATTACCTGAGAGGTGAGGGAAGCTTAATGACAGAGATGCGTCTGTGACCCTTCTCTAGCTGCCTCTGTCCCAAACTGGGAGGGAACACTTTTTCTGCCCACACCCCCTATTCTCCCTATTCGGGAGAGCTGTCTCTGCTGATCCTGCAAGGTATTAAAACACTGGCAATTCAAAGTCAGTGAAGTGAGACAATAGTTTGAGAGTGAGTTAGAAGTGTGGGTTGCTTCTTGGGAGAAGGAGGAGGTTAGAAGAAAGAAAGCAGACAGAGAAAAAGTGAGCCTTCCTTCATTGCCCTCTAGTCAGATAGGAGAGGCACCACCTTTGAGGTTTGCTGCTGGGTTCATGGTGTACTGAATGCAAAACCTCGAGAGGATTGACAAGGTCACTTCTGGGCATCGGTGTGAAAGGAAATAAGCTCCCAAATGACCCTTCTCCTTTTCCTTTTGCGCAGGTGCAGTCTATGATAAATGCCAGGCAAGCAGAACCGGAGGAGAACAAAGATGCGTAGGTGTTTCTAGAAGAGGGCCTGTGCACTCCTTTTGGCCCCTACTGACCTTGCTGCTGTGGTATTGCCATAACATGCCTTCACAGCACCATGTAGTCATTGGCAATAACTTGGAAACGTCTGCTTGTCTGTCTCTTGCCTGGTTTCTCTGCTTTGTACGCTTGTGCTTCCCTTTGGGTTGAAATCCTGCAGCCAAGTATTGGTTTGGAAATCACAGACTGAGATGTAAGTGTGCATGGACCTGCATGCACATATGGCATATCTTGAAGAGGCAGGCCTGCTGAACTTCTGTGTATGTAAATGCATAAATCCCATATTCAGGCCACTCCAGACTCTGCCCTTCTGTGCAGAGAAAGCCCACAGCCAGTAGAATTAAAGTAGAATTAAAAAGCAGCCATGGACAACACACAGCCTTCTTTTTTTCATGCTGCATTGGTGGCTTACTGTATCCAGTTATGCAGCAGCACTAATGCCCATCTAATACTTTGATAGACTGAGTCTGGGCTTTCCCACTGCCCCAAGAGCTCCTCTGATGCAAGAAGCTGTCTCTCTGCCTCTTCCACACACTGGATACAGCTGTCTCACCCTTAATCATCCCTGCTGGACACTGATCACTCTGCTTTTTGGGGTTACCCTGCCTGTATCATTGTAAATACAGTGTAAAACCAGAACAGTAAAGCAACAGTTGCACACACCCTTCATGCTTTCAGAAGATGTCACTCAGGAATGTGGGAGGTGAATAAAACCAAACAAACCAAAACCAAACACTGGTAGCCCAGAGAATTAAGAGTCAAGGTACATTTTGCAAACACATTTGAACTGATTTTGATTTTTGAAACACTTACAATCCTTGTTTTCAAACGACCCAAGTGTCTGTTTCTGAAAAAAAACTTTTTCTTTCTTCTTCTTGTCTCTTGCCTGACAATTACTGAAGATGTGCAACAGAGCATACTGTTATTTTCACTTAATAGATTGTGTATGCACAGTAGATGGCAGAAAGAGTTTTTATGTCACTAGAGGCTTTTCTCTTTTTTTAGGCAAGTGCTCTAATTTCCTGATGAATGGTAGTGTATTCCCAAATGACTGTCTCTATGGCTATGAAGAGAGCACCATAAAAGCTTCCATCTATCTATTTTTTAAAAAATAATGTGTAATGATTAGATTTTGTGATTCTCCACAGCACAGCTTGGGCGCCAGGAGTCTGGGAATAACAGGGGGCAAGTATTTGGCATACAAATTCCATGTGTGAGATGAGTTTCCTTTCTAACTGAGTTTCTCAAAAAGGATCAGTTAACTCGTGTTCCCAGATTGAAGGCAGGTAAGCACCCCTGTCATTCATAGAACAGGAAGTTTTTCAAGGTTACTGTGAGCCTAAAGATGGCTCAATATTCAGATTAAATCTGCATTGATTTTATAAGAGTTTTAATGTAGACTTAGGAATTTAGGTCCCACTGCAGCAGTGAGATGCTTTTGAAATCCCTGCTTACCTCCAGCAACTGGAAGAATCTGACACTGAGAATCTGAGATTGCTCTGCTTACAGATTCTTGACCAAAAATGTATCAGGCTGAAAAACAATGTATACGTCCCCTGTCCTAATGTATCTCTGTGGAACAGGAAATGGATGGAAGATGAAGATAATGTCTGAAGCCTTCTCATCTCAGTTGTCATTTGTCAGCACATTGTCCCAGGAGACGGAGAAGCTGACATATCTTTGAATTTTGTTGTAGAACAGGATTAGGGTGCCTTGGGGTACAGCCTTCAATGTGTATTTCCTGCTTCTGTCATTCAAGTATTGCATTTTGTTGTTCTCTTTTACTTACAAGAAGCTTTTGACCTGTAATATGTTCTCAGACTATAAGTATATGCCTTCAACTTCATGTCAGCATTAAGGGAGTTATGCAAGGGAAGATTCTTAATTCTTCTTTCAGGTAGGTTGAAGTGAGCTGGAAAGCATTCTTCTTACAGATGACAGAAGTTTTGCAAGAGAGGCTGTACCCAGCATTCCTCAGTAATCTCAGGGCCACAATTTTTCTTTGGTGGCCTGACCACCTGATCTCATACTACCAAAGTGGCTGTGTAGTAGCAAGAAGTCCTCTCCAGTACACATAAGAGAGAGCATCTGTCTTGTCTGTTTCTCAGAAAAGAGAAACAGTGTTTTCTGTTCTTTTCTCTCCACTTAGGAGAGGTCTCTCTCCTTTGAGGAGCAAGAGTTGTATAGAAATGAATGAGGCTGTACCCAGGACATGCTCTGTGGGCCTGGAGTTTGCATGAGACTGAGGAAGGCAGTGGGCCAAGGACAATCCTTCAGCTTTCACAGACTTGAGGGGGGCAGGGGAGGCGGGGGGTGGGAAGGATATATCATCTCTGAGCAAGGACTTTGACCAGAAATCTTGGGGAACTTATCATGAGCTAAGGAGAAATGTTACTTCCTTTACCTCAAGCCTCTCAGATGATCGAACTTAATTTTATGAAAACAAAAATGCATCCTCCAGGATGTTTGCAGATTACTGTGTTTAAGGTAGTGTCAAACAGCTGTCTTTTTTATCTGCTTCAGAATTCTTCTGAAAAACACACTCTAGTTCTAAACAAATTCTACTTCACATCAGGCACTGCTTTTTGTGTATAGGAAGGCTTTTCTGTGCTGAAGAAAAGAAGAAAATTTAGATTTAAAATAGAAACTTTTACTGTAGTCTTAATTCCAGAGTGACTGTCTCTTTTCCACAATTTCTTTCCAAAACCATTGGATCCTTATTTCTTCTTCATAAATGGACATTTATCAACATGACATTAAACTGTCATTAAATTTCTTGCCTTGAGTGCTCAGAAGGAATTAGCAGTTCCTTGTGTGTAACCGAAACTATTCCATATAAGTCCTTATAGCACACTAGTCACAATACATTTGAATGCCCTCCAGAGTGCTAAGCAACGTGACTAACATCTGTTGTTTGCTCTTTCTCCTCTCCACAAGGGAAATGGCTGTGCACTGAAGTGCATTCTTTTTAAAAGGGTGGTTTGGGGTTTTTTTACCACACCTGTGTATTTCTGTGTACTTCTAGTGGATAAGTCATGAAGCGCAAGGTGTGGAAGCTGGAGGCAGTTTGTAGTTCCCAAGGATGATTCCTCTGTAGTATGAGCTGGGTACTGAGAAAGCACATTATTTTCAAGGAGGAGATTTTTTTTTCATCCATGGACAGGCACAGAGGTGCAACACCCAGTTCATCTGCCAAGTGGCATGATCTTATGGTGCCCAGACTGTTTCTTTTGTGGACCTTCTGCTCCTCCAGAGGCAGGACGCAGAAGAGCCAATCAGAAGGAAGTGTACTCCCTGTAAAATAGGTCTCTTGGACCAAAACATCAGTTTCTTTTTCTGCCATCTCTGTATGGAACTTAAAATGACTCAGCTGCCCCAAGCAATATTAAAGTTGCCTGTGTACTGCTTCTAACCAATGGGGGGAAAAAAGTTGTAACAGCTGATTAAAAATCCTTTGAAAAGTTCACACAGCCTCTGCTCTGGTTCTTAGTTAGGTGGAGGGCACAGGCAAGATCTCCCTTCAATGGGCAGCTGCTTCCAGCATGAGACATTTCATTGTGACTCACTGGATATAAATCATTGCTACGTAACACCAACTTTAAGCTAGTTAAATGCCATTGATTTCAAAGTTTCACAATCATGTGGAACTCATAATAGGCAGCAGCAACTGCTTTCATGTCTGAAATGGAAGAAAATAACCTCCTGGGTAAAGTCCAACAAAGAGCTTAGCTAAAGAGAGCTCCGGCTGAAGACTGGAGAATGTGGAAGTGCTTGGAAAGGGAATATACTGGGGCAGATTGATCAAACCCTGTCTGACATGCCTCCACGTTGTATTCCAGGGAGAGCTTCTCTTGGCCATTCTTTCATCCAGATGAAATGCAGGAGAAAATGAAGAAACATTCCCTTAAGGTCAAGCATTAATATCCATGGCTGCATTCCTTTTTTTGGGACTGTCCTTATGGACAACACTGATGTAGCAGCATCACCAAAAGCTCACAGCCAGAGTTTGACAGACAATAATGAAAAGAAGAACTTTGATTTGTTGAAGAGATGTGGATTGGATGAATAGTCATTCATCTTCTCCTGGAGAAAGGTGGTGGGCTGGAATATCACTGCAGAACAGATGAATTTAGGCGAAGCAGATGCAAGAGATTTCTATATATATAATTCAACACTGGAAATTGACTGCAGACACCACAGGAGTTGGTCTTTTTTAGAAATCCCTGGTATGAATGAATGCAGTGGCTCTTCTCCCCCAAGGCTATCATCTCAATTCCCCATGCAACTCCTCTGGAAGAGCTCACCCTCCTTTGTCACAGACCTTATTGTTTGTTCTCCAGTGGTAGGAAGGACATCTCCGTGGCTTATTCATCCAGGAATCTGGGGTAAACTATCTTTCAGGGCAGAAAAGAGGAGAAACTGCTGGTGTCATCTCATAAACTGCAGTGAAATAATACCAGGAAAGAAACAAACAATGAGATGGACTCATTTTCTTTTTGACATTGTTACTTTGCGACCAAAATGAGCATCTTTTTCATTGCCACTCATTAAAGAGGCGAGAGGTGGAGGAACATGGGGCTGCACAGAGCCAGACTTATGAAGGTGCACAGCTAGTACAGTTCTCAAAATAAAAAATGAAGCATTGTAGCTAGGGGAGTGCAACTCTCAGTTTACATTTGCCATGGAAACTTCACTACAAACTTACAAGCCTTTAAGGCAAATGCCTTATTTAGAATCATGTGATCCAACCTTGAAAATTATTATTAACTAGGAGGCAGGATCCATGTTAGGTTAGGAAGTTTGCAAGGAAAAGAGGTGACCTCTGTCCTTCCTCCTTCCTGTCCCTCTGCTTAACTTCTAGCATAAACCAGGAAACGGGTGAATAAAGGCATGTGTAATACTGCAGTTGTTGTTTGTTAATGGAAAAAATGCATGTCATACCAGCCTTTGAAGAAAAACAGTTCCCACCTTGAGGAGCTTTTGGAGTTTGGACAGATGAGTAGACATTAGGGGGAAGGCTAAATTGCGTGCAGGTAAATGTTCAGAGCCTTAAAGATTTTTGACAGTGACTCAAATTTATATAAACATCATGAACACCACAGCCCCTTTGAAAAGCAGATCGAAGCCAGCTCTATCCCACTATTGTTTAAGCATACCCTTGGGTCTAGCGTAGTAGCCTGCCTCCTTGCAAGGAGATTCAGTGAAGGACAGCATTGCTGAAACCCCACAGTACTGAAAGCAAGCACTGCCCATTGGCGAACCCAGCTTTTGAGCCAGTTGTCTGAATCCTTGGTAGCATAACAGAGCTGTCTTTAGAGACTCCTTGACCATGGTGTGATGCCGTGATACCAATATATGTTTGCCATGGCAGATGGGAGTGCATCTGGGAGAAGTTTAGCCTGTTGTTAGGAGCAACAGCTCCCTACTTTTTGCCCCTTTAGATGTTTAAGTCTTTGTAAATGAAGAGCAAAGCCCTTTAGAAAGGTAAACGCTGAGCAGGGTCCAGCACAATTACATATAGAATAACTTTCCCTAGTTACGTTCCATAGACCTCTTAGTAGTTGCTCTAAGCCTACCTGGCTTTTCAGAAATCACATGTGGAAAAGCGGCGTTTGAGTAGCAGGTTAAAACCAGAACACCAGAACGAAACGTAACCTTTCCTATGTGTGCCCATGAGAGGGCAGCACAGACCGGCTGCGCCTTCACTAAAGGCTATTCAGAGGCCTGCGTTTGCTTCCCGCTATGGAGGCAGCTACAAGCAGAGGCGAAAAGATCCGCGTAGGACTGGATGGCCCAAAACACAAGCCCGTCCGTGGTCCTACTAAAACTGAAACCCAGGTACAGCTGGGTACAAGCTTGACTGGGACAAACCCAAGGTGCACGGCAGGGTCTGAGTCCCACAGATTTTCAGGGAAGTTTCCAGTTAGGTACTGAAACCTTGAAAGAGTTTCAGTGGACGAATATTGGACAGTGCCTACAGTTCTGTCAAAGAAATGAGTCGGTATGAGACATCAGCCGCACCCTTGCCAAGGCAGAGGCTGTCACCCCGGGAGCACTATAAACTCGCCCGAGGCAAGTGCTATTTATTTCCATCGCAGTGCTTCACCAGCCAACACCCTTCTGCCATTCCCCTTTCCTCCCGCTGCCAGGACTCTTGTGATGCAGCTTTAATTGACTGTCCTCCCTCTTTCTGCTGGGTGCTCCAGCCCTCTAGCAAGGTGGATGGTGGAAATGCTGAGATAAATGAGACACATGCTTGCAGCAAGTGTGTTGGAAACTGGATACTGACAGGCAACCATATGTAGATGGCAGTGCTCCACTGCCAGCCCTTCATGGCCCCCTGCATGAGAGGCAGCTAATGCAGAGGAGGCAAGCAGGTTTGGGAGGAATGAGGTATCCCCAAACACCCTTCAATAATAAGCTGGAATCAATTAATGTGAACAAATTTCTTTGGCCCCTTGCAAACAAGCAGTAAAGGTTCCCAAACAAGGTCTTTTCTTTGGAGCATGTTGTGGCTGATGACTGACAGAGCGGATTTTGGAGGAGAGGTTTTTAACCATCAGCAAGAACAATGCAGTCACTAGATCCAGACAGAACAGCTTGTTCCCAGTCTGTTAAGGGAAACTCAACTGAACCAACAGTAGTAAAGGACCATCACAGTGCCAAGGCTATTCAGGAGCTGGGACGGCATCCTAATGGCTGTATTGACACTGACATATGCAGTCTTTCAGAGGCCAGGAAGCCCTCAAATTCATAAGCAAGAGCAATACAGAGACACTGTCTAGCAGACCTTCCCTGGACACTGCCAGCCTTTTAAAGAAGCTATCTAAAAGACAAGCAGAAAATTTCTGCCTTCTCAAAGTATTTTCTTCTGCTAAAGATCTATGCAAATCCCAGGCAATCCTTTGCCAAGGCACAATGAGATTTTTATCCTCCTGTGAGCCTACTCTGTGAGTTCCTCTCCTATGAAGACAAGCTGAGAGAGGTGGAGTTGTTCAACTTGGAGAAGAGAAGGCTTAGGGGAAACCTCAGTGTAGCCTTCCAGTACCTAAAAAGGGCTTATAAAAAGGAAGGACAGATATTTTTTATATGAGCAGAGAGTGATAGGACAAGAGGCAATAGCTTTAAACTGAAAGAGGGCAGGTTTAGATTACATGTTAGGAAAAAATTCTTCACTCAGAGGGTGGTGAAGCACTGGAACAGGTTGCTGCGAGAAATTGTGGATGCTCCATCCCTGGAAGTGCTCAAAGCCAGGCTGGATGGGGCTCTGAGCAACTTAGTCTAGTGAGCAGCATCCTTGCCCAGGGCAGGAGGGTCAGAACTAGATAATCTTTAAGGTCCCTTCCAACCCAAACCATTCTATGATTCTGTGATTCCCTGTGGCCAGGCTCCTCTTCAGAGTGAGCTATGCCTGCCCTCACCTGAAGATGAGATGCAAGAGAACACCAATGTCCCATTTGCTGGCCCCTTTATGCCATCAAGGGTGTTGGCTGTGGAGCGTCACTCTTGGGCTTGGCTCCCTGTCCCGGCCAGGAGAAACTCCTGCTGGTGGGAGGGGAGTCAGGGCAGGGCTTAACCTCTGCACTCTTCCATGCTCCTCCATGCTTATTTTATCTTCTGGGTTTTGTGTGTACAAAAATGTGACCTGTAGGTTGCTGAAGGATCTGGGTGAGACCAGCAGCTCTAAGATGCAGATGCTTAGGTCTGGATTTTCCTTTGCAGAAATTGGCCTTGGGCCTGTGTTGAGGCTCTCCCACAAGTTTCCTTCATAGTCAGCAGAGTAAGAGACATCCTTAGGTGAGATTTAGAGCCCAAATCTCTCTCAGTGAGCACAAGAAGGCACCCTGAGTGTCTTCTTTATTAACAGTAGCAGCCAATAGAGATTAATCTTTATGAGAATCCACTATTTCTCTAAGCTTTTGGGTTGAGACCACTGAGGAAGGGAGCAAAAGCAGCTGGTCTAATTCTTAGCAGCGGGGTATTAAGATTTAATTTCTTACTGCCTTTACCTACATGTGCAAATATCACCATGAGCACTAGCCTAAAACTCCCTGGGGAAGCAGTTCTGTGCCTGACCTCAGTTCCTTACCAAACAGAGCAGCTTCCTCCAAGTTTTTTGTTCTTTCTGCTTACTCACATGTCAGAAGAAACATTCTCTTCTGAAAGGCTGGAAGTACAGATTTTCATGTGATCTCATGATTCCAGTAGCTTGAACTTTACACAACCACCCAAAATTGCAAGTTTTAGTGACAACAAAATACAGACATGATTATAAACTCATAAATAATGCTACCCTACAAAATTAGAAAGATAAGGTGCATCCCTCTTCTAACCCAAAATACGAAAAAAACCCAGTCCTTGAGAGTGTGTCCTATAGCACTCTTCTTAGGAATGAAGAGTTCAATGCCATATTCATTGCTAAATGCAAAACGCCAGGATTACCAGCATCAGAAAGGTGTTTGTATCTGAGCTCTCTGTAGCACTCTTTGCCAAGGTAGCTGAGGTTTTAGAAAGAAGTTACTGACTGCATTCCACATCATACTGAATATATGTATACAGTTCTGCTTTTCAGCCTATATGTTTGCAGGTTTAGCTGGGGCAGCCAGCCCAGTGGCCTGGTGGTTTATCCTAACCCACTATAATTAGCCCATGGTTGTTGCTCATGGTATGCCATTTGTCTCCCCACACTCAGCACTGTTTGGTAAACAATTTCAGAGACAGAGTTGCACTCCCCTGATCTCACTAGGTGGTGTTCACTTATTTATCCTCCGCACCCCACAGTTATTCCTCTCTCTTGAGGTTGTGAGGTAGAGAAGTGGCAAAAAAGGGCAAAAATGTTGCCGAAAGGGGAGGCAGCTGTAGCAAAAGGAGGCTCCATGACTCAACTGGGGAGGCAGGAGGCAGGGCTGGCAGGAGGCCTGGCCAGCTGCAAATCCAAGAGGCACAGGGGACATCTGTCCCCCACCGCCTGCATCCTCACCCTCTGTGCGGGTGCACTGAGATGGGAGAGGAGGCAGCCCTTAGGAATTCCCTTCTGCTCTGGGGAGGAGCTGGCTCCCAGCCATGGCACGTGGAGGGCTTGGGTGGCAGATGTGAGCCTCAAACCCAAATCTGGCCCAGGGAAGGAAGGTCAAACTGCGGACTGGGAAGCAGCTGTTCGCAGCCCTCCCGGGAATGCAGGAGCAAAGCTGGGTGGCAGGAATTGGGGCTGGGGCCACTGGGAGCAGTGCCCTCAGGAGGAGGTTACTGATGCAGCCAGTGAGGCTGGGACTCTGCCAGAAAAGGTGGCAACCCTTCCACTCACGGGCAGCACCTTTGCAGCATGCTGCAACAAGGATGTTTGGCTTCAGTCCCTGCAGTGCTGCTGTGAACTTGCCACCATGTACTGGAGGGACAGTCATGAAAAAAGTCCCCTCCCTGGGACAAACAGACAGTGTATGTCAAGCTGAACCTGTGCATGGGAGCACGGGCTTGGCCAACACTGAAGCCACACTAGTAGGGATGAGGGATCTCCTAGACCCTGTCCCTTAACCGTGAGCTTTGATCTTACCATGCAACGCCACAAACGCAGTCAGGAGCCTCCTGCTCATGGATGGCAGTGGCTCCGTCATGACACTAACATGAGGGGGTCACAGAGGTGACTCCTGGGAGTCTGCTGCTTTGATCACAAGCTCCTTTTCCTCCCCGTGTGCTCACTCCCTCCCTAATTCCTCCCTCTCATATTATCTCAGCCTTAAGTCATTATTTCCATGCTATGAAGAGAAGAAATTCAAAGGATTCAAGAAGGTGGGAAAGTATTCTTAGAGGTGAAGAGTGGAACCAACACACTGGAACTAACATCTAATCAGCCCTTTTCAGCAACTTTGGGCATCCTCCAGCATGCCTTCCATGCCAATTTTGAATAAACACAGGCATGTGACAGGCATGTTCTAACTTTGCCCTGTCACCCACCAAGCACGTTGCAAAAACCAAGTGATAGATCTCCTGAGAAATTTCTTTTTCCACCTCCATCCAAAAATAGGCCAGGCTGTGGCCTCAGCATCTGACTGCCCCTCCAGATGAAACCCCAAATGGCAGTGTGTTTTCACTCCCAAGTCCCACTTTGCCTTTAACTCACATGCAGCAGAGGTGTGCACGTAGGTGGACCTGTGTGTGCATGCACAAGGAAAGCACATGCGTGTATGGGTTTGTACATGTGCACGTACACGTGTGTACGTACGGCTCTGTGGGGGGTGTGCACACTCAGGAGTCTGGAGCTTTCACAAGTGCAAGAGCTTGCACAAATATACGGGTCTGGCTGTATTGAAGTGTTGGTCCATCTGAAGTATGCCAAAACAGACAGGGGAGGCTAAAACAGCTGCAGGCACCCCACTGGAGGTACCCATGGGGACACCTGGGCTTCCTAACACCGGCTTGTCAGCCCCACTGTGCTCCCTCCCCAGAGGGTCTGTCTGACCCTCTGCTCTGCCCAGGCATTCATGTAAACTCATAGTCTGACATTGTCGTCACACACCAAAAGAAGTGCAAAGAAACAAACAAAACCCTCATTCCAACCTTCTCCTTCCCTATATCAAATTTCTCTCCTGAGATCATCAAAAATATTCTTACACAGATTTTAAACCAGATTAACAAACTCT
The DNA here is from genome assembly GCA_013397915.1 of Daphoenositta chrysoptera. NCBI lineage: Eukaryota > Metazoa > Chordata > Aves > Passeriformes > Daphoenositta > Daphoenositta chrysoptera. The sequence continues at coordinate 39,816 of VZRO01004332.1, forward strand.
GGGAGCCAAATGTTGATGGCAGCTGAGGAGTGATCACCACCGACTCCAGTCTAATCCACTCTTCCAGCCCAAACAAGGATTCACTTTAACAGGTTTTTGCAGTGTCCTGGTCAGGGCTACAGAGCTGCAAGAGCTCAGCTGCACCAGGGTTCTCTCCCAGCAGCCACTTTCAGTGCTGGTGATTGGCAAGACTATGAACTTCACTGCCAGCTTCCCTTTCCCTCTCTCCTCTGTCCTCATCTTGTTCTCCTAAGATGGTATGTCCACAGTTGCTGCCTCTTTTCTCCTCCCAGCTGAGATGTAATGGGATGTCTTACCACATCAGGCTTTTGTCTAATCATTGCCCCAAGATCAGCCAGGTTGTGATGCTCAGGAGATGGATGCACTGCTTTTTCCCTTGCCAGCTGCCCTCAATGTCCAGCAATGATGATGGGAGCCTGCCTTCCTAGAGCCCAGGACACCAGCTGGTGTGAAACCTCTGGTCTCACCAGCATTGCCAAAATACGGGGTAGCAAATTGTCTCCGTTTGAAAAGACAGGTGTCTGTTAAGGAAGGCAAGAGCTTCCCTTGGAATGGAGAATGCAACCACCTTCCCTCTGAATTATTATTATTTTGAAATTAAGGGCTTTCAGGCAAAGATACGAGGAATAGGAATAACAGCTCTATACTAATATATATATATATATATATATAAAACAAGGCAAATAACCANCGGGGAGCACGCGGCGATGGCGGCCGGGCCGGGCCGGGAAGGGAGGGAAGGGAAAAGCTTCACAAACCTCCCTGGGGCAGCCGATCGGGAACAGCAGGCTGGAACAGCAGGGATGAACAATCCCGGGTGGCAGGCGAGATGTATCAAGCTCTGGAGCTGCAGCGGGAACCCCGGGAGCTCTCGGCAGGCAGGGGCTGTGGGGTGCAGGGCAGCGAAGCAGCGGCAGAGGAACGGCAGTGGTGCGGCCTGGCTCCTGGTGGGGCAGGGAAAAGCAGGCTTGAATCCCGGGCTTTCCGGTAGCAAAAGCACGAAAGTGATGAATTCCGTGCTCTACAAGAGCAGCTGCTCTCCTCTCCAATGCCGGAAGAGCAAGAGAGTTAGGGGTCCTATCTGCCGTCTTTCATTCAGTTCAAATCTCGTGGCCTCTTGCCTTGCACAATGAAATCCCAGGTAAAAATGGGCAGCCACCCTGACTCCTCCCTTTGGCCAGGTTTTTGTCTCTCTTAAGTACTCAGCAATTTGTGTTCTAGCAACACGTATGGGGAAAAATTCTTTAAGAGAAAAATAAAAAAACTGAGAACCCCTTTTTTTAAAACCTCAACACAAATGCAACAAAATAGACTTCACATGTTGTAGGGAGCACATATAGTGGACAAGGAGGTCTGAGTCATTTAAGTCTAGACAAATCTACACCTGTATGCTTGAGGACCCAAGAGACTACTTTCTTGTACCTTTCTACTAAATCAGGCTGGCTGCAATGGCTGGGTCTTCTTTTGCTTATGGCTGTGATACCTCATGGAACTGGAAAGGCCAAAAGTACTATCCTTTCTTCAGGGTTAAACCTCACACAGATCTCATGGGAGAGCGGGATCTGTCTTCAGTTGTCTACAAGTACCAAGGGATCCATAAGACATTAGAACTATTGCTCACTAATTTCACACAAAATGTTTGCCAGGATGGCCACCAATAGGACATATACATGTTATTTTCATGTTTGTTTTTGACTTGTGGAGAGCTCTAATATAATGGAACTCCCATGTATCCTTCCCAAGCCTGTTATTTGTTTGGCTGGTTTTTGCATCCGCAGATGAAGAACACCAAGCACAACCACCTGTGCTTTTGCCAGAGACATGTTCAAGGCTCCAGTAAAGTGAATCATGACTTTTGGCAGACTTGTGCTGGAATGAGTGAGGGAGAGGAAGGTGAGAGACATTCCTTTTCTGCTGTGTTCCTCAGCCTTAATCCTTCTCAGTTCATCACAGGCAAATTAATATATATGTCTGTGTTTGACTTTGCTTAGTCTTAATAGGACTGACTATGTGAAAAATCCAGAGTGCCCAAGGAAATTGAATAGTCTCCCCACTTTCCATGTTATTCAGTGTCTTGCAGAGTAGCCAACACTTACACTTCTGCTTCCAAAAAAATCCCAAGCTACATAAAGCTAAAATGGCTCCAACCCAAACCATTGGATCTTAATCTAATGTTAATTAATCTAATTAACATAATTAAATGAAAACATTAGAATTTAATTTACTTTCTTTTTCTATTCAGTACATTATTCTTATACTTATGTTCAAACAGTGATCCAGCAATCCTTGTGTATTTACGTCCTTCCAACTTGCCCATCCTCTTTAAAGTTCAAGTACCTCATATGGGTGACTCACTCATCCACCCTTTTGAGAGTATAATAATAGAAATTCTTTAAAGCTTTGTGTTTTCGGCACAACGGCATTCCGATATGATCTAAGAATCACAGAGACACCCTCTGGTCCCAGGAGGACCGGGGAACAGGTTTGGCTAGGAAAAAAAGTATTCCTCATGTGATGGGCATCCCACCAATCACACAGCACGTTCCTCAAGCAACCTGGGCTCTTTAAAAAGCAGCGGAGCTGGGAGAAAGGGGCCTTTTCGGCTTTGCAGGTGGGTCGGGACTTCTGCTCGGAAGCATCACGAGGAGAGAGCGGTGAGTGCCTTGCTTTGGTCATTGTCTTCCTCTTAATGAGGCATGCAAGCCATAAGAGTCTATTATGAGAAAAGACAGCTCTTATGTTAAATGTTTTTTATTTTAGTCCCTGGACTGTGTTTGGTATGTGGGAGTCTGGTACCTGGATAAGGTTAACTGCAGGAAATTATTAAGTATTTCATTTTTCTTACCTCAGGCTGTGTCTTCTCTATGGCTCTTTTAATTTGTTTCATATTTTTTCTCATAAAGACTGGGGAGGAGGGAATGGAAAAATTAAATCTGTTGCAAATCTGAGAGTTGAAAAAAAAAAAATAAAATTGTTGTACAGGAAGATGGATCTTGTAATTCCCCCTCACTTGAAAATAGGAAAGTTAAAAAAACCTTCTTGTTTTGGCTGTGCTGAACTAATAAAGGAGAGAGGAAAAACCTACCTCCCAGCTCTGTTTCTGAGGTAATTATGCTTGATGATATGATTTACCAGCCACACCACTCTTCACTCAGGCTTCATTCCATAGCAATCTCTTTGAAAGGAAACTTAATTAGTCTCTGACCCGTGCTTGATGCTGAGCTTTGTTTTTGCTTTATTTTTCTCCCCTGGTAGCACAAAATAACTGTGTGCCTCTTCCATTTCTGAGTGTGGTTGACTCCTAGCACACAAGCAGTTTTCTGTCAGAGGTGGCTGCATTTCAGGGGAGGTGGAGCACTGGAAAAAGTCCATCAGGACAGGAGGAGTGCATGGGTTTGCGTCCGCTGGAGATGTTTGCTTTAAAATAAGTAAACAAATGCTGAACTGACATTTGTAAAACATTTGGCATCTTACACTGGAGTTCAAGCGTTTCATCATTAACATATTAAATTACATCCTCTTAAAAACTGTGTAATTCTGAAGGTGTCCCAAGCACTTGGAAAATATCTTCTTTTTAAGCCCATTAGGGACTAAATTTTCCATTATAACCAATTAAAAAGAAAAACCCAGAAGTAAGTTTATTGCTTGATGCATCAGGGTCCACAGGAGGTCTGGGTGTGGGCAGGTCTGCGGCTGACGGAGGCTTCCCATGGCACCGGCACTGGCCTTGGCACAGCACCTCCGGCAGCGGTTCCACCTGGATGACTTCCCTCCATCCCCCCAGGGCTAGCCCAGGCTTCTTGCTCCTGCCTGTAGAGACACGCTCTCCAGTTGGGCTTGGACAGGAGGGGTGGTGTCCAGGCTTCCACCCCGTAGGGCTGCATGGGCAGGGACCAGGATTCTGCTGTTGAGCAGCCAGGTTTGCTCAGCTGCGCTCGAGTGGTGCAGAGCCCTTCAGCCAAGGCGTGCAGAGCCCGTGAGTCATAAAACAAATGCATCCTTTGTCTCTGCCTCCTTGCACCAGGGCATGGGAATGCAACGCCCTTCACAGGGACGCTGAGGGAAAGAGAGGCAGCAAGGGATGATGTGAAGCCCCTGCAAGCCCCAGCACCATGCTGAGAAACCGCCAGGAGCAGGGTGTAGAAGCAAATGATGCTCACAGAGATGTTTTGGGATGTCCCTTTGTCACAGTGCTTGACAACTAGAACAAAATGCAAGGCAATCAAAATGACACCTGGTTCTGTGTTGGGCAGTGCCAAGTGAATTCTTATCCATTGGCTTTTTTGGCTAGAGATGGAGTAGGGCTAGGCTAAGAAGGGTGAATTCATCAGTAAGGTCACATAAATCCTGGTCCAGCTTATAGAAATAGGGTGTGGAGGCTTCAAAAGACCAACCCAGTGTGTGTGAGGGGTGCACAAGAGACCCCAAATACCACTTTGAATCCAGGAATTGTTGCCAGAAGAACTTCTTTTCCAAGCCTGCATGAGGTTATCACCTAAAATATAAGGGCAGAAGCCAACCTCTGCAGAAAGGAGCTTCCTTTTCATCTTCCCCAGTTGTGCTGACAGTCTCAGAGACTCTGAGAGTAAAGGAACGGAAGGGAGGTCAAAAAAGCTTTAAAGGCATGGAAATAATAGATTGTCTGCAGCTTGTACCAGGGGGAGGGAAGGCTATCCTTCTCCTGGGCTCTGGCAGGCTTAGCTGGCCCCCATGAGTATCAGGGGTGTTTTGCAGGTGTGAGGGGAGAGGAGAGGGGAGAAGTTACAACCAGTTGTACTGGTTGTGACCAGAATGTCAGGAAGAGTAAGAAGTATGTGCCTCAGGAGGGACATTGGGGTTTTTGGTACAATGAGAGCAACAGACACCTTTCCAAAGCTGCATAGAGCATGGAGCAAAGTCTTTGGTAGTGGTCATTGAATACCTCAGACCTAGATAGGTCACACCTAAATTGCAAGGTTCCTAGGATGCGCTGAGGATCACCAGGTCAAGGTGGAAATTCCAGGACCTGGCTGCCTTCTTATATGGAACTTTGGAATAACAGTTGCAGCTGAAGCTCCAGTTTCCTCAGGGGTTTCCCTGAAGCCCCAGGAAACTGCATTTGGGTCATAAAACTAATCTGAATAAGCCCAAGAAGAAGGCTCCTCTACCTCCAATTGTATTTGTGTCTGCAAGCAGAGGCTGCTGGCACCTCTGGGGGTTGGGAGGAGGGCTGCCCACTAGTGTAACACCCAGGGGTGCCTGTGAGCCACATCTGTGCACAGCTTGTCTCGGGCACGGCAGCCAAGTTTGCCTCGTGCCTCTGGAGTCGTGTACCTGTGCCAAGTGCTGTGCTATCCGCTCTCGCCAAACCCAGCTCCCCTCCAAGGCGTGAGGAGCAGGTGGAAAGCTCCAGCTCTCCCACAGTTTCTCCTCTGGGACATGTTGGAGGATCAGCTCTCCAGCGGCCCAGCTGTTGTCAAGGCCTTGGAGTACCTGCCTGGTCTCTCATCGCTGATGGTGATACTGGACCATCTGCAAGGGAGAAGGGGTCAAACAAGGGATAGCCACATGTGGGGCAGGTTAATAAAGTGGACACCGAGAAGTGAACACTTTCAGCACCAGTCGCTGGGAGGCGGAAGGAGAATTCATAGAAACATGGAGACAGTGGGGTTTTTAGGTCTAGGGTAAGTCCTTTTCTCCTTCCCTTTTCCTCTTCCTGATCTCTCTGCTTCCCCCTGTGCTGCAATCCCATTGAACTTAGTTAAGGTACTGGAGAACCTTAGTTTGTCTGGAAACTTACCATTTTCCAGCTGATACCTGTGGTGGTGACTGTGTCCAGCTTTCCTCACAACTGCAGTAGCCCACAGGAGGTGGGCTCACCCCAGGAGGAGGGGCTTGCTTTCTCCAGCTAATGTGACTGCAGTAATACCCACCCAAGGGGAAACAGGAGTGAACCAGGTTCTTCCTGCCAAGGAGGAGAAGAAAGCCAGCTTGTTGAGAGACAAGAGCTTGGGCTGGATGGACAGCCCACGTACAAGGTGTGAGTGCTGTTGTTACACTGAACAGGGTAACACACTCAACCTTGGTTTATACACAGCAACTGGAGCAGACCTGCTTCTCCATGTAGCAGTCGGAGTTCAAGTGCCTGCATTCAAGCAGGAAAGAGTTCCTTGCTTTTTGGACTGCTACCTGGCTTGTGATGTCTCCTAGAGGGCAATAACTAAAGGGTTTTTTAAAATCTCTGGAGTTTGCAGCACATAGGTCCATGAGCCAGGCAGTGGTCTCTCCACCTTTCAGATGAGTGGAGGACCAGGATTCATCTTAGGTTTGGCAGACTCTGCGGTCTTGTATTATGGAACACATGGCTGAACACTGCCCAGACCCAGATTTGACTTGCAAGACAGTTTTATGTGACCTCCTGGACATCCTGGCTGGTCAGGAAGTTTGGCGGGGACAGAGATTCAGGTTGATCTCATGAGTCTGCCACTTTCAAATACAGAGCTATACAGTTTCATGTATACTGGTCTGGCCTCCAAACACCTGTCTGGGACTAAAAATGGCTTCTCAACTTAAAAATAATGACCACATATTATTAAAATATTCCTACACATGCTATCATACAAAAATACTTAGGCACTCTGCTGGTATAATGATGAGAGTACTGGAGATGTTTGCATGCCTAACCCTCAAACCACTGCAGAAAAGAGTGGTAGGAAGTGCCTGGTTTTCATCTGTCACTGTTGGAAGTCCTGCATACCCCAAAAGGGGCAGCTGCTGAGGAGGGAGGAGGTAGTATTGTTAGAGAGGTCTCACAATGCTCTGTTCCTCAGAAAACTCCCCTTCATTGACACCTTTGTCTGCTCATATTTCCCAACAGCTTCTTTGAAGAATCGTGAAGTCACTGACCCCAGCAAAAGAAAGGCACAAGTGCAGGTACTCTGTCAGAGAAAGGATGTCCAAGCAGTTTTTCCTGTTGTCTTCTCAAGCTGGGCTCCTGGTTTATATTTTCTTAACCAGCTGGCAAATGCAGTTGTCTCAGGGTTGGGGTTTTTTCCCTCCCCCTCTCCATGCACACATGTTGCTCCATCCCTTTGAAAGAAAAGCTTGGTGGGCCCTGGTGTCTGAGCTTCTTTCTGCAAGAGGTCTCATACCTCTGACTGATGCCTTTATGCTGCCCTCTCTGGAAGGGGATGAATTTGATGCAGGGCACCTGACTCCAGACTGCAGGATATAGCACTCTCAGGAATTTGGTAGGAATGCTACTTGGCCTGGCTCCCATAAGCCAGCTGCAACCTGAGCTGCTCCCTCCCTCCTTCCCTTCCTCCCTCACACCTGACTTGGGGAACTCAGCTCCTGTTCCCAGCATGGGTGGGAGATGGGGCTGCCCTTAGCAAAGCCCTGTGCTGGATGTGTGTGGGATACAGACAAAGCATAGTGGTGACCAGTTCAGTCCCATGGTAGTGCTGTTCCAGGATAGCATGCCCTGGAGTAACACTGGCTCCTTTGGAATAGGGGTGAGGTGAGGGTGCTGAACTTGTCCCCTGTCCATCTAAATGTAGCTGGTGTTTCTGGCCAGATAGAAATGAAACACCATGAGCTGAGGTTGTCGTGAGTCATGTTGTGATGATGAAAATCCTACCCAAAGGGGAGCTGAAGACACCAGCTGCCCCCAAAGTGGCCCCAGTCTTCTGTAGCTCAAGTATCAGGGAGAGTTTGAGTTACCAGATTAACACCTGGGGAGGTCTCTTCTCTGAAACTACAATATAGCAAGGGATGGGAGGTGTACAGACAGGCTGGAAAGTTCTGCCTATCCTTTTCCTCATGGATAATTTGTGTTTCTGAGTGAAGTATATTGAACTGGTGTTTTAACTGAAAACTGTATTTGATTTTTTCTAGGTTGCATGAGGAATTAAAGATGGCAAAAAGTGATGATTGCGTACACATCTTGCAGGGTCTGTTAGTCTTTGGGAATGTGGTAATTGGGGTAAGTGAAGTGGAACAAGTATGGGTGGAGGCTTCCTTCCAGTATGACACTTCTCAAAACAGCAGTTCTCCCTCTTCACATGTGAAGTCCACACATAAATAGTCCAGTAAACCGTGAGAGAAGAGGATAAGGAGAGATGTCCTAGATGATCAGTTGGGTGGGAAAGGGACAGCAGGGGCTGATCCACAATACCAAGATGGGTTCTAGGGGAAAAGCCTTAGAACTGTCAGCAGGAGCGGACCAACATTTTTCCAGCTACCTCCCTCCATATAGTGATGGAATGGTTGTGTTCATTCTTTCTTAACATCCTCATGTCCTAGGCCTGACTTCTCACATCAAGGCTGGATGAGATTTGCCTGCAATTCTTCTGTGAAGTCCCAGTACAAGAGATTGTAGAGCTGAGCAGAGGAGGAATTGGGTAGTTGCCATTTGGCAGGAAGTTGAATGGAAGAAAAGCAGTCTACACCTGTTTCTGTCTTTGCTATTTCTTCAGGGAAGCTTGATCTAATGGATTTCTTGTGCTTCCCAGATGTGCGGCATTGCCCTGACAGCAGAGTGTATCTACTTTGTGTCTAACCCCCATGGTGTCTACCCTCTGCTGAAAGCCACAGAAAACAATGACATCTACGCTGCTGCCTGGATCGGCATCTTTGTCGGCCTTGCACTCTTTGCTCTGTCCATCCTTGGTATCATTGGAGTCATTAAGGCCAGCAGGACCTTGCTGTTGGTGGTAAGTGTGGCAAAGTTTGCCTTCCTACTGCTGCCAAGCTGAACAATTGCTGCCTTAGTGTCCCTGGTCAACTTGGGAATCAACCAAGGAGCAAAGACAGCTTTTTTACTGATAAGGAGCCAAAGGTTCTTCTTGATCATGGCTGTGGTGTCCCAGAAGGTGACTCCTGTGAAGACACATGCACAAGCAGCTCTCGAACCAGGCTGAGGGAATTAATGGAGATGGCCACAGTGGAGGTTTGACTGGCTTGACCCTGACCTTGTCCTGAACTAATGCAGGAGCACTTGTGCAATCACATATAGCTGGGATGTGGTTTAGATCCTTGTTTCTCCCCACCCCTTCCTGCTTTTCAGCTGTCATACACTATTCAGTTTAGGAGCTGGTAAGTAATGACTTCTGTACAAGGCGTTAGTTAAGTGTCAGGATACCAAACATGGGTTCAATCAAGAACATAAGACATCAGCAGGCAGGCAGAAATTATAGGGGTGGGGACAGAGCTTTGGATAAGCCAGGGACAATGTTAAGATGTGGACAAATCACTGTACAATGTCTTAGTCCTTTAGTTTGACAGTGGCAAAACTTAATTAGTGCTTGCATTAAGGAAGGGTAGAAACGAAACTCTGGAATGAGCTCTCTCATGGATTACCGTGGGGTTGTCTGTTTTAGACAAGAGGCGCTCAGAGGTCTGAACTGTTGGGCCAGGGAATATGCCAGCAAACAGCTGAGGAAATAGAATTCCCTTAACTCTGAATTTTGGTGTCTTGGCTGAAACCCAAGGCTCTGGTTTAGGATCTATGAGAGGGTACAAGGGACAGAAGCTGGAGTAAGTAGGAAAAAAATGCCTCAATCAGAGAAGAACATTATAAAATCTGGGAGGAGGAACAGACACATGAGATCTCCAAAAGGAATATGGAAAATGTCAAAGGGATTATGCTGGAAAAGGAAAAGAAAGAGTGAAAGAGACTATGAGAGGTGACCCTTGGAATCTGCTTTCATGAAGAATCTTTGCTTACAATGTAGGAGTGTCCTAGAAATCTGATGATGAAAAGTCAGGGGGCTCTGAATGACATCCTAAGTTGCACCTTCTGTTTCCCCAAAGTACAATCTCTCCTGTTAGGAGTAAACAGTTTCCTGCCAAAAAGCTCCTAGCTGGCAAGTGGAAGCAGAAGGAGGACACATGACACAAACATGGGTTGCCAATGAGACGCAACAAAGAAAAGGACAAAGTCTTTTCCATGGAGGCAGGATAGTCTTAATGCCATGAGGTTCTGATGAAATCTTGTCTGTGAGATGGAGGACAATTCCAGTCATTCACCTTCAAGAAAGCAGATTGCAAATTGAAACAAGCACAGGGAAGGGCTACGTAAACATTCAGGGGCACAGAGAGGGCGGAGAGGAATATGATAGCCTGGCCATCTTTGCATCAAGCAGGGTTTCCTGCTTAATCTTGAAAAAAATGCTGAACTGTTTCTCCAAGAACTAATTCTGCTTTCTTTCTCCCCCAGTACATCATTCTGATGCTGATCACTTTTGCATTCGAAATGGCTTCTTGCATCACAGCAGCAACACACCGAGACTCCGTGAGTATTTCTTTCCTCATGTATTCTTTTAACTGCACTGGGAAACATAAGTTCTAGGGTACACAGTCATCCTGTTCAGTCTAGTAAATGTGATAGTACAGTGTAAACTCACAGGACTACTGCTGAGCATAAGACAGCCCCACAAGGAAAAACTCCAACATCATTATTCTAATCAAAGAAATAACTTTGTTCTTTCTAACATAGTTTTGTTACTTTTTACATTTTAAAATGTTTCCAACCTTGTAGTTATGGAAATAATAGCATGGGTTAGCTGAATCGTCAATACAGTGTTTAGTCTTTCAGCTATAGACTGATGAATCTATCATACACACAGAAGACAAATCTTCAGCGTTGCCCCAGGCAGTGTTACTGGAGAGGGAAAGATTACATGGATTATTGGAGATACTGTGGGGAGGGAAATTATTTGTGGTGCTTTAGTTCCAATATACCAAATGCAATCCATGGCTTCTGCACATCTCTTGTGATCGACATCTGGTAGTGCCTGCTTGAGATCTTCATCTTTGTTGCTCCTGTTCCTCAAATCCTGCTCTTGATTCTCATGTGTGTAAAACTGGAGGAGAAGCAACATTCCTGTTCTCCAGCAGGACACTGAAACAAGAAAACAAACCCTCCCCAAATAACCCTGTATTTGCTTTACATGGCCACTTATTTACATAGTTTTTGCATTTTTCTCTGTTGGGGTTTTGTTTTTGTAGCTCACTCCAAGTCTCTTCCTGAAGCAAATGCTGGAGAGATATCAGACTTCTGAGCCAGCCAATAACAGTGACAATGAGGTCACAAAGACATGGGATGAACTCATGCTTCAGGTAATAATAATACTGAAAAGTCACTAATTACTAAATGCTCTGCAGGCCTGGAATTTCAAGTCCTCCTTGAGGCTGCTGGATAATAAAGAGGATGGCATCTGCCTTGAACCTTAAAAGTTCTGACACACTCCCCTTTTAGCTCGTTTATCAGACGACAGACTGTCAAAGGCAGGCACTTCAAAAATCTCTTCCATAAATCTGTGATTAATGCCTAACTGGTGTCCTGACATGTGCAGGGTTGTGACCTGGGCACAAAGACCATTCCCTCCTCTCTCCCTGCAGAACCATTGCTGTGGGGTGCTGGGCCCCTCCGACTGGCAGGAGTACACGTCTGCCTTCCGCCTCACGCACAACGACGCCGACTACCCCTGGCCACGGAAGTGCTGCGTCCTGAATGCACAAGGGCTTCCCACCAACCTTGATGCCTGCAAACTTGGAGTGCCTGACTACTACAACAGCAATGTAAGATCATCTCTGCTTTTTCCAGTTAACGTATGTCAGTCAAAAGTGCCTTGCTGGAAGGGAAAGGAGCCGTGAACAGCCTTTCTCCTTCACTGTAAGTTACAGGTGTTCAAAAGCTTAATGGAGAAGAAATGCCTGTAGAGTCCTGGCCATGTCACTGAACACAGGACAGGAATTTTTTTTAGGATAGAGTCTTTCCTGATGGAGAGAGAAATCTCCCAATCCACTGGTTAGAAGTGACATCTCTAACATGTAGATAGACAGCAGCTAAATCAAACTTAGCCCAAATATGAGTGTATACAATATGAGTGAGCAAATCATCAATTCTCCTCCTCGAGGAAGAACTTTTTGGTCAACCAGCATGTCCTGTTCACTAGGTTGCTGGGTCATGAGCATCAGCTTCTGCACTAGCTCGCATTTCTAGAAGGCATTCAAGCTTCCAAATTTGCCTTCAGCTTCTTGATTCTGGAGGTCAATTCTCTGTCAACTGTGTTTGATTATCTAAGTGTACTTGGCAAGTGGATGGCACAGGAAGTTGTCCTTGAAGTGTTTGAGATGGATCTGCTTTGTATTTGGAGACAGAAAAAGGTAGGTTATCTGCAAGTTGTCAATAAACAGTGTAGCTCTGGCTTGTTTTTTTGAGATCCTCTGAGCTACCCAAATTGCACTAGGAGAGGAGCATGCCACCATGCCACCTTAGTGTCTCTCAGGGGTGGATAAGCTTGTCACCTTGCAGTGCAGGCTCAGCGCTGGTGTTGAGTCATCCCTGGTTGTCTTTCAGGGTTGTTACGACGCTATTTCTGGGCCAGTGAATGCACATGCCTGGGGTGTTGCCTGGTTTGGCTTTGCCATCCTCTGCTGGACTGTAAGTACTTAATATTTGCCTTTACTTCCTCTTCTCTTTTCTTTCTGTTCCACACCCAGTTGGGTGGAGGTGGATGAGAGGACTGACGCATTTAAAATGTCCATAGATTATCGTCATTGATTCATCACAAATCCACCCGTAGCCTGCTCTACTAATGGCTACATTTACAAGATTCCCTCCATTCTGGCTTCCAGAGGTGAGGGACTAGAGGGCCTTCCAGCCTGCTATGGCCTGCTATGACCTGCTGCCATCTCAGCAATACAACACAGCAAACACAGCTTGCAGATACTTCTTTGTGAAGGGTATTGGATCATCTAAGCAGTAATCATGATATATAATTCAGTTTGTAGTTCGAAGATTTTGTATGAATGTATTAAGTACTCAGGGTTCAGCAGCTTCATGACAGATAATCCTCAGTGAGACGAGCGATACATCCAATAGTTATAGCTGCACATATCTTCTTTCTTTACTGTGTAGTTTCTGTGCAGATAAAAACTTTAAGCTTCCTCTGCGTGAACAGGCTTTGCTTTTCAAGAATTTCTGTTGCTCTCTCCTACTAGTTGAACTAAATAGGGCTGGGGTAGAGGTGGAGAGCAGGAAATGGGGAGCAGAGAAACTTAATAGTGTTGTCATTTCAGTTCTGCGTCCTCCTTGGTACCATGTTCTACTGGAGTGGGATTGAATATTGAAGGCCGGGTGTCCTCAGTGCTGTCCTGAAGAGCCGTGTGAAACTGCATTTGTTTGTCTCCTGCTCCATTCTCCTTGGGCCATGGAGGATTTGAAGTTTTCCCACTACCTCTCCCATATATACTTTTGCCCCTCCAAAAACTTGACACAAAGAACTGATGACTGCGGGAAAGAACCTTCTTGTCCCTGCTTTGGCCCTTGTTCTGCAGCCTTACTGCCTCCTGGCTGAGGCACAATCCTTCTTTCACTGTGCAAGAAATCCTGGAGCATAAGATAAGAAAAAAATGATCTGATTTGTTCTCTGATGACATCAGAAAAGAAAATGTCCATATACACTTGCTCCAGAAAAGTTTCTCTAAACTTAGTTTGAATTTAAATTATAATGCTCCAGCAAGGGCTATGTGAGCAAAACTGCAACCTCCTGTGAGCAATAAGGACAGATGCTGCAAGGGAGAAGACTGCAGACCTCTCTATTATACTTTACTGTTCAACTTCTCTTGCTGGTCTCTGTCACCCTTGCCTTAGAATAAGGCAGATTCTCTGAGCATTTAAGTGTGACAGTGATAAAAACATGTCACAGATAAAGTCTGTTGCTAGTCAAGCCCAATAAAAGGCTAGCTCACTCCTCGGCAATATGCTGCCTATATGCAAGCCTACCTCCTGTCATTGATGAAACTACTGCATGTGCTCCTACCTTCAGAAGTGCCAGTCCAGGACAAGCTCCACTTGCTAACAAGCAACTCATTCAAAAAAGCTGTTATGTACTTCACACAAGATTTCATGCATCTGTGGGCTAGAATTTGTGCAGACTACAAGGGGTTCTGTGCTGTAGTTGCCTTTGCAAAAGTGGCTGTCCCGTGCTCCTAGTTTATTGTGCTTCTTGCTTCAGCTTCCTGTGTGTATATGGTCACATCCCCTGTGAACTCCCCTTCCACATCCCTGGATCAGGTAGGACGAAAGGCAAATAATGGCAGTGAGTAACTCTTGTGAAAAATGCAAGCAAGGAGCTAACTGAACCAAACCCAGTCCTTCCATCAGCACTTGCAGTTATCACTCAATTCAATAAAGGCTGTTTACTTTGGCCAAGACAGAGCTGGTGTCTTTCCTAGTGAACACTTCAGTAGTTAAATGTATTGTGAGAAATGTGCTCCTCTATAGAGAGTTTTAAGGTGAAGCCTCTTCCAAAGATGTACTGGTTCAGGTCCTGATGCTTGCCATCTGTCTTGATTCTCTGTTTTTGTATATTCACCAAAATACTGATTAAAAAGAAATGGAAGTGAATTTTTTCTCTTGTTCGAGATTGTGTCTTTGGAAAGGATAAATAAAAAGGCCTGTGTCTGGGACTTGTGGGGCAGGACAATGATAGGCTTTAATATGCTGTAACAAAGATGTTAAAGCACCAGGATGCAGGGTGCTACAGAAACTCAGCAGCCAAATAGTTCCTTGCCAGAGTGCTGGGGGAGAGAAAGAGGCAGGTATGAGGGCAAAGAGCTTGATAAAGAAATAGGTCCCTGCAACACAGAGGGAGCTTTCTGTATGACGATGCCTTCAGAAGTGACAATCCTCATGGATCAGCCACTGCCCTGGTTCAGTGGCATGGAGAGAGGAGAGAAATGGGTCAGGAAGGACATGGCAGGCACAGAGACTCTGTCCTTGCCTGGCCAGAGCCCTCCAATAACTCTTGGTCATGGCAGCTGTCATGGATAGCTGCCCTCCTGCATAAGGGCCTCTTGCTCGAGTTGTTTCTGAAACTCAGGCAGCTCTGCAAATGGGTGAAACAACTGGCTGTGGGACTTTACAGAAGCTAGTAAGGCCTTCTGAATATGGATGTCCCTGGACATTCAGCCTGGAGAAAACTGGACAACCACAGAAGCAGGTAAGGTCAAATATTAGTTTCCTCCTCTGGTCTTCTGCTTCAGACCTAGATCCTTTCCGCTACATCTAAATGTGGTATGATTACAGCACTGCATTTAATATAGAGGAAAATGCTGCAGGATTTTGGAGGACAAGAGAAACTGAGACTACTTTAAATAGAATATTGCAATATTAACTGTCCCAACCAGCTGCAAATGATACCACTGACCTATTACATAAATGGCAGCTCAAGTCAATTAGGTTTGGGTTCTTCAAATTTGCTTTCTGCTTCTTAAGCCTTTCCCTCCCATTGCACTTCATGATTTGTGTACTAAAAAAATAAAAGCTGTGACCAAGTGATCCAGGCAATGGTGGATCTGTGCAGAAGGGCCAAACATGCCACAGTGCATCCAGAAAAACCCAGCTTTATCCACCTGAACTAAGGGGGAAGGAGAAGATTGGACTGGTGACAGAATGATGTTGAGCAGGATATTTAAAAATCCTGCTGAAAAATCAGAAAAAGCCATGCTTCTTAAGCTTGATTCCAGCCTCTGCAAGTTCCCTACCTGGGGTGCCAGGAAAAGGGTGAGGAAGGGATGGAGTCTGTGACAGGAATGGTGGTGATCAGGTTTATGTGTCAGCTGAGACTTGTAAAGAAAACCTGTTCATTCTCAGCTGTTTGGATTGCTTCCTGAAGGCATGGATGTACATGGTCTTCAGAGCAGGCAGTATGCACGTGTGTATGAGAACTGCTGGACTAAGACATCCTGCTAAGACAGGATGAAGAAAAAAAAATGCCCCAGGTGGGAGTTGTATGGTTTGTTTGCAGATGTGCTCTGTGTATTTATTCTCTGTAGCTGTGAATAGTCACAGTTCTCTCTTGGCAATAAAAGCACACTTCAATTCTCCCATGGAGTCACCAAATGTATTTTTGGATTATTAATTTATTGCAATATTCCCAGCTCTGAGAAATCAAGAGTTTCGCTGAGAAGCATCCTCTATTCATAGTTGAGGGAGTGGTGTGTCCTCCAATCCAAAAAGAATCCCAAATCCTCAGCTACTCCTCTCCCATGCCCACAGAAATATAACCTGGTGGTTTTCACCCTGCCAAATGTTTGTGGCTGGCAGTACTGAAGGTCTCTCGTCCTTCAGAGAATGGGGCAATGTGGGGCTGTCTTTGTGTATTTTTGCCTCAACCCCATTTTTCCAGCAGGTTTTCCTACCCCTCCCTCCTTTCCCCTCACTTCTGCAGCAGTCCTCCTTGCACAGACTCTTTCAGGCCCTGTTTTTCTTTATCTTGCTGATGTCCGTACAACGTACAATGGCCATTATGTGCCATACTTGCACATACTTTCACCTCATTGGGAAAACTGGGAGCCAGGCTGCCAGTGGTGTTCAGTATCCTCTGACTCGGGTGATTTATTCGTGTTCAGTATCCTCTGACTTGGGTGATTTATTCCCTTTCCTGCTCACTGCCCTGGCATCTTAGTTTTTCACGTTCCTTACAGGAGGGACTCATGCCAAGCAAATGTTTATCGGAACCAATGACCTAAAACTAGCTCATAAACGAAGCCTCCTGCTCCCAACCCTTGGCAGCCCTGCCCTCCTTGGCAACTGGGGAAAGCCCCTGCAATGTGTGGTATGCTGGGAACCTCCTGCAAGAGCTCTCCCTGTAATCTGAGCCATCTATCTTTGGGAGATCCTGCTTCGGGAAGAGTGGAATATGACTGCTAAGAGTTTATCCTCAACAGAAAATAAGGTGAGGGTGTTTCTGACCTGCTTGGGAGGTGAAATTACATCATAGGCAAGATCATGTGCAGTTCTTGCACGATCACTAGTGGAGATAAACCCTGCAAGAGAGACAAGTGATGAGCAGTGAGCTGCTCTGGCTGTTGTTAACTGTGAGCCAATGCAGGACTTCTCTGTTCTTCCCAAAGCAACACTCACCTTTAGCAGGGTACTGTGGCTGGCACAGAGGCTGGAGACTGTCAAGCCAAGTCACTTCAAAAAATCCCCGTAAATAACCAGCCTAGTCCTTGTACACTGTCTGACCCTTGGTGTATAAAGTAAATTATCTCACAATGCAAAAAAAAAGTAAAGCGGTTTGTGAGCTCATATTTTTTCTGATTTATTCTTCCTGATTGTTATGAAATGTTACCTGATATTCTTCGGACTGGTTCAATTCAATCTTATGGCTGGGTGTTGGGTTTTTTTTCCTTTTTGAGTTTTACTTGTCTGGAAACTTCCTCTGTTTAATAATCATCATGTGTATTATTCTCCTTTCTCCAGCTCTGGTTGTTCCTATGTTTGTGTGCTTTGTGGTTCTTTCTTAAGCAGCTACAAAGTTTTTTTGAAGTAATTTCCTCTCACTGAATTCAAATATTTCCTGGTCTTTTCAGATAAGGGATTTAAATGACAGAGAGGTGTACCCTCTGCAGCAGATGTGCTATGGAAGAAAACAGGTCCCATTTTAAGATGGATCTGGACCCCAATTGCAAATGTAATTCCTAGGAGTTGTCTAGGTTTGCAAAATGTAGTTCATCTCACACTACAGTTTGCTAAAAAGACGTAAGAAAATACCTACCCTGTTTAATTATGGAGTGAGGCAAACATTCAAGTTTAAACACTCACACTGTGTCTAAGTTCTGAGGGCCCCAGGACTTGGGCAGCTCTGAGCTTTGCAGATTCCATTCATTTCTAATCCTTAACTCTGAAACTGTTCATCCTTTACCCTTGTGGTGAGGCATGTTCTTTGAAAACTTTACCCTACTCAGATGGAGAATGAACTCAGAAATCTCACTGCCTTTATCTTGCCTGTTACGATTCTGTTCTTTATGTTGGTGGTGGTGCCTTGTGCCAGTCTCCCTTCCCTGCACTGCCTGCCTCCCCTTTGCTGCCAGCTGACCTCTAGCCCCATCCAGTGGGATACCAGTGGGATGTCCTGGTGCCCAGAGTTGCTGGACTCCTGTGTTGCAGTGAGGATGCATTAGATACCAGTGTCAAATGCTCCTTGGCACTGGGTTAGATTGATTCCTGGTTAACAGCCAGGTTGGGAACTTGCTTAATCCTGGTTTTAGCTTAGCTGGAAGTATCCAAGAAGTTGTAGCTGTGGCTTCCAATACAACCTACACAGGGCATTGCCCTGAGGCAGGCAGGCAAAAGAAACTGTCTGAAATTGTGTTCAAGCACTTCCATGTTTTTAAGCACCGTGAGTTAGGGCACAGTGCCGACTGGAGCATGAGCAGGTCTGCAGTGTGCCTTTTGCCTAATTTTCATAACCATGGGAATGCTGTTGGGCAATCTGAGACTCTCCTATTGCCTTATGGCCAAGCCACTGCTAGACTCTGTGGCACAAAGAACAGGAAAATACTGGTTCTCATACAGCACTAATAATTGGCTCCAGCTAACAACGATTCCAGAGTTCAACAAACATGGGTTTCTCTCTCAGTTTGTGTGCCAGTTGCCATGGTAAGCAGGAAGCACAACCCAGGCATTTTCCTAAAGGGAAACTGAAGTCATGAAGGAGGTGGGAAAGGGAGTCAAGCCCTGAGTTCAGCGGCTGAGTAGGAAAAAAAATACTTCATTTAACCCGATGATTCATCTGCCTTTTAAGGGAGAACAGTGAGCAAGTTGCACTGCAGATACGTCCACTGAGGCTACAAGCACAAGAACACCCCTCTTTTTTTTTTTTCCCTCTTTGTTCCCAGGATGGAATTAGGGACATGCCATAACAATATTCGCTTCCATGCTACAGCTCCGAGATTGGCTCAATGAGAGCCAAGGAACTAAATTAATAATTTAAGTTCTTGCTTGTCCTTTTCAAATCACCATCAAACATGATGCACCAGAGGCCTTCATTGTAACTTTTCCTGTTACAGCTTGGCTTCTGCTGTACAAGCACTGGGACCACAAAGTTTTTCCATACTCTTCTCTGAGTTGCTCTGCATTATCACAGCCAAGGCAGAATCCTACAGGTGTGCTAAATGGGAGGACATGGTTGCACATCACTGAAACTTCAGCCTGGTAGAACTAGAAATGGTAAGAAAAACGATGATTTTACCCTTGAAAATTTTAAAGCATTTCAGATAGCAGTAATTCTACAGAAATCTCTAAGCCCTCACTTAATTTTCAGAGCTGCAAAGCAACTGCAGTTCCCATAACCTCCAATCTGAAAAGTGTGTGGTCAGGCCCTAACCTTCAGTCCCCACCATCAAAGCCCACAAACACACATCAGTGCCCTGGCCACTCAAAAAACAAAAGAGGGACTCAAACTCCATGGCAGAGGATGACGAAAGCATTTGCACTGCATTCATAAACCAAATCCAGAAAAAAATAAAATGTTCCAAAACATCACTAGGACACAGCTCTGTTTTTATAAAAACTCCAGTTTAATCTCATGGCTGAGACCTGGCAAAACATCTTTCTTCTATGGCTGTTGTTTTTCTTTTCTTTTTTTTTTTAAACAATCAGGCACAGAGGCAGGCAAGTCCACACAGAGAAAAAAAAAGCTTAACAAAACTGCAATTCATCAGAGCTATCAGGAAAAATCATCACAAACCAGGGCCAGTGGGATGGAGACAGTCCTCTTCATGGTGTCCAGCTTCCAGCCCTTCTCTTGACCTGGCAGCAAATAATATTTCAAAGGAGACTAGTGCCTGCAAGCACAAGATCCAAGGTCTGGACTGCTGCATGGAGCCCTCAGAAAGTTCTTGCCTTCTGCCATCCTTCCTTTGCGGGGCTGTTAAAGTCCTACTCCATCTGCAGCCAAACTCAATGGGAAGTCTTCCATTTCTTGCTTGGAGCAGAATTAGTTACCACCAAGGCTTTACAGCAATTAGGGGCAAGCAAAGTTTAAACGAAATAGGGATGAGCTGCAGCTTCTCCCCCACCCCTAGAGATTTTTATTCATTTTTTTCTAGAGATGGAGAGAAGCAAAAGGGATAACTGCAAAACCTGGGCATGCCTGAAAGGTAGTATATGCTTCAGTAGATCACTTGCATTTTCAAGGACTGGGAGAAGCTTGTGGTGGCAAGCTAAATCAGCCCTTGAACTCTGGTCTCCCCTGATCTTGTCCCTCCTTTCCCAGGACAAGATCCTTCTCAGGAAGGCATATTCAGGCCTTCTGCCCACCACAGATTAACCAGAATTAATTAGCTGCTCTGTGGGCAAAAAGCCATTTATCTCACACTCTCAGTGCTGCAAATGAAGCAGCAGAAAACAGTGCCATGCATCAGCCCAAGTTTCACAGATGTGTAAAATACTATTTAGGCAATTCCTTCATTTTAATTACATTTCCTTTTTAATACATTTATATAGAATGATCTTATATATATATATATAAATTTTAAAAACATTCACCATTTCAGGCGTTTCAGAATCCATAAAGAAAGAAAAATAGATTTTGATTGCACCATTTGGACTCTGGATGAGGGAAAAGGTTGCAGGCTTCATGGATGCTCTCTAATACAGACCTAAGTTCCTCTGGAGTTCTAAAGGCAAAAAAATAAGTACTTCAGTCTTTCTACAGTGATAGCATGAGATGGACAGCCCAGAGGACTGGGGTTTATAAGGTAAAATATAATCTTCATTTCTGTTTACTCTCCTGCCAGTGAGGCTGCTGCCACATGAGCTAACATTATCCATGTCCCTCCTTTCCATCAGGGCTTCTCACCTGTGCCAGCTCAGCCAATTCACTCTGAGCTATGTTTAACAGAAGCTGCACCAACCCTCTGACTACATGGGAAGAGTAAGTGAAATTTACTCACTTGTCTTCCACTGGTAAAAGTTCACAAGCAACACATGCCGGTGATATTTTGTCATGTCTGATACTGGGGCCATCTGCAAATCGGGGAATAGCCTTTGCTTTTCACAGTCTCAGGAGAATTGAAATGTACTTCAGGGTCTCTGAAGTGATCCTTGTGGAGCTGCAGATGATGAGCCAGTCTATTTAGGAAGGCCTTTTCAATAATACCAAGAAAATCTATCTTGGCTCTCCTGGGCCAGACTCATCTCCCATAAATCTGATCTATCCCTCTTCATAATGCTTCACAGATAAACAAAGGAAAAACAGAAATGGAACCCCCAAACAAACAAACAACAAAAAACAAACCCAAAACCAAGAAGAAAAACCACAAGAAAGAAGAAAATCCTTTTTTAAAGAGATCAGGTCTGACCCTGAAACTGACATCGGGGATAGCTTAGTAAAGCTGGATCTCAGGAAGCTCCTGCCACACAGTCAGCACCATTCAGTGGGAGATGGCATATGTCTTCTGGTCCTGTCCAACTCCCAAGCTCTGCTCCTTCAGGCTGACTGCAGGTACCAGTATCAGCATGGATCCATCACCAAGCTTCACAGGCTCTGCAGAAAGCTGAGTCTGGAGCTGGTAATGATGACACCCGTGCAACAGGGTACCTTGCAAATAAGAACTTGCTTTCATCTCTGCAGGACCTGGGGCTTTACTTTAAGTGCTCTTAATACATCAGCTGAAGGCTGGAGATGAAACTGTAGGTAAGAAATGGGATCAAGCTACAAAATATCATTACAGCATCTCTGCTTAATTAAAAGCCGGGACCCAGATCTGAGTTCAAATTCTGAAACATCCTTAAAAAGTATAGTCTGGATACAGATTTTAGTTGAGGCTGATCTTTAATATCAAGTAAAGATTTGTAATAATTTTCTCTTGCAGAGTTTCACCATTTATGCCAAAAGCACTTATTACTTACTGGAATGCTGTTAAGAGTTGAGACAGTGTATTATATACAAATTTCCAGACCTCATTTCTTGTTCATAGATCAGCTTATAAGAGAATAAGGAAGGGGGAAAAATGGTTTTAACATGACAAGGTTTCATCACATTTTTTTTCCTCTTGATGCATTACTTCGTGAGCTTCTCTAGCTCCCTTCCAGGTGCCTTGGAAGTCAAAACTTCTAGGAACTGAGAGACTGTAAGTCCTTGTCCAAAATAAACTATTTTGTTGATGCCAAAATAACCTGGGCACCATTTCCACAAATTTTACTTCCTCAAAACCTTACCACAACACCTTATATCACACTTTCCCTTTGTCATTAACCCAGCCATGGTGATTAAAAGCTTTCTCATGAGGCAGTGCCATGTAAATGCAGTGTGGAGCAGTGCTAACTATGAGGAGCATGAAGGACTGGAAATTCCCTAGTTTTAATAAGAGGCTGCACAGGCATATTATGGTCTGGGAGTAGAATAATACAATTGCCATGAAGCTGCATATTCTGGGCCTGCTGTCCACAGCCTGCCCAGGTAAAGCACAGGCTGCTGCCTGTGAGAGAACATGGACCCAAACAAGAACTCCAGGCTCTCATCTGGTTTAATAATCTCCCTCAACAAAACTGACAGCATGGACTTAGTTTTCTGCTCTGTTCCCATGTGGCACTATACACAGATAAAGAGTGCAGTGGGGAGGGTCAAAGACTGCAGCTGGTGAAAAGGAAAAGCCCTCATGTTTTTTCACATTCCCTTTGGATATGGTAGGAGAAAATTCTGCTGAAGATACATTCCTTGCATTTGTGACCCCAGTACTTCTCAAAGATACTCTTGCATATCTCTCCTTCAGCAATCAAAGAGTTCAGAGAGAACCCTGAATGGGGGCGGGGGGGCCAGGGCCTTCCAGCCACAATGGCAATAATAAAGTGACACAGTCAATACAGACTAGAAGCTCATGGGTTGAGTTTACTAACCACTGGAAATTGCCAGTGCTTCAGAAAACAAAGCCCTAAACTCACATCTTTGGGGAAATTCTGGCTGACACTCATTGTGGTGGCTACAGCACTTCCTAACAATTTACTGCTTAAACTATAGCCCATCATAGCCATCCGAGGGCCTGCAGACTCAGACATCTCCAGGAATGATGCCTCCTGCAAGCACATTACAGGGACAATCTCATTAGTGGCAGCAACACCTGTGTTCCTGTCTCCTCCGCAGCCACCAGTGACACTTAAATTGCAGAGACAGCACAGGCTGTACCTGACTCTGCCATCGCCCACAGTCATAGATCAGGCAATAGATGAGCCTGTGGTGAATGCAGAGTTAGAGGCTTTATAAAGGAAGCTTTAATTCCCACGGCAGCTGTTGCATATCTGAACATGCATTTTCCCGTAACGTTAATGTTCCCTTCAGGAGAGAGCTTAATTCACTTCAAATCCCCCTCTCAGGACTTGTTCATGATCTGTTCTGCAGTCCCACAAATCATCCTCTTTACCATATTCTTAATCAGTCTGAAAGCACTGAAGTCCAGGGAGGTGGCAACCAGCCACGCTCTCAAAGAAACAGTGTAAAATCATAGGAGAGGAAGTTTAAATGGAGAAGAAGCACCTGGGGACATGCCACACAGTGGCAATGAAAGACCAAAGGTCAAAGATATGTCAGTCAGGGTGCAAGAAGTCAATAGCCCAAGGACATGGAGATAAGAAGATCCTCTTGCTTTTGTCTGCTGTTGGCAGTGTGGAGCTCAGCTGGAGATAGCTGCAGAGGTGTCATCTGGCTTTAAGCAGTGATGAAAATAGTTGATACTGGCCTTTGTTATGACCTTGCCTTGGCTTTCATTGCTATCAGCCTGAGGGGTCTCTACTGCTGGGCAGCCAGCTGCACACTCATTCCTAAGCCACACGGATCTTGTGTGCCCAAGCAAGGCGTGACTGAGCACACAAAACTTGTGAGCAAGACTTGGGAGACTAAAAGAACAGCTAGGCGTTTCCTGTCCAGCTGCTTTCTTTCCAGCCCTTGCACATGCTGGAAAGAGCATCTCCTCTGATGCAAGGAGAGAGCTGGAGGCAGTCTCTTCAGGTTGTATGTTTATCACTGGAACATCCTTGGGTGTCTCACACCCTGTGTGATTTGCTCATGCCAGCTTCACCTTCCTCTTCAGCTATCCCCAGCCTCCTGCACTGTTTATTTACACTGTGTAAATCAGAAAGTCCTTCATTGGTGTCTGGGAAACAGTGGTAGGAGTTCCCAAACATCTGGCCTTACCTCCTCAGCAGATGTTGTGCTCCTGCACCCTTGCAGTGTTTTGTAAGAGTGTTTCCTCTCAGCCCTATTTTCTAATTATACAGATATTTACTTTTACTTTTTTCCATAGGGAGGTTGAGACTTTCACAGGGCTTGTTGGAAAATAGGTGTGAGAAATGCAAGTTCCCTGGCACTGGCTTACCATAAAAAAACAGACAGTGAGGGACTAGACAGGGGAGACAAGGTGAATGAAAAGCACGACAAAGATACCATGACCTTCCATAGCAAAAGCTTTGCAGGAAACCATAAAGGATTCAGGTCCATCTTGCAGACAATAGTCATAACAACAGCAAAATGGCAACAGAGTTGGTCTTGGACACTCCCGCTCAAACCATCACAGAAAAAGAACAGGAGAAGCAGCTGCTACTCAATCTGCCTCCCACTTCGTCCATCCAGAATCACGGAGCGCCTCTGGGGCTGGTAGAAGCAGCTGGTAGAGGTCTCCAGTCTCTGGCCGTTCTTGGGGATGGTCATTTTGTTCCGCAGCGCCACCCCCTCAGGGGTTGTCCGCGCAGGTTCGGACAGATCGCCACAAATGGGGCTCAGAGAGCTGGTCTGGGTGGGGCTCCTGATGGGGGACAACAACACCCTGGAGTCTGCTGAGGAGCTGGGGTGGTCCATGATGGGGAAAGGGGGACTGAAGAGAATCAGACTCTGGGGCCTCCCGGGCCTAGATCTGTAGGAGGGTTTGGAGAACCCCCATGGCCTCTCTATCTTTGAAGACTGTGGGTTATCTCCAGCTGTCTCCCCACCAGAGGTGCGCTTTCGGCGCAGAACGGGGGCATCCAGTGCAGGGTGATGGCTGGACTGAGACGGGTCCGGCGGAGAGCCAAGGCTGCCATGCCAAGCACAGGCTGAGTCCTTTTGAGCCGGGTCACTGTTTTCTTTCTCTGCTTTGGCTTTCTTCTCTGTCAGCGGGCTCTTGGGGGCCTCCAGGTGGCTCCATGCCACCCGTGGAGCTTGCCTGATGGCGTGCTTGGCTTCTGCTTCCTTCTTCTCAGCAGCTGGAGCAGTGTTCTGAGCCTGCAGGGGCTGGGGGATCTGGGTGTACTGGATCTTGGGAGGTATCACAGGCACTGCTCTAGCCTGGCACATCTTAATCATGAAGGAGGTCCTGACTGCTGACACGCTGACGGGGGCAGAGTTACGACGGCCAGTGGTGGCATGGGCCACCGCCAGGTAATCCAAGTCTAGATCCATGGAAGCATTGAAACGAGACCCCCAGGGAACACCTCTAGTGGCAGCAGGGCAGTGTGTTGGCAGGGATGGGACAGAATCACTGCTTTTTACTTCCTTCTGCCCATACAGGAGGTTCCCAGGGGCAGATGGCATGGACAGGCTCTCAAATGTAAAGAAATCTGGGGCTGGGAGGAGTGAATCCAAGTTGAGGGATGAAGGCCTGGTCTTTACTTTGCGAGGTGTTTCTTCACCTTTATTACTCAGTTGTGACTCAGCGGCAGAACACAATGCTTTGGTGACAGTCTCTCCTCCCAGGGCACTGTCCTGAGAGATGGATAACTCCTCCTTTGTGTTCTTTGTCTGTGAAGAACTGTCTGGGCTATTTTGGTATGGCAAAGACAGCTCAAGCTTTGGGCTCCAAGGATTTTCTTTGCTCACATGCACTTTCTTTCCCTCTGTCTCTGAAAGAGGGATTCTAGAGGGTCCTGCTTTCTCACCTGGTGCTTTCTCCCTGATAAGGGGGTACTCAGGTTTTGAAGGTTCTTCTGGAGGACTTGGGCCATTCTCATCTTGCAGAGCTTTGCCCAAACTAGAGGGGGACATGGGTTGTGTTTTGGAAAGCTCACAAGTCCCTGAATGCAGAATGTCACCACACGGTTGCTGCTGGTCAGTGGCATCTATGAAAGAGAATGGGGTAGCCCACAGACTCAGCACTGTGTCTTTACTGTCCAGGGAGAGGCTGCGACTGAACCGTGGTCTAAGAGACAGGCCTGTCTCTGCTCTCTGGCTCTGTGGGTGAAACTCCTGTGTCATTTTCTCCTGAAAGTCCTTAAAGGTGGGGGAATGGAGAGGGCTTGTAACCCACTGGTGATCCTCCCAAGGCTCCACAAGTTCTAAGCTCTGCACATTATCTGTCCAGGCATCCTCATCATCCTGGTCACCAGCATCCTGGGTTCTGCTAACAGCACTGACTTCCTTCACCTCCTGGATTCCAGCTCCACTCAGTGCCTTGGAGGAGAATGTGTCCCTTTCATCAGTAGTCATTATCTCATGCTTCTCCCTCTGAGTCTGGACTCTGGTAAGACCATCCCTTTCCCTCTGCAGCTGGCAAGTGCTATCTTTTTCTTTCCCTGATTCTGGACATGCTCC
Source organism: Daphoenositta chrysoptera (assembly GCA_013397915.1). Classification (NCBI taxonomy): domain Eukaryota; kingdom Metazoa; phylum Chordata; class Aves; order Passeriformes; genus Daphoenositta; species Daphoenositta chrysoptera. Next base: position 66,173 of record VZRO01004332.1, read on the forward strand.
TTTGGAACAAGAAAATCCATCACTTGGGGCAGTCTCACTAAATTCTGATTGACCATGAAGCTTCCAGTCCAGGGTAGGAGCAAGACATTCACTCCTGCTGTCCACCACTGAGTGGTGGTTCTTTGGAGTGGCTGTGTTGGTTGGAAGAGTGCCCAGTTTGGGTAGGGCTGAAGCACCACTCTGCTGTGCAACTGCATCAGACTGGCAGCTGGGGAGGCTCTCTTGTTGCTCCATGCCACTGGCACCAAATAAAGGCACCTGAGTTATCTGTGATGCTCTGCTTTCAGATTTCTGCTCAGTGAGTGTTGGACTCTGCCCTGGCCCAGAGGAAAGACTACCTGTTTGTACTGAAGAAGAGGATTCAGAAATTGGGCTTGTCTTGGGGACAGCTGCTGGCAAGAGCAAGAGCTCTTCTTCAGGTTCAATAATTTTCAGTTCCTGCTGTATCTCTGGCCACAGTGGTTCTAGAACGGCATTCACCGGGTCCTCCTCAGTCTGGAAAACAGAAGCAATGCCATCACCTGGGAGCTCACAACTTACCAGCAAGTACCCCTCAATTTTCCCCAAACAGCCCTCCTAGAACAGCCAGGCTCCTGGATGAGCACACTCACGGGTACAGAACCACAGACACACAGACTGCTACCAGTTCAAGGAAGAAAATACATCTATAAACAAGTGGGTTCATGGAGGAGAAGGTATGAGGTGCAGCCAAAAGGAGGCCTGGACAGATATACTGAAACAGTGAGCTGAATGAGTAGCTGGAATGTTCCAGCCCATTTCTCAGCAATTCCCATTCAGGCTCACTTGGCCTTGCCAGAGAATATGCATTCCCAAACTGCACACAAACTTGAATGAATAATCTATTCAAGGAGCTATGCCAACAGATCTTTAAATAGCTGTCCAGAGATGAGTATTGCTGTAAGAAACTTGGTGAAAAGGCTTTGCTAGAGATACAGAGGAGGCAAAAAATAGTAAGAATTAAAAAAATAAAGCTGTGTGTAGAGAATGGAAGTAAAAAGGACTGTTCAGGCTGTCCAGGACAAATGGGACAGCAAAAATAGAGGGGGAATTCCAAGACCACGGGTCAAACTGCTCAGATATCCGGACAGTCTCACATCTGGAGAGTCTCGGAGCAGACAGATGGTACAGACTGAAATTGTACAGTTACAGGAAAAGATGACCAAAAGGGGACAGTAGGTACTTACATAAAGGTAAATCACCACATGGTGACTTCATAGAAGTGAAATAAATCAGCTCACGGTCAATTCTTGGTGCCGCTTTGCCTAAGTTACAGACTGAGTTTTCACAACTACAGACACAAAATGAAACTTCAAACAACCTCCCAGTCACTACCATGACATGGTCCCCCACTTTTCTCATGCCTTCTTCCTTACCACATCTCTTAGGTGCAATCCTTCTTCTGTCTTAGCCATCTTAATCTCCTGTTGGTCACAGCCGCCTTCTAAGGAGACATCCTTCATCTTGAGCTGTCCTTGCTCTGCTTTGTCTGCTGAGAGCAGCCCCTTGTGCAGCTCCGAAGCTGGTGTTTGTTCCAAGGTGGGACTCTGCTCTGAGGACTGCAGGGAGCTGCTGGTGCTGCCTGTGCAGTTGCTTTGCCCACACATCTCCTGATTTTCTGCTGCTGGCTGTGGAGTTTCCAAGGACTCAGGTTTCCCGGCTGCCACCAGCTCCTCAGGGTGAGAGCCTGGATCAGAAACACAAATGAGCAACGTAACTCTGTGAGACTGAAAACTTGTGCCCTGGGACAAAGCAGTACTGCTAAGAGCCAACACCAACTAACAAAGCTGAAGAGCTCCCTCCAGGCACAACCAGACATTTCTGGGAGGTTGCCCACATCCCCAGGCTCTTTCCTGCAACAAGCACCACCCTGGCCTGCTATCAGAGTCAACGCCCACCCTGCTACAGATGGGTCTCTTTCCTGCCACAAGCCAGGCTGGAGAAACGTCCACACCACCAAGCTGCAGGGCACTTCCAGCAGCCCGACTGAGATCCTTATCCCTCTCCTCAACGCAATTTACCTCTGGATGCTGCCACTGGCAGAGTTGGCCCCGACTGTTTCTCCTTGTGCTCTGCTGCCTGCTCTGTCCTTGTGTGGGTCCCTGCCTCCAGAGCAGAGGGGCTCGTGCTCTCCACCAGAGAAGACAGCTCCTCTAGACTGGAAAGGGAATGCTTCTCCTTGGAGGGCACGCGGCAGGGTGTGCTGTTGGTGCTGATGACTGCAGATACCCTCAGTGGGACGGATACAGCAAATGGCTCTGAGATGTTCAGGGCTTTCCTCTGGTGACGAGGGGAGGCCTCCAAGGGAAAGAGGCTGCTTGGGAAGCCTGATTTGGTGGCTGTTTCAGAGGTGTAGAACATGAGCACTCCTTTGGCTGAAGTCTGCTCGTTTTCGGCATCCTCTGCTACCCGGAAAACCTTCAGCTGCTCAGGGGGTGACTTCACCTGCGATGCCCAGGGAGGGCCTTTCTCCCCAGCCAGCTCTGAACTTGCTTTGGCCCCCATGGCAGATCCTTCCCGCTCCCACTCATTCTCCTTGCTGAGGTCATATGAGCTGCCTGTGCCTCCTGTCCGTATCTTGGTGGGAACAAAGAATCCTCCAGTAGTCACTGACCGTTTGAACCTGCTTTTGTCATCCTCCCCTAGAGACGGGAACATAGGAGCAAGTCAGCGGGAAGCAAAGCACTAGAAAACACACTTCCTCTGTGAGGAGCCCTCCTCAGTCCCTCCAGGGATGAGTCCTGCCCTGGTGAACACTCACATTTCCCCAGATGGATGGAGACAATATGTACTGAAGACCTTCTATGCTCTAGTCCTAAGGCCTCCTTCAAAATGGGCAGGCAGCACTGGATTGAATGCCCTCCAGTGGAAATCAGCTCAGACTTTTATTAGGCACCCTTTTTCCATCAGACACAGCCAAGTCTAGGGCCATCACATGCTGCCCACAATGCACATGACAGGCTTTGTTGGCTTACTGTAAGCCTTTTTCATCTACAAATGGGATTTTTTTGTCCAGAATAACCAAGAAAGAAATCAAAGCAGTCCAACTGCCAATAAAGATGCAGCTAAACACAGTGGTAGCTCTCAGGTGGGTGCACTGAGATAAACAACACGGAAAAGAGTCAAAAATGCACGCACACAGATGGGGGCACACATGGTCAGCAACCATGGCATAAGCATACGAAGATACACGACATGGTGAGATAGATACAGACTGCTGCATCCATTGAGGGTGGTGAGGCACTGGCACAGGTAGCCCAGAGAAGCTGTGGATGCCCCATCCCTGGCAGTGTTCAAGGCCAGGTTGGATGGGCATTAAGCAACCTGGTCTAGTGGAAAGTGTCCCTGCCCTTGGCATGGAGGTTGGAATTAGGAGACCTTTAAAGCCTCTTCCAACCCAAACCATTCCCTGATTCTGTGATCCATGCTGCTGAAAATGCAGAGCTGCAATCCTTCCCCCTTACAGTTTAGGCTATGGGTGTCTCACCTTCCACTGGCAGGGAACACAATGAGTCCATGCTCTTTGCAGGCCGAATAGTTGCTTTTTCTATGGAAAAAAGAGTTTTAGAAGCAGGTTATCAGATCCTGTGTCTTCGCAGGCTTCAGCCCATAAAGATCAAAGGCTGCATACATATAGACAGGCATGCCAGGCAGACATTTTCCATTTCCAAGCATTCCCCCCATGTATCTACGCCACATCGCTTATTACCCACAACACTTGTCCACACAGCTGGGGATCTGCTAGTGCTAACAACAGCTTTGCACCTGCTGGACATGTGGAGAGCTATATTTAACACAGCCAGTCAACACCACCTCCACTCTGAAGCAGTTAAGCATCCCCAAAGCTGTCATGAGCCACTCCCCTCCCCAACTTAGTCAGGCTATTGGTTGTGGGTGACTTTTAAACTAAACTGACATAAATGCCTTCTCACCTCTCATTCCTGATAGCAAATGTTGGGTTATTTTTACGTTGCACTCCCAGCTCTTTTGCTGATGTGAGCATACCCTGCCTCCAGCAAGAATTCCAGGAAATTTCTGAGGGCAGTAAGCAACCTATTTTGCTGGCCATCCTCATCGGACTTGCTTGTCCAGAAACAAGCTGTCATTTGTTACTATACACTCTACAGGTCTGTTCCTGAGAGGTTTTGGAAGCTTGTAGCTGTTACTGCTCCGAAAAAGGAACGGAGGTGGGGAAATGTAGCTGGCAAGGAAGACAAGTTAGTCTCTGGCAGCCCAAAAAGGGTCCATGGAGATCTGGAAAATGTCTGGGAGTGAAGTTTGCTGTTTACAGAGTTGCACAAAGTAGGTAAAGCAGAAAGTGAGCAGGCTTGTTGGACTTCATTTGTTTATATAATTGAGGCTTCTGGCTCTGACTCTCACATGAGCATAGGAGAAACTCCAGCTACTTTTTACATTTATATGGAGTTCTGGCTACTTTTTACACTCATAAGACGTGATGTCTTGAGCACTGTTTCCGCTTTCCAGGAAGAACAGAACTCAAGCTGGGGAGCTGTGTAAGTCACAATTTATGTGACTGACAGATTTGTGTGCACAGACTCAAGCTGTGTTAAAGCATGTGCTGAGTTTCAGCAGCAACTTCATCTGTTCCCTCACATTAGGCTGTAAGCAGAGAGCACCGAGAAATGTAACACAGCAGCACAAAAGTGCTGCTTCTGAAAACACTGCTTCAGTGCTGAAAGCTCTCTGCACAGCTGTGCATTTGTGTGTCCTGCTGGTGAAAATGTCCAGCCCCCTGTCACTCAGTCCTGTCCTTGGAACAAGGCTCAGCCTCCACAATCACCAGGGCTGCCATCATACCTGGGCCTCCTTGGGTTAGCACTATTTTGAGACAGAGCGTTCCTTATCAAGGTGCGAAGGTGATCCCGTGATCAAAACAGGATAGAGAGTTATTTTGAAGTCTGTCATGGGCAGCCTGTGTGAAGCCATATGTACATGCAAAACATGGGCAAGGCAGGGGTCCAAGAAGAACTGGATCCAGCATTTGGCTTCACACTCATTTCTGATCCAAATACAGCCTCTTTTAGGTGGTAGCTAATGTTGCTAACATTAACTATTTTATTTTAAGTCTTGCATTGTTAGGTAGTGGCCCTCCAAACACCAGCTCCTGGAGTCATGAGATTATATAAATAAAAAATCCACCTTCATCTCCCTGTAGAAAGTAAAATCCTTGGCTTGGAGACACTAAAAAAAATCTAGAATACATAAACCCAAAACATTTCTTTATGAATTCAAATTAAAAGGGCCTGCTTTCTTTTTAAAAATGTGGCTACTTTTAAGTTAAGTTCATGATTTTTAGAGCTTGAGTCATCATTTCTTAACACCAGGAACTGGCATTGCCATGTGATTTTCTAGGAAGCAGAGTGTTTAAGAGATTGCAGCTCAGTAGAGGTTAGAACTTGGGACTACAGCCAGGAGAAAAGACAACTTCCCTCTTGGAAATTCTGAAAAAGCAATGGCTTCCCTTAAACTGCTGAGAGCCAGAGCCACAGGCACTCCAGATGCCTTGTTTTTCACAAAGACACTGAATGCAGTTGGTTCTTTAGTGCCCATTAGTGGAAGGACAGCCTAGAAGGACAGCCATTCACCCAGTGCCATGTAATGAGCCTTAGGAAACAGAGACTGCCCGGGCTGGGATAGTGGACTAATCCCCAAACATTTCCTAGTCCCCAAACTGGACAACTGGACAACAGGAGGCCATTTATCAGGTACCAAAATGCAATATTTACTGTAGCTGTCTGGCATATCCTCCTGAAAAGGTGTTTCTTGCCATGAGGACAAAAAGTAGATGTGCATGAAACCAGGCAACAAGCACGAGTCCATTAGAGTACCTCAAGTCTACGGCATTAGTGGCAAGTGGATACAGGATGCCCCATGCTACCAACAACACAAGTGAAAGCCTCAGAGGGAAACACTCAGCTGAAAAGTGTGTTCTTACCAGAGAGCTTCTGTGCCCTTACAAAGACACTCCCATTTCTACTCAGTTTAGACTTTGATTCTGAGCCAGAGCGGCCCAAATTAAATATTGACTTCCATTTCTTGGACTTGGTGGATAATTTCCTCCTGGAAGGAAAAAAAGGCTCAGGTGGTCACCAAACTTTAGAGACTTTTACCTTTTTAATACCCTCCAAAGGCCTCTGAGCTGTCTCCCCTCAACACGTTCCATTTTTTTCTTCTCACACCCCTTTTAATTCTAAAGCAAGCAAGGCATAGCTATACAACCAACCGTTGTTGGCTATATAGGTAGCAATCACCCTCTAAGTGATTTATCTGTACTGCTGATTCAACCATTTCATGGATGGAAAGACACCTAAGCCTTCAGATAGCTGGCTCTGGCATCATTCTACAGCAACAATGATTGAGGAATCAACCATGCTTGTCTCCAGAAAGGAGAGGTTTCCAAGGCTCAGACTATCCTGCAATACAGCAAAGAAAAAGTGCCTTTTTAACAGGTTTTAATGACACAATGTATGATAAATTCCAGAGAACTGATGGAAGTGGTACTATTGCTCAGTGCACAAAGTTATGCTTTAAAGACCATGTCTTATGGCAAAAATAAAATGATTCCTTAATGAAAACTAGCTATTAATGCTTCTCAGGCCAATGTTAATTTAACCACAGGTGTTATATATTCATATGAAAGTATAATATTTTAACCAAATAGGAGGAGGCTTAAGGGAATTAAATCAATTTCTCGTAACTGTCAGAGGAAACAGGATACAGTTCCCTGAGTCTCTTTGGAAATCCCAGCATTATGCAGAAAGAAGCTGCTTATCCTAATGCAATTTTTTTCTTGTATACATATTTCTTCATGAAGCTCTGTTTCACTTCCTTCATATTCATTCTTACTCCTCTTTCAATCTCCCCTCTTTCAGAGCAAGAATTCTCTTATTTCCCTGTCTTGCTCTCCACATTGGGCTTTCTATCCCCACATTTCTGCTTTTCTTTCCGATCAGTACTCAGAAAAGTACAAATAAGTCCTACAGAGGGGATTAATATCTTGGGGATAGGACTTTTCAAATGAGAAAGGAGAAGGCACTCTAGAGGGGCAGTACATCCTTTTGTCTTAGGCTGGTTTTCCTCTTGCCAGTATTCTGTTAGATGACTCCTTTTTGCTTTACTGTATCAACTGCCAATAAATATCTTTGTTCTGGTGCTTTCTGGGTCAGTAGATAATTGAGCCTCCTGCTGCAGAGACTATAATCTATCAGACCCAGGCAGTAGAGTGGCTATATATTAACAGTTAGATAGACCAGTAGATAAATACTTATTCTGGGCAGCTGTGCCAACAACTGCAGCAACCTCAGCTGAAATCGGACTCTTCTAGTGGCATAGACAGAGCTGGCATAGGTGCCACTACATAACTATCTCTCCATGCTGGGAGTGAAAATGAACCTTCCTGCTTGGCTGTAATTGCACAGGAACCAGGAGAATGAAGAAGCTGGAGCAGGTCAGTGGCACCAGGCGTGCCCTGGACCAGCCACCAGCAGGTGGAACTCATAGACAAGCTGTGCCCCAACCTGCTCCCCGCTCATCCTGTGTTTAGTCAAATTCTGCGCTGGCACAAGGATTCAAAGACAATTCATTCCTCCTGCAGGAGGTCTGTGAGGTTCTGCCCTGATGGAGAGATGAGAACTAGAGAAGTTATGAACCCAGCAGCTGCAATACTTCTCAGGAGCAGCTCTGCCTCTTTTGAGGACACGGAATTCTCTTTGGACAGTGGCTGTAGAATCAGGTGAGTGCAGGTGTGGGGGTATCACGTTAACAAAAGCATCAGTCCCAATCACACTGGGGAACCTGTGCTTTTTTATTTGCACTCTACACTCCTCTTGGCACTTACTTGCTGTCAGGAAGGTCAACAACTGTGTGGAAGAGGGACCCAACAACAGGCACAATTTCAGGCAAGCTGTTCTCTCTCCTCTCCTTTCGAGCAGGGTGGGATGCAGACAGACTCCGTGCCTGTGCTTCTTCTAGGCTCACCAGTTTCATCGGCAGGGAGGCAGAGGGGAGGGTCAAACTTTTCACAACTGATGCGCTCTCTGAAAAACAAGAAAATGCATTCCAGCCTGGGGTGAGGAGAGACGAGAACAAGAGCTTCATGACTTTGTTTGGCTGGAACATCTCCTGTGGAGCGGGGAAAGAAGTGGCACATGCAGGGAGAAAGGCTTTTTGTCAGATAAGCCTTTCAGCTCCCCACCAACCTTATTCATCTGAGTACATTCCCAGCAGGGGCCACGCTTGCCAGCCAAAGGCTGTGTTGTGTGGATTTGCTTCCTCTGCTGTAGACACTTCTGTGTGAAGGAGGTGTCTCTGAAAACCACCAGGATTCACACATTCCCTTTTCTCCTCCCTCACTCCCTCCATNAAATTCGGTGCCTAGTTCTTTCTCTCACTTTCACATCTTTCTCCTTGTGTTGTTCCAGGACAGGGGGTTCTAAAAACCAGCATTACTTTAACTTTCTGATCCATTTCAGGGCCACAGAAATCAGTGTCACTGATAGCCCAGAGAACTGAAAGTGTCTCTTTATAGGGGCAGTGGCAAAACCATGTTAAGGTAAAGATGGGCAGAATGAGCTGACATAGGGCTGCAAAGCAGAAAGCTGGATTGTGCAGGAACCAGGAGAATGAAGTTCTGAAGGTATCACAAGTCTTCCGAGTGTGTAAAACCAAAAGGTGCATATTTCTGAAATTATGTGAGGTCACTATGGATCCCTGCCTTCTCACTTCCCAGTCTTTGCCAACAAAACCATCACTAAACAGCAAAATCAGCATCTCTGAAAATTGTTGATGTCCCAGGAAAAAAAAAATAAATCTCTTTCATAAAATGTTCTTAGGAGCAAGATACAAGTTTTTGGAACACAAGAATAATTTTTTTCCTGGGAGTGTGACTTCTGACTTGGGTGGAAATGGTGGCTACAGGGCAGGTATTGTTGGTATGAGGAATTGTAACTGGGGGAACCTGAGAGAAGAGCTGAGACTGTGTCTGATGGACTTAGAGAGAAAGCTTAGACCAAGGCTGAGAATCAGTCAGGTGGTATTCCTTTTGGGGAAAAGGTTAAGCCACATGAGATCATGCAAAAGATGAGACATAGGGCAACCTGAGAAAACATTGAATGAGGCTAGTATTCAAAAAGAAAATGTTGAAGATAGGGATGAAGAAGACAAGAGTAATGAGGTATTGGGCTCAAGATGTCTTTGGGGAAATCTGTGGTGATAGCAAGGTTTACTGTGCTTGTAATATTAGTTGAAGGGAGAGGTGAACTACACAGCAAGTGACACGGGAAGTGGCTCAGGGAGGTTTCTACCAATGTTCTCTGCAGAGCTGGCTTTCCTGTTGTTGTTGAAGATCTGATCCACGTGGTTCAGGATGAACTCGATCACCAGTTGCTGCACTCGCACCTCCAGGAAAGCTGCATCCCCATTGCAGCCAACTGCCTCAATCTCCTTTGACCTGCATGAGGAAAGAGGTGTACCAGTAGTGAGCATTGCCACACACAGCCCCTGGCAAGGACAGACCAGATTTTTTCCTGCAAGCAAGGCAACAGGGATGTTTTCCCCACTCTTGACGTAGTTCTTGCTCTCCTTCCCTCACAGGCCCTCATCCTTTCTTCGTCCTTTTACTCTTTTAAAAGTGATTTTCCCTGTTTTCTTCGCCACCTCTGCTACTTCCTTTCCTGACTGTGTTATTTTCCCTACTTGGCTTTTACATTCTTCAGCAGGTAAAACTGTGACTCTCAAGCTCCGTTCTTCTCTCTCCTTTTTCCTATTTTAGCTATTTCGAGGCTGGGCCTGAAAGACAACACAGAAGTCTTCAAACGCTGCTTCTAGATCCCTACTCAGTGCTTCAATCATCCCTCAGTGAAATCCCTTAGACCCTGCTCAGGTCTTCCCCATGCCAATTTCTTCAATACTTTGCCCTGTGCCCCAATAGCCTCCTCTCTGCCCCCCCTGTGCTCCCACATTCTCAATCTTGCTCTCAGCAAAGAAACATTCCTTATCTTGACACGCCTAAGTGTTGCTGAAGAAATTATCTTTGGGCAATGGATCCTTTGTAAAGTTAATGACTGGTGTGTTAGATAACAGCTTGGGGCATTGCCAAGAGGATAACCCTGTAAGGAGACTGCAGTTGCATTGCTTGCTCCTTTCTTTTCCTCCCTGGGACTTGTGCTTAAAAAAGATTGCAAAGGGAAACAGACTTCTTTTTTTTTTTTTCACAAGGACAGATGCTAGAATGAAAATGTCTCAGTAGTGAAGGCCCACTTTACGATATTCAATAGAGTCAACATTTGATTCATTTGCAAAACCTGCTCTGCCATTCTCGTGATTTAGAAGGGTGGGATAACTCTTTAGAGAATGCTTTTCAGGCCTGTACCTCTCTAGCTAATGTCCTCTGCCAGCTCAGGGCTCCCCCCACCAGCTCTGCCATCGCCCCTCTCCTGCCCAGCTGCAGTCCTGGGCTCTCCCTGCACAGTTCATTCCTTGAAATGCAGGGGTATTGCATGGACAGAAATGGAATTTTGACAAGATACAAAATACTTTTTTTTTTTCCCCAGATGCTATTAGTCCTTGTTCTGCTTAGCTCTACAACATAGCAGCCAAACCTCTGCCTGCAACTAATCCAGGCTTCTTCACAGCAGAGTGCCAGGCATAACAAACATGAAAAACTAGCTGATGGTATTGAGATCTGACACTGGCTGCCATTTCAAGCCCAGCAAGCTCATCTCACTTTTGCACAAGCAGATCTGGGAACAGGTCTGTAGTATTATTGCTCTGTTTCTCTCCCTTCTGATCCTTGCTGTCTCTCACTGCCCTGCTGCAGAAGCACTGGAACCATCAAAAATGTCATTAACATTCCCAAGTGATGAGTTAACTCATCGTTTTTAAACCTATGCGCAACTTGCAAATAACAACTTTTTTTTTTAATAAGAAACACACAAACCCACAAGCTTCTTTGGATGCTGGCAGTAAAACCTTAGATTATTGAACCTGGAAGAAAAGCTGTTTGCTCTGCTCTCCCCTTTAGTTGTTCAGCTTTTCCCTGTCTGAATTTCCCTCAGGTGATGGGTCTTCAGGCTCAGGTGCTGGCGTTCCCCTTGGAGGTCAGCATGGTGCTCTGGATTAGAGGAATCTCTACTGTACCTGAGGAGATTTGGAGCCCACACCAAGGCCAGGTTTCTGGTGTGCATGTTGGTCATGTTGCTGAAGGAGGCCAAGTGAGTCAGGTGCTTGATCAGGTATTCCAACGTTCTGCAGTGGTTCCACACAAAGAAAGAAAAATGTGTCACATTACCAGTGCCTGCCTGCTGGGACAGCAAGGCTCAGAGCCAGCCCTGTCCCCTCCCCAGGCGTCTGCAATGGCACAACAGACCCCTTGGGGCAGAGGATACACAGCACGAGCATTTGGATGGGATGGCAGTGAACACCTGAACAGCTCTGCTCTGGGGTGGCCAAGGGCAGGGCATGAACCAAACTGTCCTCAGCATGATAGGAGCAAAGGAGGTGGGAGATGGGTGGAAGAGGGAGTGGGATGCTGCAAAGGCTCTTAGCTCCTGCTTGAGCACCTCTGGCAGATCATCTTCTCCTTACCATACCCAGTACACTGGCCAAGGGTGCCACAGGGGTCATATCTGGGGAAGGAGGATGACAAGAGTGCAGCAGGGAGATGTTCTGTCTCTAACAAGGGTTTGTTCAATGATCATTAAATGCCAGATAAATTGTTGCCAGATTTGGAAATGGTGAGTCAGCTTTTGTAAATTGATTTCTGGAAATGAATCCCCGAGCTATTTCAGGCAATATTCCCTGATGACGGTGAGGGTCACCACACTGATCCTCAGCACCCCTGTGGACACGTTCTTACCTGTAATGTGATGGTGGGAGCTCCTGGATGACATTTTGAATTCTCGCCAGCTGCTCGTCCTCAGGGAAGCGTGATACTGCTTCCTGCAGGAATACAAGGGAACAGTACACCTTGGCAATGGACTCAGGGGAAAAGGAAGACGGATAAGAAGGGTCACATGAGACACCCTGTCTCAGAGGGAATGCTCTCTTGTTACCCTACAGAGCTACTGGAAGAAGAAGTTTCTTTGTGTCCCCAGCACAGCAGAGATTTCCTGCACTGTTATTCCGTGTCTCAGCACACCATTCCCAGACGTTCAGACATGGTGGTCAGTATTTATGGGAGAGGGGCCTTTAAGGACTTTGACTTTCAATTACGAATTACAAGGAGGTTTTTGGCTTATGTTGGTTTGTTTTGGTTTTGCTTTGCTTTTTGTGGGCTATTTTTTTGGTTCTTTTCCCTTTTTTTTAACTTGGGCCGTGATGGGTGAAATAGAAAGAGAGGGGAAAGAGAGAAGTGAAAATAATGGAAAAAGTAAAAAGCAATGACACCCCCAAAAAAATAACCTGTTAAAACTAAAACAGGTTTTTCAAATTTTGTGTTATGAGAACATCTTGGATATACATGTTCTGTATTGTTCAAAATAAGCAATATTTTGACTGTCATAAGAACATAGCTGAGGGGATTGTTTGTATGGGTTTGCATCTTTTATGATGGAAAAAGCCTTAGCAGAATCCCTGTCCAGCAGATTAATAAATTCTTATACTCAGGGTTAGACAGAATCAAGATTATACATCTCAGTCTTGAGCAAATCTCTACAGACCAAGAGCTTAGAGAGCCATGATAAGCTTTTGTCAGCATTCCTTGGAGTTCACTGCATTGGTATTCATCTGTTCAGCTGTTCCCTTTCAATATTTGTGCTGGGGGAGGACAAGCCACCAGCAAGTTCAAACAGTGCATGACTGTCTGGGAACCTCCTACCCACCCTACTGCCACTGGAGTTTGGAGCGAGTTCAAAGGAAGATGCTGCGACCCACACTGCCAGCACAAGCTGTGCCTCCAGACAGATGTCAGCACTGCCAGGGAAGGAAAGGAAGGAAACAACCCTTCCCAAGCCACCCGTTGCTTAAACATCATGAATCTGAAATTACCAGCCACCACTAGAGAAGCATCTTCTTGCAGCAGTCACTACAGCACCCGCCGTGATGATGCTACGACCGCTGGTGGTTTTGTTACTGCCCTTTTCCCTGCAGATCACTTCTCATCTACAACCACCAGCAAAAACCAAACATTGCCAGTTTCAAGGCCAGAGAAGTGACGGCAGATCAAAACAAGTGAGCTCACTAGTTAGGTACATGTGAGATGCACATGTATTTGTTTTGCCCAAATAAAAGGCAGGTTAACTCCTTCTAGTGCTTTTTACACATAGCTACAGTTCTTCTAAAAAAATAAATAAATAAAAAGCCCACAAATCCTAGGTATAAGAGCTCTTGTAATCTTAATACAACATTTCCAGTTGAACAGCCTTGCCCAAAGATGGATATGGAGAGAAATAAAAACTTTAACTGGTGCACCTAAAGCATTAGATTTCAACTAGACTGTACACAATATTTTCTCCACCGGTATGCATTTTCATTTCCATATTCAATCTTCCAGGTCTCAAAGACCTAATGATTAGACAGTGAGTGAATACCAGCTTCTCTGAGGTCATGACCCGTTCAGTCTTCCGAGCCACATGTCTGACCCATACTAGCTGTGCCTTTGAAATCTGAGGAGCCCTCCAAAATTGTGGATTACAGCAGCAGAATACAGAATTCAGGGAAGAACCAGTAGTTGCATTTATTGCATAACTGTTCATCATGGTATGAATTTATGCCATTTAGGATTTTTTCTTTTTTTAAATCTGCCAGTGATTCTGGGAGCACACAACTCATAAGCCCCGGTTAACGCGTGGAATAAAGACCAGAGAGGAAAGGTAGGCTTGGCCTCCTGGAGCTGGTTTGCTCTGAGGGAGTACTTGGTCCCTCTATGCCCAGGCTAGAACAAACCAAGCAGAGTCAATTTATCTGTCCTGAGAAACAAGCATCCATCACTAGGATACAAGATATCAATCATCTGGCAAAAATTTACAGCCAGTGAGGTCACGACCAGAATGTTACACTTGTGAAGGTGACACAGTGATGACCAAAAGGCCAACCCCTCCCTAGTCATTAAGAATTTGACTTTCCTTAGACAGAAATTTCTGAATCACTCTGGGGACTCAAAGCGCAGCCTATCCCAACTCAGAGACAGCTCTGGCTGAGTCAGGCTGGGATTAGCATGTGTTCTTTATTCCTACCAGCACTCGTCTGCTGGGTTACAGCTGCCACTGTTCCCTGTTCAGACACCCCACACACACACACACACACACACAGATCCCCTCCTAGTGGGTTTTCTCTTCCTTGGGGAATTGGTCTTTCTTCTTTCTTTCCTCCTCGTATCTGACTGTGCTTCCTGTCAGCTGGGTTACCAATTATAAATCCCTGCTGAGCAGGCTTACATGAATAATGGATTTTGTGGCTAAGTGGACAAACTGAAAAGCCAGAGATTAGAAAAAAAAAAACTTTTAGGTCAACCCAAAGCGATAACATTTTGGGGAGCTGCCATAAGATTTTAGAAAACAACTGTTCAAGGTTGACCAAAAGCATCACATTCAAACATTAGTTAGAGAAATTATAATTTAAATATTGAAATATTTAACCCTTTTCTGAAAGACATTTTATGTAAGTTAGATGTGTTGATGTAATGTTGAAACATTTCCTTTAAAAAGTACTTGTAAAAGAAACATTCAGACAGTTACAGAAATGTTTTCCCTTTTGTTTTTGAATAAAGCTATTTACCAAATGTATCTACCGAAACTCTGCAAGTCATCATCCCAAAACTGCACTTTTCAGCAAACATTCTTTCCTAAAAAAAGTTTCCATCTAAATCTTCATGTTTCCTTTAGAGCATTTTTTCTTTCATAAATCAGTAGTGATAGCCAGGAAGACACCAGACAAATAGCTTCAACAAGAATGAGACTCACCATTTACAGTTAATGGTTGAACAATAACCTCTATTTTCAAGATCCTATTAATCCTGACTGTCTCCAGCAATCCTACCCTATATCCTCAGAATCCTTATATTCTGAGAATACAGGTCAATTTTTCAAATCTGCTCAGGATTTTCCCTGAAGATTTGACTATACATCACCTTGAAACAAAGACCACTCTTACTTAAAATTTAGCATTGGAACAGCAAGACACCTAACATTATTGCATGTCTGTCAGGCAGCACAGTGAGCCACTCCCCACCCCATGATCCCCGGCACAGCTGTGTCCCAAACAGCCACCTGACTTCTTACAGCAAGTTCCTGCTTGGCTGGTCCCATCTGGCTTTGCCCCACAGCAAGCACCCCTTGCACTGATGCCTCTTCCTGGAGCAGGCAACAGGGAGTCTTTGGGGAGCATCTCCTTGTGAGGACCCCATGGATGTCTCTCAGTGCCTCCTGTGCCACAGCAGCGTCACTTGGAAGTGCTTGATTCAGGACAGTGGCAACTCAGACAGCAACACCTGATTTTGCAACATCTGACATTTTTGGCAATGGCTGTCTCCTCCTCCTCCCAGCAAATGGGCAAGAGTAGGATGACAGAAATTCTTAACAAAGGACGGATGTTTCTAACACTGAGAAAACAATCTTTCCCATCCCCCACCCCAGTTATCTTAAGAAGTTGGTGAATTCTTTTAGCTGGAAGTGCATACCTTCAGCACGCAAGATTTCAGCCTCAATGACGGGATTTAAATTTGTTGGTGTCATAAAAAGCTAAAAAAGTGGATTTAGAGCGGTAAGAAACAGGCAGCTTTAATAACAAGCATAGCATGCTGTGCCACCTTTTAATAAAATATTATCTGTCACGAAAATTAGCCAAGTCTCTTAAAAATTCAGGCTTTGTGGTCTTGTATTTCTGCTCCCCCGCAGTCTGCTCCTAAGCTCCAACTGTATCCACGCATAATCTATGGCTGCTTTCCAGAATCAAGTAACTACTCTTTGAATTGTAATCTCTTTAAACAAAGTCAGAGATTTCTGCTTGGCCAGTTGCCACTTTCCTCTGCCATTTGTATTTATAACGTGATCATGATGGACCTGATACGCCATATCTGGCATAACCAGGATCATCATTTCCAGTCCTACAAACAGTATGAAAAATGTGACAGATGCAGAAAAGTTGATGCTTTACACATGGGCTGGGCAATCAGTTTGTGCAGGTGTCAGGGACAGATGGAGGGACAGGGACAAGGAAACCGCACCCTTGTGATTATGATCACAAGCCCCAGGTGACCCAGAAGACTCTCAGTGATGGTAAGTAATTAGGAAAAGAAAGAGAATTAGTAGTGCTGGGAGGAGGTGCACATTGGGGAGAAAGAGAGGCAGTGGGGAATCACTGCAGTGAAAAAATGAGCAAGAGGAAGGGGAGGAAACAGCAGACAAACTGAGAGAAATAAACATGAAATGGTGAAAAGAAACAAGGACAGGGAAAGAGTGCCAACACAAGATGAGAAGGGAAGAGCACTGAGAAGTGTTTATATGGATAGATGCACCAGAAGCCAGGACACTGGAGTGAATCCCAAACAGCTGTCATGGAGGAATCTGCAGCACATCCACACTGCTGCAGAGGAGCAAGAAGAGCCAAGAGTCTCACCGTGAATTTCTTGTAGAGCTCATAAGTGAGGAGAGGGTTGGGCAGTTCCCTGAAGTACAGCTTGCAGAGTGACCCCACGCAGTGGATGTCCTGGAGGTAAACTTCCCTTGTCAAATCCGGGCACTGGTCAGAAACAAACTCTTGTCTGAAACAATATGGAAACATAACAATATCAGCGAATAAGAGCTGTAGCAGGCCAGTACTCCACCCTAAGTACTCGTTTACAGCTAGAGAAAAAACAAATGGCAAAGCAGAGATGTCTCTGCAGGCTGGCCCAGATTGTGTCCCAAGTTCAGGCCCTGAGGTTTCAATTAGTCTCCATTATCCCTAACATAGGGAGTGGACCTCAAACTGATATAAAGAGATTGGTTTGTCTCAAAGTGAGAGAGAGCAACTCAGCGTTTGTGCTGAGACCCTCCATGCCTTTCCCATTAATAGATGCAGAGGGAGATACAGGTTTTTGGGCCAATCCCTAAAATGTTGTCTTTCCCTGTTATCAACTTCAAAAACAGTTTATCTTCCACATTAGTGTAGAGCTCTGTTGGCCTCTGTACCTGAGGGACTAACACCACATAGGTACTGAGTGATGTCCCTGAATCCCTCTGGCACTCACACCCGTGGCCCTTACCTCAACTTCTGTATGTTGGACGTCACTCCCGAGAGGCGGTAGATCCCATCCACAATGCCATGAGTCTCAATGAACTCCGCACAGCTCTTCAGCACGTAAGGGACTACGAGAGGAAAGCAAAGCAAGATGTCCAATGAATACACAGTGACAGCTTCCACAAGTCACCACAGAGGAGACAGTTCCATGAAAAAACAGCAGAGGCTCTCTGTGGATGCAGGGAAGGGTACAGCAACAGGAGAAATTCAGGGCAAACCAAAAATAACCCCTGCAAAGTGGCCGTGAGGATATGCTGTGCTTGTGCCATGTAATGCTCATTGACATGTGATAATGACTGACCCTGAAGTCACAGTAACATAGTGGAAAGAAAGGTAGGGTTTCCCTCTCTTCCTTTTTCTTTTCCTTCAAAAATAAAATAAAAGAAGCTCTTTCATTCTAATTAAAAGCATGTGGTAAAGCATGAGGTCCTGGGAATGTCTACCCTCCCCAATACAGAGCTCCAGCCTCACTGAATTGTGCCAAAAGGTCTCTTTGGCTTGGATAAAAATCAGAGGAGCATTCGCACTTCCATATAAGCCTACATACCCACAGTTTAGTGCTCATAAATCCCACTGAGGGGGTATAAAGTTCAAATATTGACTAGATCTGTACACTGACAAAACCTGACATCGGCTTCAAAAGAACTCCATCAGCATAACTAGACAAAGACTTAATCAGTCTTAAAGCTGAGAGAAGCCTGAGGCACAACATTTACATCCAGACTTGGAACCAAAGTATATGTTTATTTTTTCCCCATTATATAGGTATAAGAACCCCCCATTCTCTTGGTCAGATCAAGCTTCCCTGTCCCCACTGCTGTAACAACCCAAGCTATAACAATAACAGTAAGAAAGCCCTTCCTTATTAGGTGCTAGAAACTACTGTGTATTTAATGCAATGCTTCACACAGCCATAGGCACAAAAGTCAGTAAATGCACAAGTCAAAAGTTCCCTGCTGTAATGCTGACTCTGCTGCGCTGCACATTTCAAAAGCTGTATGGAAGAAAACTGACTAAGCCATAGATTTGACTGGAAAGCCAGGCATGGCAATTACTGCATCTTTGTGACACCCCAGAGACAATGCCTCTGGCTGGACCTTCCCTGAGTTCTTCTGCTCAGAGTTCAGGACTATAATGACATATTAACGTGTGCTTCATCAGTTGGCATCCAAAGACAGCACTCCATCAATAGCCTGTACAAAAAACAGTTGCTGCATCATTGTATTTCTCGTGGGAGCCACTGAGGCCAGAGCCAGCTCGTGGGTGGACCTGTCCCTACCAAGCAGTGCAGGGCACAGGCTCTGGTGGAAGGGATCCAAGCTGGCACCCACCTCAGTGACACGCTACTGCTGAGCCAGTCAGTCAGGGAAGTGCTGCCCTTCTGCCTCCTGACTTACTGAGGGAAGTAAAGAAGAAGTCCTTTTGTGTGTCCCTTCTCTTGCCTTTTGGCCAACCCAAATGAGGGAGTACACAAAGTCATAGTGATTACTTGGAAGCCCGAACGATCCAAACAGACTTATTCTTCTCAGTCAAAGGAGCTTCTCCAAAACAACAGGGAAAAATTGACTTCAGGGGTTTTTTGAGCAGAGGCTCATAACACAGGTACATTGGTCATGCTGTGTCACACTCAAAGCCCTTGTGCTGATTTTCAAGACCCTCAAGTTGTTGGGCAGAGCTCAGGGCAGAGGCCCTAAGCCTACAACAGTGTTCATGAAACCATGAAATTGCCAAGAGAAGAGGTGAAGTCTACAGAGTCAAAGCTTTATCCACAACAGTCACAGAGTTATGGTATTGTCTCCTCAAGGACTTTTGAGGAGAAGACACATCAGTGCCTTCCAGAAAAGAAAGAACTGAGGAAGCATTCCTTTCAGTGCATGCAACACCTTCTTCCTATGCAGACTAAATGGTGTGGAAGGAGACAGGGCAAAAAAGAGAAGTACGACATTTTCTTGATATCCTGCCAGGAAAAGTCCAAGAAACACATCAAAAAAAGAGGACCTTCCTATCTCTGAGTAAGCCCTGATTATCTGGAACTGCAGTAGGGAACTCAGATCATATGATGATGAGAATGCTAAAAATCAAAAAACAAAAGGAAAGACAAATTACTTCAGGCCTCATCTCCATTTCTGGAAAATCTGGCTTTAACATCTTTATGGTAGAAGCTATGCATACATGGCATAGCAAGATTTCGTTCTTGGTAAGGGTCTCAGAATAAACGACACATAACTAGCAAAAATGAAAGTCAGGCAGATCCATGTCCACCTCAGATCTATTTGGATGAGAGAATGGAAACCATTGAACTCCACGCAACCTGAAAAAAGAAGAATTAATTGAACAGAAACATATTTGGACACGACAGCCACATGACAAGGTTTGTTTAAAGGTTAACAGTCTTTCATGGAGACAAGCCTCATATGATGGTGCCTGGCTGCCAAAAAATGGGGTCCATGCACAAAGCATCCTTTATTAGATACTTTTTAAAACCTCAGTGTTAAAAATAAGAAAACCAACTAAAAATGCAGATACTGATGTTTGTTGTGACTAATTTGACCTCTTTAAACTAAGACCTATTAAATAACACAATTTTTTTGGCTGAGTTCTAAGTTTCCTTGGAGTAAATTAGGTCAAGAGGCCTCAGGCAGGTAAGCAAACCCCCTATACAGAAACCAGAGAAGGCTAGATCCGTCTGTTGAGGACTGGTATGTAAAAAACGGGCCTGAGGGGAACAATCTGTAGCAAATGCATAAAATTCAACCCATTTTTAAAAGTGGGTGAAAACTCCACACTAGAGATGACCTATAGATTGCAAATAGACAATATGCACCAAGCTGTGCCAGTATCTCTTACTGTAGCTCTGCACTCTTCCTTGCTTTTCCAACCCTGGGCTTGTCACATACCAATGCCAGTGCCCTTCACTTATCATATACAAGATTTTCTGCCACACCAGGTCTTTGGCTCATAGGAAGAGAAACAGCCAGTTATGCCAAAATTTGTGGCGGTTTTGCGATGTCAAAAAAAAAATCCCATACAGGACACTTTCTACTTGCAACTGAAAATTACAGACTTCAACCTCAGATCCCTGGAGGTGAAGGCACTGCATCAACTTCCTGCAAATCAAGCCCCTAAATGCAGCGCTTGTATGGAACTGGAGCACAATAAATGTTTTCTTTGAGCAGAACCTGTAGCTCTGGCATTCCTGAGCAGCTCTGATCTCCTACAAAGCTTAGTCTTTTGGGCTCTTGGGGGTGGTGAGGTTAGAGCAGCAGTGAGCAGCTCTCTCCCACTTCCAGGAGTTTCTGAGCTGGTAGGATTATTTCAGACGTGGCTCCTGAAGAACTGAGGCTGGGATCAACCCTGAATGGAGGAAGGTACAGGCTCTGGCATATGCTTTACAACAGGTCTCTATCAAAATTACAGGGCATGTAAATCGCAGGGCTGGGTCTCTCCCAGAGGAAGATCAGATGGATGGGGATTTGCAGCAGGGGCTGTACGTGCAGGCACAGAAAGGAGTAGGGGGGGAGGGAGTCCAATCTTGACACTCCTATAATTAAAACTGTGTTGGAAGCTTAGAAGGCTTAGAAGCTGGAAGGGGCAGCTGGTGTCACACAGACCCTGCTTGTTCTGCCAGACAGCCAAACTGCCCTCATTTAAAACTACAATAGAAACCAGATGGAGAAGGACAAGAGAGCGTGGAGCAAGGCATCAGTCAGAAGGGAAATTGAGTTATAAACATACTGCACACAAAAGACAATACTTCTCTTCCCCTAGACAAAAATAAACCAGAAGGACAATTGCAGTAACTCCTTCCACTCTCACTGGGTATCACCTCCGAGTTCAGTGCACACAGAAATTCACCTACACCAGGGTCTTTTCCAAGACAACAGCTCATGCCACCTCCTTTACACATCAGCTGCTCTTGCTGGGTCAGGCACCACATCGTCCTCCTTCTGATCCCTCCGGCTTCCAGTGGCAGCAATGGGCACTGAACTTCTCTCCTCCCAGCACTGCTGGCTCTCCTCTCTCCTGCCCCTTCCCAGCCATGGTGCTGCCACCCACCAAACCTCCCCACCAGCAAGTGAGGTGCTCATTCTTTGCCTGCCTGACAAAGGCTTCATCTGGCAATGGACTGAGCATTTTGGATCTAATCCGTGGAGACCTTTAAGTATGTCCCTATTTAAATCCCCAAGCAGGAGAGGTCACTAAGAAAGGAGGGAGTGATCCCACCTAAGGACCAGTGGGAGGATGGCCTCCTGGCCTCCCACCAAAGCCAGCAAAGAGCAAGGAAGACACTGGTCCAGCAGGAGATGCAGGCAGTGACTTTCAGTGCCACCTTCTCGAAAAAAACTCTGATTCTCCATGGACTACAGAAGGACCCCAGGCAGCAGGTTGCCAAGTCAGACACCCTAACCAGTCAGTGTGAACAGTACTCAGTTAGGCAGTAAGTTAGCTAACCTGGACTGGGTCATGTGTTTAGGGTACACTGCACTGAACTGGACTGAATAGCAGCAGGCTTAATTTTTTACTTTATCCTTCTGTTATTTTCTCAGAGAACGCCTTGTAAGGATAAACACTGGTGACAGAGATACTCAGGGCCTCCTTGGTAGTTGGTTTCTGCCACAGGGTGGAGGTTTCATGCCCTCTGTAATTTTATTTTAATTCAAGTATTGGGAGGATAAATGCAGACCTTTCATTTCACCTGGAACATCAACTTTTTGATTTTTGACTCGCAGGAAATAGTTTGGATTTTTTTTTTTTTTTAGTTTCTCCCAACAATGAATCCTGCATCATAAAAAACAAAACAAAACAAAACAAAACAAAACAAAAAAACCGAAAAAAAAAAGTTGTAGGCATTTTTAGTTCATAATTTTTGTTTTGTTATATATTAGTATTTTTTAAAATTGTCGTCAATTACCCTCAATAAGAGCACATGCTTCCTATCATGCTATGTCAATACCGTGACAATAAAGGTCAAAAGTCTCTTGTTTCAACTTAAATGACTAAAATAGGAAATGTTTCCTTTAAGAAAGTGTTTCAGTCTGTACTAAGCAAGAGTTGCTATTTTGTACAAAAAAAATAACAAAACAGAACAAACTAATATATTAAGTTGGCCTCCTAATCACAGGAAAGGAACAACATTGTACAAATGGCAACATACTTGATCATCAGTATCTCTGATATATTTTTCTGCATTTCCTGACTTTCTACTGTAAATCACGAGTTTTAAAGCTGATTCACTATATTCTTTTTTCTTTTTTGCTGACATTGCCTGATTTTCACTAGGCATAAGGTTGGTTGAGAAACAGATTCCAGAGCAGATCAAACTGTGCTCTCCTCCCTACAGCTCACCACAGCCCTGGTGCAGCACATCAGTCACGACACCAGATTTCCTCCCAGTGCACAGCCCTAACCAGTGGCAGCTAAGGATAAATCCTGTCTTTCCACCACGTAACATTGCCTTTGCCTTCCACTGTCTCCTTGTCAGCAGCAGCCAGGAGTGGAAGGGACCATCCAAAATCCCTGCAGAGGGTCTCTCCTGCTCAGAGATGAAGTTGGCAGAGCTGGGAAAGGGGATGGTTTGCCCTGTCAGGACATAACTGCTACAAAGAGTTTCAGTCTCCGGGATGTCTGTGCAAACTTTTCACCAGCACTAAATTCATTTTACAGAATCAAAAAAAATACCAAAACCTGTCTCAGTCTCAAATTCCAGTGTTGAATTTGGTTGTTAGCTGTTGCTAAGCTGCCACAACCCCTCCATACACACACACATACCTGTATTTAAACAGCATGTTCCAGCTAAACAACACCAAACAGGCTTAAAAACAAACCAACTTCTTACAATCCACCTTGTCTTTTCCCCCTTAGCTGCCATAAACACAGTTTAAAGGATGAATGGTTGGCACCAAGGTGATCCTGTCTGGACGGACAGCACAATTGATTCACTGTGTAAGTCCCACACTTTACGTATTTTTTCCCCTCTACTTCTGTGGGAAATGCCCCTGCAATGTCACAAAGGTTATCACAACAATGCCATTCCCTGCGATGAAAGCATCATCCTGTGCACCGTTGTGATTTGATGGGCAAAAATGTAGGAAAAACAGATCTCAAATCTGTCAGATGCTGAGAGCCATCACCCTCCATGGCCTGTGTGGGAAGTGGATACACTGAGTGCTGTTTGGGATGTGGCATTCTGATTTCAAACACATGCATTTCAGCACAACCTGCAGGCTCAGCTGTGAGTCTGAATGAAGTCGATGGCACCACCATCAAGGATTTTTTTTTTTCCATTGATATTATACCCAGCTTACATCTCACATATCTAAATAAGACATGTAGGAACACCTGATTTTCCAGAGCAGATCTGACAACTGTGATGTTTGAAGCGCGAATGAAAAAGCCCGTGGCAGACCTGGTCAGCTCATAGACAACACACATCAAAGAAAGCCTAAGAGAAAGCACTGCCAAAGCAGACTCTGAACGCTGACTCTCAGCCCCGGCGGTCACTGTGCCCCTCTGAAATGTGACTTTGCCTTGACATAGCTGGCAAATTCTGTCACACAGGCACTTTTGAAAGAGGTTGTACTAAATACTAGAATAGTTTTGATAGGAAAACATCCTGCTGAGAATTTCCTGCAAAAAAAAAGACCAGATAACAGAACAGGATATCTCCACTCCTAACTTTTATGACTCTGTGGTACAACCACCACAGAAAACAGTGGCTCAGGTTCGACATGGCAGGTCAATGAGCTGGGCACGTCCTCAGCTAACCATTTGAATCTAACAAGCCTGATCCACAGCAGATTAGGGTGAATATTGTACAGCATTTTTTTTACCACAGCACAAGCAACTGGGATAAATAATTCTGGAGAGAGGAGTAACTGGACAATTTATGCTGTGTCTAGAAATGGACTCAGGTGTAAGTATAGAAAATATCAGAATATTTTTGAAGCTGCATGTAGTGAATTGACCTCTGTCTTGGTAAATGCCTAGATACTGTGATGATAAACAAGCTGTAAGACAGGAATTCTGCCATTAACCTCGATTCTGGTGGCATGTACTAAAAACACTAACAAATCCAAAGGCTGCACCAGCTGATGGAATGCAGGACTGGGGCAATGCCAATGTTGCAGCTCAAGGGAGCTGGGAGAAGCAGCCTGCCAGGGAAGAGTCCAGGCAAGTGTTGGGTGCTGGGATGGAAAGCCAGTAATGTACACTTCATCTGAAGTCTCCTGAGAGCCTGTTGTCTTTCATCCAGATCGATAAACAAGCTTATGTCATATTTTCTATATCATGCTTTCCTTCCTTCTGCTCTCCTCTTAAGCCTAGAAACCAATGTAAGCCATGCTAACCCACTTAACTACTGACAACAAAGCAACAAAAATACATGGACTCCCTAAGTTTTTTCCTCCTCTCACCAGATTTTGATCTACGTGTTTTCATTTACAAGAGCTTCAGAAGAAAGTTAAACAAGCACAGTCTCCATCTTTTACCTGGGCCTGCCAGCCGATGCAGACCTGCTCAGTTTCTTACAGTCCCAAAATTACTCCAGAGGCAACTTGTAAGCTTTAACATACAATTCTTGACAGTTATAAGGGTGCAGAAACCAAAATCTCCCTTGACACTTTGAGATTCCTAAATGGGATTCTCAGGATCTCAGAATCAGTAGAACGGCAATTCAAGGGGATCAGTGCTCCCTATCTGGCTGTGTTAGTTTGTCCCTTAGTCCTTTTCAGCTTGGATTCTAGTGTGCCATGCAATGGGGATTCCAGGTTTCTCCTTATCAGGCAGACTTTTGGGACTGTTAGAAAGAGGTTCTGAGTGCTTAGATCTTGATGTGCACCTGAAAAATACCAGCTACTAGGTAAACAGTTTACTGTGCCTCTCACAAACACCATCTCCATACACTGAAATCTGTAGGAATCTCTAGAGGACATGGAATTTGCCTGCAGTTTCTGTGCTGCTCTGTCATGATATCTCACTGTTTGACAGATCCTTACTCCACTTTCGTAGTGATGGCATGGTGGTGACAAAGCAACTAATTCTCAAATAAATGCTATTGGAAGGCTGGGAAAGAGACAGGATGAAGCAAGGAACTGGGTTGTTATCTCATGAACACTCGTGCTGCAGCAAAGTGGGCTGCTCTTTCCCAGGAAATCTCTGTTGTCCCTTCAAACATGCAAAGATGGGATGGGGCCCATCAGCACTCATGGTTCTCCTTCCATGCTTGCCACACAGCAAGTCATTCACAAGCATACATGACAGCCACTCCAAAGCTTTAAAGCACACATCCAGCTGTGCCAGCTAACTCAGGATGGCAGTGCCAACAACCTCAGGTTTATGAAAGGGAGAACACCGCACTGAGAGCCCAGGTTATCATTTGGTAGCAAGGTACAAAGTAACAGAGAAGCTGGTCCTGGACCAAGCTCTCATGTGGAAGAAAAATGGCATGGTTGAATCTCACAGCACTTATTTATATCTTCTCCATTCTTTTTCTTTTGCCCTCTGTCACACTGATGGACTGATGCAGACTGACACTAGATTATGCAGTAATGTTCTTTCACTCAGGCTTCTCACTGATCTTGCCTCTAGGGCTCTCCTAGTGAAGAGCGGTACAGCAATTTCCAGAGGTAATTCCAAGTGGGCTGTTTTACAGACAGTCAACAATTTAGGGCAAAGAGCAGGAAAAATTGCTGAGGATCATTACATATCACAGCCAGACAGATGAGGAGCCTAAATGCAAACCCATAACGGCTGCAAATGAGAAGTGAAAGGCAAATGAAAACAGACCTCTGAGAAAAAGTAAATAAGGCTTTATGATGTCAATCTGATTGAAAACAAACATGCAAAGGCACTAGCAATAATCGGTCATTATAACTTGTAGCCAAGCAGCACCAAATCTATTCCGTCTTTGCTCAGTTGCTAAGCATATATTTAGACTGAGTTTTTTCATTGCCAGGTTGCCTGGGCCTGACCCGAAGAAACACACTCATACAAAAAATCCCATTGGACTCATCAGTATTTTCCACAAAAGAAAATAAAATCAATTTATTTCACACCCTCTTACCTTTTACTGTGATATGCAAATACTAGCAAAGGAGGTATAAGAATGATAGAAGCATTTTCACCAGCTTTACAGGAGCACAAAATGACAGTGAGAGTTTCAACAGAGTGGAGAATTAAGACTTCTGTTGGCAATGGAAGGTCACCTAGAAATGCTCCTCCCAGCCCTGCTCAGAGGAGGCCGAAAACAGGTCAGTCTTTATTTGAAGAGGATTAAGCTGTGGGTGACTCAGATTGCTGATGTTTTCCTGGTGAAACAAGGTGCTGTTCCACCCATCCTAAGTAGTGCCCAGGGTATACAATCACCACAGCCTTTGGGCTCAATTTCTGTGTCCAAAAAACATAGAGAAAGTTCTGCCAGAAGCAGCACCTGGTCAGACACACCTAACTCTATACATCAATAAATGCATATATCAGCATGTAAGTGTGCATGCATACATATACACATAGGAATGCATTTTCACATATACATCTGTATTTGTTTATGTATGTGTGTGTGTGTACCCGTGAGAGGTTTCATGTGCATTACCAGGAAATTCTTCTTAGAGAAATAGCTGGGTTTTAATGAGGTGTCAATCAAAGCCTAACAAAGTCAAAAAATGCAAAACTCGTGCTAAGCCAATGTCATAGGTCTGGGGGATACATCATTACACACTGGGCCTCGTGCTTGTTGAAGCATTGTCCTGCTTGTTGCTACTATGCTGAACACTTTTCTGGCTGAAGCACTTACTCACAGCCAAGGAAAGCTGTTGGTCTGGGGGCTGTTCCTCAAGCACACATGGATATCTACACCAGCAAGTCAAGATCCAGTCTCAGTGGACTGGTTTCACTCAGTAGTTTACTGCAGAAGGGCAGCCCATGGGATATGGGTCATATTGGCTACACCTTCCCATCTTCAGAGGCTGCAGTACTCTAAAGTGTACCCTTACAGCCGTGATCACAAGGATCTTGTTTTCCTTTCCATTCACCAGGGAGGGCAAAGAGCTCAAAAGGAAGATGCTGAGCAGCCTGGCCCAAACATCTGGATGTGGTGCTGCTCCTTCAGGGCTTCTTTCAGAAACAGCAGGGAGCACAGCACTGCTCCATCTGCCAGCCTTGTGGCATGTCAGTGCTCACATATGTTGCAAGAGGGCAATTTGCTTGCTCTCCAGAGCCTGAGAGAATCATCAAGGACAGCAGAGGAGGCAGAACAACATTTGCAGATGGTGTCACAATGCCTCCCAGCCTTCTAGAGGCTGATGCTGGGCTGGCAAATGATGCTGTTTAGAGTACTTCCTGCCATGCTGTTTGTGTCTGTCCACCTCCACCTCAGGATGCCAGCACACAACTACTGAGATGCACCCAGAGCACATGGCATGGTTTCCCCAAGGCTGAGCTGCAGGGACTGTACCTCTGTAACTGCCTGCCAGAGGTGTAAGGGCATCACAAATAGAAACTAGTTCTGTCAGATGGTCAGTGATGAAAGGAGGCACAATTCTGCTTTTAAAGACCCTAATAAAAGAGGAAAAGAAACAAGGCTGAATAAAATATTCAGCATGATGGTATCTCCTTATTCTCAAGAGGGCTTCTATTCCCTCACCTAGTAAGGACAAGTCAGGAAAGATATCCATCTATACAATACTTTTCTTTGTACTACCAAGGCTTTTCTGCTCCCAGTAGCATTGTCCCGATGTCTTTCCTCCACAAAAAATCCTTCCAGTTCCACACGGCACACAAGCCTGTCACTCCCTTCACTTCTCAATAAATATGCATGCCAGGGGTTATCAAACTGACGGTCATTCTCAGTGCTAACAATGGGAAAAAAACAATATCAAACAGTTACTAAAGTAGTAAATCTAATCACTTGGCAATTGTGCGCCTCGGTTTCCAAGCCCCCCAACGGATTCCTGATATATTCCATATTTCACTCTTTATTTTGTTTTCCATTTTGCAAAGGACGGGCTCTGAACCAGTATGAAGAAAAACAACTTTCCCGCTCCCCTTCCCCCCACTTTTTTTCCCTCATGCTATCTCTGCTCCAATTCAGGCCAGGTGGTGCTTATCATTTCCTCTGCACAGCAAACACCAGGGTGCGTGCGTTTCCTGCTGGCCAGTCCCAAACTGTGAGCTGACATTGTTTTCAAGGCCCCCCTCTTTCAGAGGCAGGAGCAGCTCTGCTGCACAGCTTTTCCTGTTGATGTCAGATCCCTCTTCCTCCTAAAGCAAATGGGTTTCCTGATGGCATCTGTGTCCTTTTCCATGAGGACTAGCAGGAACCATATTCCTACACAGTGGCTGGGAAAGAAAAAAAAAATGGTACTGGAGAAAGGGATGTAATAGGGAGAAGCAGGGCTGGATGGTTTTTTTTTCCAAGCAGTCTTGGACAACATCTGGGGTCCCTCTCAATGAGGAGGAGAGAGAAGAGATAAGAGGTCAAAACAATAGAGTTATGTCTTAGGGATGCTGGTATTTGCAAGTACCAGAAAAGCACTTATTAGCAGAGAACATCAGAGACTAATTACAGCTGCCGATTTCCCACTGCTAAGGAATGTAAGCTCACAGAAGAACAGCTACAGCCACAGCCCCTGCGTTCCAGCAGCGCTGTCATAAGCTGTGGGAAATGCCAAGACCTTTACACCAGACTATTGCCTTCTTTATTATTCTCTCAAATGGAGGAATCACTACCACTGCCAGCACTGTTTCATCAACAGTGGAGAAAATGGGCGATGATTGCAGAACACAGCTCACACCAAGCTGAATCACTTCAGCTCCAGACTGCCATTGTGTGTGCCACTGCCACAGTAGAGAAGGGGAAAACTAACCAGACATCATTTCAGGCCTCCCCCAGCCCATAGCATTCAAGGTTTGCATTTGTCCCATTAGAGAAACTGATGGACTTGTCCCGTCTCCCACCAGGAGGTCTGCAGTTTGCCGCACAGTGTAAGAAACAGCCATGGAGCCTGTGGCTACAGGGACACACAGCAGGGCAGAGGGTGCAGAGCACGGCCAGTCGGGGCAACAGCGCTGCCTGCCCTTCACAGGATTTCAGCCACGAGGGTCCCGTGGCCTCCCTCACAGAGCAAGGAGTTGGGTCCCCTTAGAACATGCGCCCCAGCAAGGAAGAGTTTCCCATGATGGGGAAGATAGAGTCCCCCCGCATTTTCCATACCACATCCATACCACTATTGCCAAACAGGTGGGGTGGGGAGGGTGTTTACTATGGGGTGCACAGCAATAACCAAAATAGCACCTGTCCCTTAGCAGACCTGTCTATAACTACTGCTCCTAATGGTCCTCTGGGATGAGCCACAGGTGTATTTCAATAAAATATGTTGTTATAATGTGATTTTTCTCCTTTTCCTATCTGTGGCCTAGTCACCCTCCTGTGACACTGCAGTAACTAAGCAAAGGACTACACTACCAATTTTTGTCCATAAATTGCCACAGAGACCAACAAAATTATTCCAGCTATATGCAACTGTAGTTAACAGCAGATGCAGCCCCAAGTCTGGCAGGGCCAGCAAAGCTGCAAGAGAGTGAACTGGGACTTAGTTTTCCTCACAAGAAGAAATTCTTAGTCAAGGTGCAATTGCAAAATCTTAACGGCTGGTGAGTGTGTAAGACGCAAAGGAAAAAATCCCACCTACATTCTCACAGCAGGAGTAGGCCAGGGCTGCTGAAATTTGCAGGGCTGACACTGAAGTAAGCATTCCTGGACATGGAAGGTGTGCCCGCCAGAGCTGGAGCTGTGCCAGTGCTCACACACAACAGTGGGACGGGGTGCCCCGAGCTGCTCAAGGAGCAAAACTGCCCTTTGATGAAGGGTTGCACAAGAGAAACAGACTCCACTGAGTCCACATCTTCCTGTCCCTCTCCCCCCCTCTTTAAGTACAGCCTGCTATTCGTGAATGAATTACCTCAATCCCGCTTAAGCAGTGTACTGACCAGGAAAAGGGCGTGGATTTTTTTTTTCCATTATTAATGGAAAAATCCTTGAGTCTTTCAGCCCTGCAGTGTGGCTACAGTTACAAGGAAAACAGGATACCATGCGGCATATGGGGAGGAGGAAGAGAAAAGGAGCAGAAACTCTTAATGACCTGCAGGGATTAGCAAGCAAGGAAGAACAAAGTGCTGGTGGTAAACAGGCCCAGCTGGCCCCAATGACCAGGAGAGAAACGAAGGCACACAGTAGCGGTCTGCCCAGGGGAGGAATACCACCAAGGGAAACAGCTCCTTCTGGGGAATCAAGGCGTTGGAGGTTTGGGTGAATGAAACTGCGAGAGGATATTAAAGACTAAGGAAAACCTCCTAAGACTGAGACACAGTATCATGCAGAATTGCCTTCTCAGGGAGAGGGTGGGAGGCGGGCTTCCTGGATATATAAAATCCGTCAGGAGATTACGTTGAGTGGAACGGTTCTGCACCAGCCACTGAGACAAAGACAAAACCATCTGACCAGCCTTCCCATGTCATTATCAGGTGATGCCTTTTAAGCCACGGAAAGATTCCCTGGAAGAGTTTGCTGTGTTAAAGGAAAGCCTAAGTGCCAGCACTCGCTACAGCAAGAGACAACCACAACCAGCAGCTGGAGTTTAAATTGGATACTAAAGCATGCAGGAAGAAAGGCCACTTGAAAATCATCCAGCTGAAAGATTTTACAGTGGGAAAGTGTGCATTTCACAAATTCAAAATGTTACACCAGGATGAAGGGATTCTGTTCAATTTTTCGACCAAACACTCAAATATACTTCTAGAATGGGAAATATGTTCACTCCTTTATCATTGTCTTTAACATAATAAAACCTTTTGGAGAACTTTTATTTAGGGGGAGTTTCTCCCTTTTTTATTCCAATTGTGGATGAAAGGAAGTCTTGTGTTAGGGGAAGATGGTATACAGTACAATGCTAAACAAGAACCAGCTCTAATGGACATTGAGTGATATCATCAATGCCTGGCTAGTGTTTGCTCCTCTCTGTACACTTCTGAGGATGGCAGCACTGTTCCTTGCAAGCTGAAGCCCAGAATATTGCATGTGTTTCTTGTAAATGAATGACAAAAAAGGAGGTGAGTGTCCTATGGTTTGCTTTTCAACCCTCAGGACACAAAAAACCCTCATTTGAAATCTTTCTTGTATGTCACGTCCCCCATTGTGAGGATAAAACCCCAGCACGGTCTCATAAAATGTGCTTTGCTTCTGTCAGCAAAAAGCTAAGCCCTAGGCAAGGAGTCATGAATTAACAGGGGATAAGGATCATTCTCATCCCATAGGTGCAAACAGGAGAAACAGAAAAGATTTGGTGGTCATGCACTGAGATAGTGGAAGACCTAAGTTAAGAGCCAGTTTTTTTGTATCTCAACTCCTGGCAAATAGAAACCTGCCTTCAAAAACTCAAAAGTTGGTAAAGCATGCAGAGATTGCAACTGGTTTGTCAGAATCCCTGACACAGAAAGTTGAGTTCAAAGTCTCACACAAATGTGTTTTTCTGGGAGAGGATCATTTTCCCCCAAGCTTCCACCAAACCAGAAAGAGTCTCCCAACCCAAACTTCTACCCTAAACCTGAACACACAGGCTAAAACCTCAGGAGATTTGAATCAGAGATCACTGATTGGATGGTCAGAGAAACCTTTTGGGTTGTTTGTCCTAGAAGTCAGTTTGTGCCCAAAGACCAGACTTCAGTAGCCCTGTGCCTGGGAATGTTTGGAACTGGTTCCGTGCTTTGTGGCTTGGCTTCTAGAATTCTTTTTTTTTTTTCCTCTTGAAATGTTGTCTCATTACTGAATACCACAATAATAGCAAGACGCTACCAAAGGGTCATCTAGGGAGAAACTTCAATATTTCTGATCATTTCAGGGAAGGGAGGTTGTGGCTGGGGGGTGGGTGAGGAAAGGCCTGAATTCCCTGGAAAAGATGCCCTGTCTGTTTACATATCAGTTATACCAAACTTCTTGCATTCCTTGTCTACTGACTTCCTCCATCTCCTCAGCTACCCATTGTTTTCCTTTTTTAACCTCTCATTTTGATTTCACAGCACACTCAGTTTTCAGCATAATTTTCTTCCCCTGAAATTCAAACTCCAGCCCCACCTTTGGGACCTGGATGGAGGTTTAAAATCCCTCCCCAACAAAAAGGCACTTGGATCTGGCATTTACAATTCAGCCCCATATCTTCCAACTGCAGCTCTAAACTGCATCAAAGACTTTTGTTCCCAGCTTTTGTTCCCTTCTCCGTTCCCTTGAAATGTCAGCAAACATTATGGCTTTGTTGATGCCGTCAGGGTGGTCTGACTGCTTCCCACGCTGGGCATGCGGATTGGGCAGCTGTGGAACAGTCAGCAGTTCACTGGATGTCTCCTCTAGGATGTTGTGGGTTCCTCACACCGAGGCAGTGGCCTGAAGCAGCAACACTGCCATGAAATCAACAGAAAAAAAATCCACCTCCAGCTGCCCTGGCTCGCACAAGGACACATAGGGTATTCCAAACCAGCAGCTGCCAATGCTGCCAGGCAGACAGGAAAACCATGCTGGGGGCTCAGGGCTCTCCTTGGATATTGGGATGGTTATCCACCCCTTCAGACACATTTCCCACTTTGTCTGGGGAAGGCTCCAAAAATATGCATTACTGCTGCCTCCTGAGCCAACAGACTGCAGAGCTGTCAGAGCTCAGATCTTTCGACTGTTCTAGCTCTGCTGACTTCCATGTGGAGATGGTTTCTCTCAAATCCAAGTGTATGTTGTGTCAGGGCGGGGATGGGGTGGACAGACGTATCCTGCCCCAGAGACCTCCTCAATGCCCCCAGGACTGGTCTGAGATGACCTGGGACCTTCCTGACCCAATGAAAGTATCTTCAACTTCTTGTGGAGTCTGGTGAGAGACTCTGTATGGATTGCTTGAAAGGACAAACTACCCATAANCCTACTTCTCTTGGAGCTGATGGCACCACTGTCTTCAATGTCAACTACAGCAAATTACAACAGTCTGCCTACTGTTGACAAACCCACCTAAAATTTGGGGTTTTTTTCATTCTTGGCAGCAGTTGAGTTCTGGTGCATTTCTTGGACTTCCCTGGAATTAATTCATGGCTCACTCTGGTAGTAACAGGGAAAGTGTGGATGTTGCAGAAACACTTTGTCACAAAAGAGATTTGCAAGTACCCCCATCACACAGAAGTTGCTTTTGATCTGCTGTTTCACTAACCCAAATCACAAGCCCCTTCATGGCTGGGAATACTTTCTGTATATTCAGAGCTGAAGTACTTCCACACCAGCTGGCTGCAGTATCCCAGATTTACACTACTATCACTGAGGTCAGAAGCTAGCCCAATGCCATGCAGGCTGTGCTTCTGGAGGAGATCCATGGTAAAAGGCAGTATGCTGAAATGGAGGCCAGGAGTCAGGGGGCTGCAAGGTGCTGCTAAAACCTTTCAGAGCCTCAGTAACAAAATGAAG
Source organism: Daphoenositta chrysoptera (assembly GCA_013397915.1). NCBI lineage: Eukaryota > Metazoa > Chordata > Aves > Passeriformes > Daphoenositta > Daphoenositta chrysoptera. Next base: position 99,909 of record VZRO01004332.1, read on the forward strand.
ACACTTCTTCTGACAGCATGAAAGTATCTTCAACTGCTTGTGTCCCACTGTGAGAGACTCTGTATGAAGTGCTTGAAAGGACACATGGAGTGGCAAGAGCCCCACGCTAGGGAAGGCTTGTGGCACAACATACAGACAAAGGGTACATTCCTAACTGGATCCCTTGGCTTGTACAGCCCTGCTCCATCCAACTCTGCCACACTGCTCTGCGCATCCCCTTCTACTCCACAGCTTCATTGGCCAGAGGATGCTGGGCAGGGGACATTCAGTGGGGCCAGCTGTGCCTCTGGCCCACCTGAGCAGTGGATGAAAGGAGCTTCAAGCAGACACACCAATACAAATTCATGAAGTGCAGATACAGCTGCCATAGTCTAAAGACCAGTGCCCTGGTGCCCTGGGCACAGACGGTCCCAGGTAGAGACTGGTTTCACACGCAGCATTCAGGTCATCCCAGTTTCTAAGATGGCTCTGTGCACAGATGGGAGACAGCTGTATGAATCCTACACATAATGCACTTCCCTGGATCTGAAATGCTGGGCATGATGGCGTGGTTCAGCTGCACAGCCTGGTTCACAAACCAGTTGGTTTTGCAGTAGGCAAGCAGATATTTGGGTGGATGATATCTTGTTGGGCCAGGAATGGAAGGGGAGATGGCAAAGTGGGTGAGAGTCACAGTCAGGT
>VZRO01004332.1:101505-249328 GCA_013397915.1 Daphoenositta chrysoptera
TGCAGAGCTGTCAGAGCTCAGATCTTTCGACTGTTCTAGCTCTGCTGACTTCCATGTGGAGATGGTTTCTCTCAAATCCAAGTGTATGTTGTGTCAGGGCGGGGATGGGGTGGACAGACGTATCCTGCCCCAGAGACCTCCTCAATGCCCCCAGGACTGGTCTGAGATGACCTGGGACCTTCCTGACCCATGTTGCTCCCAGCAAGGCTGCAAGAGAGTCTGTGCCAAGTCCAGCAGGCTCTGCCTGACCTCTGGGAACTACCCATAAAATGTGTCTGCCTGCTGCCACAGCATCCCAGGGCAGAGTTCTTGGGAGAAATGGGGAAAATCAGCTCAGTCAACCACCAACCACAGGCCATATTTATCTGCCCCATCCCAGGAAACAGTTTTAGCCTGCACTGCCCAGTGCAGGCTAGGGNCCATGTTGCTCCCAGCAAGGCTGCAAGAGAGTCTGTGCCAAGTCCAGCAGGCTCTGCCTGACCTCTGGGAACTACCCATAAAATGTGTCTGCCTGCTGCCACAGCATCCCAGGGCAGAGTTCTTGGGAGAAATGGGGAAAATCAGCTCAGTCAACCACCAACCACAGGCCATATTTATCTGCCCCATCCCAGGAAACAGTTTTAGCCTGCACTGCCCAGTGCAGGCTAGGGTTGCCCTAGCATTGTTCCTCGGCCCACTTGAAGAGTTTGTACCAAGGTGGATCTTCAGGGCTTCCAGGGCATTTGTCCTACTCTCTCTCTCTGCTTTGCCTACCAATATACTGCAAAATTTTGGTCATGGCCTCTCAGTTGTTCTGCAATTACGTGTTTGGCTTCAGCCTGAAAAGCCTGAGCAATGCTGCTCTACTGCGTTTTCCTGGGAACCATTAGGGTAAGGATGTGATCCAATTTAGGAATTGCTGAGGCTCTTCCTGCTCTCTGCTCTCTATCTCTCAGGTTCAGTTGATCTTTTCCTATCACAATGCTTTTTCCCACTATCAATTAATTTTCTTCAATTACAGCAAAAAGGGACCCTGGCCAAAGAGGAATTTTGCTGCAGGTCTCACAAAAGATCATATTTGTCTGCAGCTTGGTTTCATTTAAGGGAGGTCATTCTGTGTCAAGTGCTCTCAAAACAGACAGTGCCTTGTTTCCAGGTCTCCAAAACCTCCCGTCCAGACACTGTCATTGAAGCTTTCAACTTGAGCACTCCTCTGATCCATATCCAGCATCGCCAAGAGTTTCTCAGCAATCTGAGAAGTGTTCTAGGCCGACACAACCTACTTCTCTTGGAGCTGATGGCACCACTGTCTTCAATGTCAACTACAGCAAATTACAACAGTCTGCCTACTGTTGACAAACCCACCTAAAATTTGGGGTTTTTTTCATTCTTGGCAGCAGTTGAGTTCTGGTGCATTTCTTGGACTTCCCTGGAATTAATTCATGGCTCACTCTGGTAGTAACAGGGAAAGTGTGGATGTTGCAGAAACACTTTGTCACAAAAGAGATTTGCAAGTACCCCCATCACACAGAAGTTGCTTTTGATCTGCTGTTTCACTAACCCAAATCACAAGCCCCTTCATGGCTGGGAATACTTTCTGTATATTCAGAGCTGAAGTACTTCCACACCAGCTGGCTGCAGTATCCCAGATTTACACTACTATCACTGAGGTCAGAAGCTAGCCCAATGCCATGCAGGCTGTGCTTCTGGAGGAGATCCATGGTAAAAGGCAGTATGCTGAAATGGAGGCCAGGAGTCAGGGGGCTGCAAGGTGCTGCTAAAACCTTTCAGAGCCACAGTAACAAAATGAAGACACTTCTTCTGACAGCATGAAAGTATCTTCAACTGCTTGTGTCCCACTGTGAGAGACTCTGTATGAAGTGCTTGAAAGGACACATGGAGTGGCAAGAGCCCCACGCTAGGGAAGGCTTGTGGCACAACATACAGACAAAGGGTACATTCCTAACTGGATCCCTTGGCTTGTACAGCCCTGCTCCATCCAACTCTGCCACACTGCTCTGCGCATCCCCTTCTACTCCACAGCTTCATTCACCAGAGGATGCTGGGCAGGGGACATTCAGTGGGGCCAGCTGTGCCTCTGGCCCACCTGAGCAGTGGATGAAAGGAGTTGCAAGCAGACACACCAATACAAATTCATGAAGTGCAGATACAGCTGCCATAGTCTAAAGACCAGTGCCCCACGCAGCATTCAGGTCATCCCAGTTTCTAAGATGGCTCTGTGCACAGATGGGAGACAGCTGTATGAATCCTACACATAATGCACTTCCCTGGATCTGAAATGCTGGGCATGATGGCGTGGTTCAGCTGCACAGCCTGGTTCACAAACCAGTTGGTTTTGCAGTAGGCAAGCAGATATTTGGGTGGATGATATCTTGTTGGGCCAGGAATGGAAGGGGAGATGGCAAAGTGGGTGAGAGTCACAGTCAGGTGTACACAGGCAAGCTTGTCTTGCTTAGAGAATACTAAGGAAAAGTTGCAAAAGATAGTGGTATTCTCCGGAAATCCAGTTTTGAATCTGGCTTGCCTCACCCTGACCTGAGACTCCTTTATAAATTGCATCAGGAAGGCAGCATTGGCCAACAGAACACAACAGCTAATCATAAAATGTGAAGAATATCTATTATGTGCTCAGCTAGTGACATTTTAAAGCCTATAATTTTTTGCATCTGTAGTCTCCTGGCCTGTAGTATTTATTCTCCTTTCCCTTGGAGCCAAGCTAGAGACAGACTCAGATAAAAATCCTGCAGCTGAACACCCTGTATTTCACGGAAATTGAAGACAGGCATCTTGTACTTCAAATTCAGCCCTGATCAGAGCAATCTGAAAAGAATAAGTTCAAAATGAACAGGACTTCAGACAGGCATCTTCATCTCCAACTTTGGCCAAGACACAGCAAAGGCCAGTGTGAGAGCTCCAGAGTGTAATCCTAGCACGCTTCTAAGATATGCAAAACTCAAGTGCAACCCAAGCCAGCTTTGTGGTCCTTTGTAGACAACAGGCACAAGGTCTATTTCTTCTGACTTCAGGTTTTGTTGGGGAAATTTCTTAACTTCAATTTGGTAGCACATGGGTAACTTCAGTCCTCTTTTACACAAAAGCCTGGGCACTCCTGATAGGAACCTTTACAGAGGGTTTGAAAAAAAACACTGGAAAAATATTAATTCAGGAAATAGGAATGTTATATCCTTGCTAGCACAAAGGCAAAAGCCATTGTGTGCACACAAATTTAGAAGCAGCAATGGCAAAAAAACTTTGAAGGAAAACAGCAGTGATTTTTATTATTGCCTTATATGAGTTCAGAATGTTGCAAAGTTAAACAAAGCAATTATAAAACTGGGTATTTAAAAATACCTAATGTTTCACAGTCTCCTTTGAGATGAATCAGGTATCCAAACATCTGGGGACTGCAACATCCATCAGGAAGCACAGACAGATGAGACACATCAAGACAGGAAGGTTTAGGGCTGCCATCGGAGAGACAAGGAACAGCAGGAGATTCCTGCAGCTTCTTTTGGGTCAGAAATGTTAGTTCTACATGAATGTGTACACTAAACAAAAAGAGGAAGAAAGAGAGAGAGCTAAAAAAGGTTTCTGCAAGTCTCCTGCTGTTCTGCGTCTTTCTCACTTTGCTCTGATCTCGCTGTACATGTCACTGGCTGGCAGGATGACTGCTTCCTGATTCATGATTTCATATTTAATTCTTGCTATATAAAAGGAATTTAAAGGAAATTATTACAAATGGTTTGGCCACACTGCATCAAGTCACTGGAAACTATTTCTTTATCCCTGACATTTTCTTTTTCTTTTTCCCTCCCATTTTTTTTTTTTCTCCTTTAAGAGAAAAGTTACATGCTTTCCTAAACACTTTCCAGACTTGAGCTATTCACAGATTGCATGTGGAAGGCAAACACAGCCCAGGCCTGGAAGAAAGGCTCTCTCATACTGGTCACCCCAGTAGCTTGGGGCGTTGCAGGCGGTGTCCTCAGCAGCGTTTCCTTTCAGAGAGCTGTGGCTGCATGAAACTGCTTTGGGTGTAGCAATCCTGTGCTCATCCCACAGGCACTTCATGAAAGAGGCAACTGTTCCATGTTGGGAATTCAGAGAAACCTCTGGCCAGCAGTGGCTGCTGGAGGCACCCTGATTAAAGCCCCATTGTTTTGCCCACTCCAGCTAAACTGCTCCCTGATGAAGCCCCCGTCTGTCCAGTGGTTTGGGAAGCAGAAAATACGTAAATAAAGTCGTTGCTGGGAATAACAAAGACTGGAGGAAGCAAGGAAAGAGGAAGCAACCAAAGAAAAAATCCTTTAATGCACTGCATTTCTCAAAGGCGTATGTCCAGGAATTGGGTTTCTGGACTGTGTTTCTTTTGTCTTTCTGACTCCTGGATCTTGCTGTACTAAGGGCTTTGAGACACTAACAAACACTCTGCAAACACAAGAAGGGGTGTTGCAGGAAAAGGGCGTTGAGATCATACTTAATCAAACTTCCTTACATTTTGATAGCTACAGTTCTGCTGTACAACTCAATCATCTCTTTGCCTTTGCAGTTCTCCACAGCCAACACAACTGAGCCACACACTTCAGGCCATGACCTGATCTTAGTCCATGACTGATGTGTTTCAGAAGGAGGAAAACTCCAGGCTAAGTTCATGTTCTTGCACAGGTGTGTCTCAAAGGGGAATGAACTGAATGATCTAAAAGCAGGACCTTGCTGGAGACTGTAAAATCAGAGGAGTTTGGATTCACAGCACAGGCTTCCAAAGCAAAGGAAGGTGAAGCACCACATCCTTCAGCAGGATGATGAAGATGAGCACATTCAAACATTAGGTATTGAAAGCTTATCCAAGCAAGGCAAAGCTTCTCTTGCTCACATCCATAGACTTTGAAACTAATCAGAGACTGAAGCTCATTTCAACATCAGTTAGGCGCCGAAAGGGCAATGAAAAAATGTAGTTAGCTGATGAAAAAAATGCATCACTTGCAATGTAGTAACTCAATGGCATCTCCTTGCACTTTACAAAACCAAGCTTCTTTCAAGGGATGAAAGGAGTCAGAAATTATTGTTTTACCTCTTGCCCTGTCTCAGTTTTGGGTAAAAATCTGGAAGAGGAGTCTTGGATAACAAGAGCTGTCGACACTGTGAGCATGTTCCTTTAGTCCTGTCTATCCTTCAGCTGTCTGCACCCAGAACAGTATCTCTTCCTCTGTACTACCCCTACTAACAAAGCTGCCAGGATTGTGAATTTTGTTCCCACTTACAGCCCTCTCTCTTCCACCATTCATTAGCAGTCTCCATTTGTTCCAAAACAGTCAGTTTTACCCTCAGACTAGTTTTTCCAACCTTCATCTCCTCCTTTTCATGCATATTGGAATTTCCTCACATGCTTTTCTCCATTCCACTTTTGCCCTTATTTCCTTTTCCCATCCATTTCCTCCACTGTCCTTTTCCATTTCTCTGCCACACTTCTTTCCTCCCAGCTGTTTCTTTGGACGCATTATCATTAACTTCTATCCATAAATTAAGGTTGGGCCTGGTCCCAAAACCAGAACCAATTGAAGTTGCTGCAGGCAACTTGGAAGGAGCAGTCCTATCCACGAGCTGGTAATGAACCACGTCCCATGGTGTGCAAAGGGAAAGCTGTGTTACTGTATATTCTCCCTTCTAAATCAGAGACTACAAAATGAAGATTGCAGTCTTGCAGAATTCTTTGCAGCATTTTTAAATTTTTCTGCTTGGTTTCTTTTTTCTTTTTTTTTCTTTTTTTTGCAAGATTAGCAGAAGCATCCTGGCCAAGTTCTAGTCTAGGGTAATCTCTTCTGCTATTCCAGATACATGCTGCATTGTTTTTTCCACTTCCTAACTCCAGAGGTTAGGTGGTAAACGGCTGTCATGTTCTCTTCAAAGCTAAATTGTCACGTATCTGGGCAGAAGCCTCACCAAGTAAGAACAAAGCACTCTGGGTATGTAATGCCACCCTGGTGTTCCTCACACCTCCCTCGGAGGCTCTTGGTATGGAACCTGCTGAGACAGGCAAGCTGGGTGAGCCCAATCCTTTCCTGCCCGCACTCTCACCCTACGTGTCGCTCCCCAGAGCTGCAAGAGCCCGCTTTTCAGTCCTGGGTGATGAAAACAACCAGGACTCTTCCCATTTAATAACAACAAAAATGAGAACTTTGCACCAAAAAGAAGGTGATACCATCATCATTTAATCACTGAGGGAGTTAGGATGTGGAAAAAGAGGGAATGTCCTAAGGTCTCTCACTGAGCCAGGCAGTGGCAGGAGCAGAGTCTGCCAGGGCCTGTGGCATGCCATGGATGTGACTCCTGCCACCTCCTTTACGCAATTCAAACTCCAATCTGAGCAATTCAGCTTTCACTGGTGCACAAATACTGGAATGCAAAGAGAAAAGCAAAAGGTGTGCTTTTAAGCTGCTTACATCTCCAGCAGGTGACCATACCAGATAAGGGATGGAGGTAGCCAGTCCGAGGCTGCAAAATCTCACTCCACACATGAACATCCATGTTCCCTCGTAGCCACCAGCACTGCCTCAGCACGGGCTGTGGAGTGGGAGGCACTGCCCGGGGCGCACGCCGAGCTCTTCCCAATATTTCGGGCAACTGTGCTGCTGATAGCTCATGAAAGCACTCAGACAAAACTGCTGACACGCGTCGAATTCCCCAAGCAGCGCTGCTGGCCCAGCCAAGGGAGTTTGAGGAGCCATCTGGCCAGGGACACGGAGCCCACGTGTCAGGGAGTGGCCTCTTGCTCCCAGGGCTGGGATAATTGGACATTGTTCAGCCTCTGAATCGCAGCTCTGTTGGGCTGTGGGCTTGTCTCGTAGGGACGAGCTAATTAATTACCACGCAAACTGCAGAGGGGAGGAGGGGGTCAAGGATGGCCCTCACCCCTTCTTCTGCCCCATAACAAACAGGAGGGTTTTGTGCCGCCACAACGCCCCCAAGCAGAGGGGAGAATGGGTGGGCAAGGCGAGGTGAAAGGAGAAGCCTCTTGAACGCTTCCCATTCAAACACAAACACGGGGCTCTATGTCAAACCCAGGAGCGGGTTTTCCTGCCATGCACGGGATTTTGCAGTCAGTTCCCTGGGAACCAGCAAGCAGCCCGCAAAGCTGCCCAGAGATCTCATGGTGCCACGCTTGCTGCCTTCCCTTCCTTGTCCCACATCAGCCAAGGTCGTGTTTTTCACCACCACAGCCCAGCCAAAGAGCTGAAAGTACTGCAGAGAAAGGCTGCATTGAAAGTCCCAACCTCCACCCTGCCATCACCATGAGGAAAAGTCAGCAGCACTACTGCTGCCAACCACTTTTCAAGGAGGCAGGACTGGGGAAAGGGATAGAAATGAGGCACATTACAAGCTAAAATATCTTTCCTTAAGCACAAGAATTGATGTCAGGTGCACCTGCAGTGTTTCTTGAATCACAACTATTAAAAATATTTTCATACCCTGCAAACACGTTCTGTCAAGAGGCAGCAACACACTTGTCTAATTTTTCCCATTCTCCTAAAGAAAACATGCGTCTTTCCCCTTTTTCTATCAAAGCTCAATTAGATTTGCTTCATAGGTATATAATGTTGCAAAGAAAAGCCTTGCTGTCACTCTTTGTCCACCTGCTAAATCCTTCCACCATCCCACAGTGAGGTCAAATCTGTTGTAAGAGATGCATGAAAAATCCCAAGTAGGGAACCATCATTAGGGCAGGGATAAGCCTCTAAAGCCCTTAGGATCCAGAGCTGCAGTTCACGTCTGTTTAATGTCCAGGAGCTAACATCAATAACTTAACAAGCGCCTTACATTCTGAAATATTTCAAAATATTGCAAAAACAAGACTCACTCCACCCACCTCTAGGCTGGGAGGTGGCAGCTGTTGAGCCAGGCAGAGCAACACTACGTGACAGTTTAGGACACTGGATAAAAAAACAAATCCTAGCTCCAGCAGAAATTGCTTCTGCAAAGGAAAATACACAGCCCAGCATGTGCATGTGTAAAAGAGACGCTATCCCCTAGGAAAGAAAAAGATAAACCAGGGATTTTTTTAAAGTATTGGGGTCCTTGTTTTACCATGTGCCCAAATGGCAGTATTTCCCCAAATGATGCCAAGACAGCAACTTGACAGAGATGATACTACACTTGTCATCTTCTGAATCACCCACCCCATTCCTGTAGCAGATATTTTTGGGCCACTCCCATGCAAGCACTAACCAGACATAAACCTGCTTAGGGTGTAATTGCTGCAAGTGTGGCTTAAATCTGAACAGCAGCACACTTACTGAGCTGCCATGCTGAGGGACCTAAGTAGTATCCAGTTAATCTTCTCAAATCTCATTATTGCAGCAGAGTGACAGATGGGTATTTTAGCAGGCTAGAAATGAGGACTAATTAGGACTCCTAGCCCTCCTTTGTGTTTGTCACATCAGTTCCTCCCCGCCCCAAGCAGGTTTGCGAGCAGTGATGGAGGGCTGCCTCTACCACCGTGTTCTGCCTGCCACCCCAAGGAGGACAGCAGGCACTGGGTCCCCTGCGCCCACCTGGTCTACAGAGGGGGCTGCGGGGGATCCCATTCCTCATCTAGGTTCTGGCAAGTCTGGAGGGCGAGCCCAAATTGAAGTTACTGGGATATGGAACTGAATTTCCTGACTTGGCCCCTGTTTGTGGCTTGACACAGCAAACCTTAGGCAGCAGTATGTAAACCACTATCAAGCCAGAAGGGAAGAATGATGGACTCAATGGATCAAGACCAGCTCTCGTTTACTGCTCCTAAGCCTGCCTTAGGCACAGAGCTTGATGTACTGACTTTGGCAACATGTGCACACTGCCATCCGGGCAATAAAGTTATCGGACTGGAGGGAGACGGGGAGGGGAGGACAGAGGGAGGTAAAAAAAAACAGCTAAAGAGGGGGAACTGAAAACACTTGAAAGAAGGGAGAATTCTCCACACCCTCTCTATACCCCTGAGCCATCACCTCAGGCCAAACCCCACGCTCTTCTTAGAGATTCCAGAACATTCATTTTAACTTTTTTTTTTTTTGCTGCATTCCTCCTTGTTGTACTTCTGGTTTCCAGTTGCGACTGGAATGGAGAGAACAGGATTATAGAAGGAAGTCTGTTGCTCTATTTTTCTGGCTTGATTAGAAGCAGAAGATGCAATAAATCTCACAAGAGAGTTTGTTCTCATTTAGCCTCTCGTGTATCTGAAATTACCTGGCCAGAACAAGGGTAAGGAAAATGCACTACCAAGTGGAGCACACTGAGAAGATAAAAAAAGAAAGAGCAAAATGGTGAAGCTATTTCCCTCTCTGGTTTTGCATAAGGAAAGAAAACAATTCAGTCCCACTGACAGCTTATTTATTTCACACAAATTGCAGCACAGATGCAAGGGCTGCAGAAGGAGGCTCACCCTGCCTGATCACACCTCTGAACCTCCCGAGGTGCGACTGCCACCGCTATCAGTGGCACCACAGTGAGAGAGGAATAGAAAAACCAGCACTAGTTGCACGTGGAGCAAAGGGTTTTCCACATGCCGGATGGCCCTGTTGTGCTGCCAAGCTGCCTGTCTGCAACAGGACTGACAGCCACATTCACTGCTGAGATGGTAAATGCAGAATGCCAATGGTATCAAAAATACCCCAACTGAAATATTCAGCTGCAGATAAACACACACACATACACACACCCCCTTTCTCCCAGTGTTCTGTCTGCTAAATCAGCATTTTTTGATGAGCCAGTGACTATAGATGGTGAGTTCAGGCACAGATCCAGCCTGGATTCTCAGCCTTGCATCCCACATGTATAGAAAGTTTGTAAGCATGTTCAGCTCTTTCAGGTAAAAAGGCAGTATCAACGATGCTGTGTTTAGTGAAAACCAGCAATGGTATCCTTTAAATGAAGTATGTATTGGAGAATCTGACCTGGTCTCCTGTCTGATGCTCTTCAGAAAATAAGTTACACAACTTAGTTACATCAGGAATTTCTCCTGGCCATTTGGATGTTCAATCCCTATTTTAGAGATGGAGGTATACCTCCTCTAACCATTTCCTCATGTGACAGTATTTCATGACATCACAAAACAAAATACATGCACATTCCCAGATTGGAGAGAGCAAAGAAAGGGCATGAGATTTAAAGAGAGTTTTGTATTTGGTTTGGGGTTAATTTTTTGTTCTTTCTTTAACTCTTCTGTGCTTTATAGAACTAAATAAAGCCTCCTGTTCCAGATGATAAATCTCCATGCTGCTCCTGGCCCCAGAGAGCACAGGAGATAATAGCATTTCCAAAGGCATTTAGTTTGCTGAGCCCTGAGTGTAGAAGACGGCAGTGAGGAGCTGGAGATAAATTGCCATGAACCCAAGTCAGCTGCTCAGGGCATATTTCTAAGAGCAGCAGACACAGCTGAGAATCCTGCAAAGGGATGCACATTTCCCCTCCCCTTGCTCGATCCCCATGCTGGAGAAGTACATGTAACACAGCTTCTGCTCTCCTTGCTCCCAGTGTCTTTCTGCTCTCCCTTGTTGCCATAGAGGCTGGGACTCAAAATGTGATGCTCACCTGGTGAGAGTGGGTGGAGAAAATGCAAGATTTGTATTACTAATCATTTCCCCCACGGTCTCCATTTTGACAGCAAAGTTTCTCACTCTCCAGTCTGCTGGACATGCTTTGGCAGAAAGGACCTTGGCCACAATGCCCTGGTTCTGTGACCCATGGCTTTGGGGGAGGAGAGGGGGAGCTCTTAAAAACACCACCTGAGGAAAGTGTGCTGCTTCAAAGCATCTTCTGTAGACTTTCTATTAAGCCAAGGCTCTGCACAGCTTCCAGAAGATGCAGCATAGCAGTCTATTATATAAACTTATTTATTTGAGCTGACTGTCAGCAAAACTTCAGAAACCTTCAAAGAACTGGGGCTCTTTATGAAAAGACAATTCATTTTGAGCATTAACCAAGGCAGAAAGGATCCTTTACAATGTCCTGACTGCACATTAGCTATTGATTGAATTGCCAGCCAAAACTGGAATACCAAGGAAGTATAGTATAGTAACTGTATAGATTACTAAGAACATCAGAAGAGTTAGGAGGTGAGCTGCCAGCAGGTTGAGGGAAGTGATCCTTCCCCTCTGCTCAGCACTCCTGAGCCCACAGCTGGAGTCCTGTGCCCAGCCCTGGGCTCCACAGTACAAGAAGGACTTACTGGAGCAAGCTCAGCTCAGAGCCACAGAGATGATTAAGGGACTGGAGCATCTCTCGTATGAGGAAAGGCCGGGATTGTTCAGCCTGTGTAAGAGAAGGATCAGAAAGGATCTATCATTGTGAATGAAGACCTGCTGGGAGGGAATGAAGAAAAGGGAGAGTGTCTAATATCAGTCAGTATTGCCTACTGACAGTGCAAGATTAAAATCAAAAACCATGAGACTCCATCTGAAGACAGTATCTTTTTACTTTGATGGTAATCTGAGGCTGGGTCAGTTTGCTCACAGAGGTTGCGGAGTCTTCATCTGTGGAGGTATTCAAAATTCAAATGGACACAGTACTGGGCAACTGCAGTGCCCAAGCTGACCCTCCTTGAGCAGAGGGTTTGGTCTAGTTAATCTCAAGAAGTCCCTGCTCATCTCAATAATTCTGTGATTCTGTAAATTTTCTACTGCTGTTAAGGTAACTCTTCCTATATGGACATTGACTCACTTAAGTCAAAGCAGCCATCCAGCCAACCTGAAATTGCCTGGAACTGGCTCTGTCACACACATCATCAGCTGCTGTCACCGGGGTGGAGGAAGGCTGGTTTGAGCCTAGGCCGGGCAGCTGTTCCCAAATGGGAACGCAGCAACTGAGGTGGAGGAACTGAAGGCAACTGCAAAGAGCATGAGTTTTGTTCTGCCCCTTTTGGTGCACTGTTAAAATCAAAAGGGCCTCTCCACAGGAGTGAAAATGGGGAATCTAATCCAGCTGCAGGGACACATTCAAGGCAGGGGGTGAAACAAGAGGACTGGGACTTCCCTGTCCACTTATGTGCCAGAAGACTTGTAGCCTTAGGGACTGAACTCCTTGCTCTCACACACAGGGATAGCAGTGATCTGGCACTTGAGTGAGAGTGAAGGTTAGTACTGGTGTCTATGACTTCATTATATTTAAAGGCCCCAATATATGACAAAAGGTAGGTCTTAAGCCCATGGTTCAGTACTTTCATATCTGCAATCACACTGGTGCAGAAGATCAGAAAGTCTGCTTGTGGTTTCAGATAAATGTAGAAAACAATCTGCATTATTGAATTAAGTATGAAAGTTAATAATACAGTCAGCACAGTTGCACAATGTAATTTCATTTAACACTAAATTCAATTTATGTTACACTGTTCTCTATCTGTGTCCATTGTAAACATACTGCAGATTTTTTTTTTTTTTTTTGGTTGACAATGCAAAACACATTAACTGAAATTATCAGCAGAGAAGCTGAAGGCTCTGGCATATGAACAAAGGACAACTGGGGCTTGAGGCTCTGGGAATGTATGAAAAGGAGCCACTAGTAGGCAGCTAGGAACACTAGTTGCCCTTGAAACAACCAGCAGTGCAGCCATTTAGCAGCCTTTGCATTGCAATAAGGTATCTGTAGGTTTCCATGTCAAAGCTCCAAGTGTATCTGGCACCCTCTTGGTGGTGCAGGACTGGAGACAGATGCTGGTAGCTCTCCATCCTTTAATCACCCTCCAGACAGAGATCCAGTCCAAGCCATGATGTGGCCAGTCAATATGACAGCCACCCCAACCCTGGCCCTTCAGAGCAAGGCTGGTTATACCATTACTGACAGGCTGTTTTCATTTCCCTTATTACCGTTAAAGGAGAAACACTGGAACATAAATTTTTGGCACAAGCCTGACTGCCAGCAAATGTTGCTGCTGTAGAACTGCGTCATACATGCAAAGCCCGAGTTCCAGATGCAAGCTCTCTGAGCTCCCCAAACTGGAACAAGGCCTAGACCAAAGCTTGGGTACCAAGCACCCCAGACCCTGGGGGTCTCCCAATCTTGCTCATCACATCTAGATCAGCCTGTGTTATACATCCACCCTGTGCACTGCTGGTGTTTCATCCACGGCAGCTGTTCCCCTGAAGCTTTGAGAGCTGTGATACCACAAGCAGCGAAGTCCCTACTCTTTGGTTTGCAAGTTCAGATGAAATCAGCTGCTACCAACAAAGAGAAAACATTTGCTAAATCAAAATATGTGTCCTAATCTAGAATCTGCAGGCAAGATGTGATTCATGCTGTTTGCAGAGGGTGAGGGGGGAAGGCAGGATCAAAGTGGGGCTCAGTGCATGCAAACCACACGTCTGCCTCCTGCAGTGCTCAGTAAGGGAAATGTAAAGCAGGAGGCAACATGCAAGAGTTCTCTGCTAATCACACAGTGCTAGCAATGGAAAGTCAATACAGAACAAGGAGCTGAGCTTGCAACATGAATGTTAAACAACAGTAACACTGTGCCACAGAGACACAGAAATCCAGGTCCCAGGAACCAGAAACAGATTGAGGAAGTAACACAAACATCATTCAAAACAAGAAGGAACAGCAAAGCCACAGAAGCAAACAGATGGCTTCTGTTCCCGTTGTTCCTAGTGTCTTTTTGCTCTCACTTGTTGCCATAGAGGCTGGTATCTGGGACTCAAAATGCGATGCTCCACCCGTGAGAGAGGGTGGAAAAAATGCAACAATTTACATTATTAATAATTTCCTCCACAGTATCCATTTTCACAGCAAAGTTTCTCATCTCTTGTCCTTTGGACATGCTCTGGCAGACACTGAAAGGCCAAGGAGGTGTCTTCCCCTCAAAGCCCAGCCTAGCTCCTCCACCTGCCAACACATGTACTCAGCTCTCAGCACTCCGCTGCCACAGCTCTCCTTCACTGTACAGTAACACAATCCCACTTCTTTTCCCCCAAAACTCCAGAGTTCAACTGTCCCTTTTGCTCCTGTCACAAGGATGAGGGGATCCACACACCCTGCATGACTAGAGCCAGGAATAGTCCCCACAGAGTGCAGGCCATGTGGCTTCCGAGCATATCAGCAGTGTGAAAATGTAGAAAATGTAGAGACCCCAGCAGCACATCACACACACAAAAAAAAGAAGACTAAAGCATTTCTGAGCCAGCCCAAGAGGCTGTTCTTGTCCTGTTCTCCTCCCAGCCCCTGCCACTTCCTTCCTTGAATGGAGACAAGTGTTTGCATAGCCACAGAGTAAGGTAGGTCAGGAAAGAGATCTAGATTGAAAGCAATTTAGCTCCATAAAAAGGTTTCTTTTCAGCTTGATCAGTCCTTGAGACAGAAATCCCCAGTGCCACAGTTTCTAATTTTGAGAACAGGATGAATGCAGCTCTTCATTCTTCTGCAGCAGATTAAATGAGTGTGTGGCATTTTCATTTTTCCAAGGGGACTTAAAAAAAAAGCTTTGTCTTTTTCCTCCACTTTGCCTTTAATGATCCTTCAGCAGTTTTCCCAGGACTTCCTGCATGCATCACTAACCAAAAGCTCCTACCCAAAAGTATGGCCATGCCTTCATTTTGAAACATCACTACAGGAACAGCAGCTTAAAAAAATGTCCTAAGTGAACACAAATGGAGCCTTGTGTGGCACACACTTACTTGTGTTATGGACTTGCATGGACCCTCATGCTCATCCTGGCATGCTTCTATCCCAAAATACATCCAAGGGTGAGGAAGGAAAGCCACAGGGCCCAGAAAAGCTGCTTAAACATCTGTGTAACAGGTTTAATGATTGACTCCAGAGGGAGTCTGTTCTTGAAGCAAGATACTTTTTTCCTGAGTGACAGGCCTCCTTATCCATTCACATATGGACAAAGCAGCTTCACAGTGAAACGCATGATGACAAAAGCAGGCAGAAGACAGTGGGCTGAAGAGGCTGTACCAAAACAGCCAAGCAGTATCCAAGTCCACCTTTCCTTTGTACAGAGCTCATTACTGCTGAATTAGTGTTACTGCTTTCCCTCAGTAATACTTGCCTATGCTACAGCAAAGTCTTTGCCTACTGCAGCTCTCAGAAGCATTTAAGAACCTGCTTGTGGAGCCAGGGCTGGCCACAGCTACCGCATTTTTGAGACCACTAATGCAAAATGAAAACTTTCCTTATTCTTTCACCCAAATGCAGTTGGGACAAGGCAGAAGCAGCCACTGCACAGACACAGAGCATAGAAGAGTGTCATATGGGCTAGCCATGTTGTCTCCTTTCCCATGCTACAACCAAGGGACTTGGGTTTCCTCGCATGTCTCCCTGTGCTACATTTGAAGACAACAGCTCCTCTTCCCTCCCTAGCCTCAGGGAATGCTGCTGGCAGGCCTTGCTCTCTCTGCCATGGCAAGGAGCCTCAAGTGGGGAGAACAAGGGAATTGGTGGCTTCAAAACTTCTCAAACGAAGCAGCCCTTTTTCTAAAGCAAGTAATAAACAAAGCCAATAAGCAGCATTAGCTGAAGAGACAGAAAGTGGTTTGGGTGCTAAAGGCTCAGGATGACAGCCTTTGAGAGAGCTGTGGGGAGTGTGGGAGGGGGCTGAGGGGAAAAGCTGAGCTCATTGTATCCCAACCAGACAACATCAGGCAGGAAACAGATGTGCAAGAAACCACAGAGGGGTACAGCAACAGCAGAATTAACTCTCCAGCAAATAGGGGAATCTCAGACACACAGAGCTGACCTGCACCGTAAGAACAAGGCATCAAGTCTGAGATTTGACTTTTTGCAGTCCTGGTAGCACCTCCTAGCCCAACATCTAGACACCAGCATACCAAAAAAGCAAAGGAAACAACTCAGCCTTTTTCCAAATCCTACCTGGCTCTAAGCATGTGAAGCAAAGGTAGGTGTGGATCAGTAGCGGTTCCTATGCAAAAGACTGGATTCTCTTTTACCGTCACAATCCCATTCTTGGAGATGCTGTGTGCATTTCCATTTTAAAAAGTGGAAGTTGTACCTGGTTGTATACCTGAAATCCCAGCTTGAATCTCCCACAGGAGGAAGCAGTGGGAATATTAAACTCCATTTTGATTTAGTTCTTCTCACTTTAACAGCTTTGACTCTTACAACAGCCTCCTCTTACAACACTTCTGTGATATAAGCAGAAGCAAGACTGTTCTTTGTGACTGTTTTCAGAGTGTTCTGCCCCAGCAAAAGATGGTGCACATACTTGTGTCTTGTATTCTCTGCTGACCCATCTGTAACCAGAAAATTATACTGTTGTTATTACAGGAACTGAGAGCCTGATGTGCAGCTCCCATTGACTTCAGCAGAGGCACAATGCATTTTTCTCCTCTGGAAACCAAGCTGGTTATCAAGAGGCCAAAACATGACTCTAATGTTAATCCTTCAGGACTATTATCTGTTAGCCCAATTGCACTTGTACATTTCAATAAAGTTTGGCACAGTAAAATGTTTTAGTGGAGGGCATTAGTGCTTGCTTCCTTCTGCATGGATGCCTATCCATGTCCAAAGTCTGGGCACGGACACTGCTTTCTAGTGAAGCTTTTATATTCCAAAAGATCACTTGCCTTCAAGTGTGAATTAAATGCTGACAGCGACACAGGAGGGGCTACAAAAATCAGACAACTTTTACCCACTGGTATTGCCAGCCATCATTCTGTTATATCTGATGTGAGCTTGTCCTCATACACACTGCTATTTAAGTCATTGTTTGATAATTTTAGTGAGAAGGAAGAGAAGTTTCTTTTTCCCTAAGTTTCTAACCCTCTTACCAAACAGGGATTTGAAAACATAACTCAGATACACACTGAAGTTTCAGAAAACAGAAAGTGGACAAAGAATCCAAAGCACTGATTTTATGTCGTGGTTTTTGTGGCCTGAGTCATGATTTTAAATGCTTGTGTGCACTGACAGCAGTCGGCCCCCATAAGGAGTGTGACCAGTGTCTGTGTAGAGACTGCCAGCAGTAAAAGGCCAAGCAGGGTCAAATGTGGTACTGACAGGAACTGACTTGAAACACAGTAAATTCAACACATCTGAGTTTCTAACCAGCCACCAGACAACCACATCTGTCCATCACCACTGACCTGTGTCAGATCTGAAGAATCAATTTAGGGCTAAAGGCTTTGTATCACATTTTTGGCTCCTGAGCTACTTCACTGTACCTGCTAAAGTCTTCCTCTTTGATCACTTTTGAATACTTTGTAGTTCTGCTGCAGCTTTTATTGTATTACCATAAAGTTCTTTCTAACAGAGGCTTAGGTACATGTATCTGGTAAGGGAGACAGCGGGATCTTCGGCTGTCTCTGAAGCGAACTATAGCAAGTTATTAAAGAGTTAAATGAGAGGAGAGGAAATGCTGATACCTTTAGCAGAATATAATTCTCTCCACTGGAATTTGGCAACAACACAGGGACTAAGGTCCGTACAGAAAGCACAAGCTGCTCGTCAACAACCACAAGCATGCAGGCACTCAAGTCGTGCCTCTCCTTCACAAAGCATCGCACAAGTAGTGCAGCACCCCCTAACTGTAAAGGTCATGTACTAACGCAGGAGGAAAAATTCCAAACTGAATTGTCTTCACCAGCCTTGGCCATTCCCTGTGCTCCCCTGGCCAGCAACAGCAAAGCAGGTCTCTGCCTCTCCTTGCCTGTGCAGGGCCAGTCCCACACAAAGGCACTGCAGGGCGGTGTAAAGCAAACCTGGGCACGGAAAGCACAACCAGTATGACTCATGTCCTGCCGGGCCCACAGCATCTTCTTTTCCAGTTAACCCTTCTAGGTGCATTTTAAAACCTGCTTTCAGAAAGGTCCACAACAAAATGTTTGCTGGAGAGCAGCCAAAGTGCTCTCCTACTCCTCATCACTCCCAGATACCATGAACAGTCTTACAACTTCATTGCCTCTTAGTAGGGAACAATCTGAGCCTGCATCCCAGCAGTTCAACATACAGTACTATTTAAAGCAGAGAGACAGCTACAGCTTTATGCCCCTACCAAACTCGCTGCTTACAGGAGCACTGACATGTCACTGGAAATAACTCTTAGCAGGACAATTCAAATCTCCCCAAATCAACCATCTCTCATGGTTGCTAAATGCTCTTCTAATTTGGTATAGTTACAGGTTGCAAGTTTGTGGTATCCTGGTGACGTCTGAACCTACATTTTTTCCCAAGACATCATGTCAGCATTTTTGGTCATACCTGTTCACCCTGAGAGTCCTACTACCAACAAAATTAATATCTCTAATACTTTCATTTCTTTTCCCCCTGTCCTGATGAATCAAATTGTAACCATCTAACTTACACACTTTCCAATAAACCTATAACAACTGAGTCTTTCATTTCTGGATCCCACAGCACTGGGCAATGGGATGTGCTTCTGACCAAACAGCAGTACTGCATAAAGGAACAGAACTTCCTACTCTCCCCCACTACTACTCAGCATGGAGAGATAAGCAGGTTGGAACTGTGAACCATGCTACAAATGAGACTTGAGAAAATGTCCTTCTTTCTTGTTCTCAAAAAAACTATTTAAAAAAAAAAAAATGGGATTTCAGGTAATAGATTTTGCTCTTCTGGCTTAACTTCAACTGCAGTAACTATGTTTTTGCCTTTAAAATTCCCCTTGCTGCTTCAAGTAAATATACTGCCTGTGCCTGCCTTCCCCGTGTTGTTTTCCAGTGCTCCTGTAAACAGCTGTAAATAGTTCCTCCACCACAGAGATCCATGGTAGCACTGGATGGAATTTATCTATCTGCACCTCACACTGGCAAAGGGACATCAGCTCACTAAGTCTGTTATTTCTTTGCCATTTCAATTCAGCTGCCATTAAGAGCTATGTAAGTTAAAAGATACAGGACCTGCTACTGACAACCCACAATGCAATTGAATGGCTGGTTTTCCCCCATACCTAAGTAAATGTATATATATAACATTTTATCTCAGTGATACATTTACTATCCTCTTCACTGTGCAATGGAAAGTACTCCTGTTATGTAGTCCATCCCTCTGCCAGTGCGGTTCCACACTGCACTTCATCAGCCATGCTCATCAGCAAATGAAAGACCTGATTGTACAGCTCTCCCTGTACAAAGCTGACATTGCTACTAGAAGTCTTGTTTTGCTTGAAATAACCTGACGCTGGTGAAATTGGTTAATTCAAATCGGAATATAATGCTAAACCTGGATCATAATGCTAACATCAGGATGGTAACAGGCATGTATTTATTTTTTCGTCTTGCTAAACTGCAGGTCTTTCTGCTGGCCAAACTCACGACCACTTCTCTTGTCATCCAGCCCACTTCAAGAAAAAACGTTCTGCTCCTTCCTTCATCAAGGACTGACCATTTCAAACCCAGGACCCTCTGATTTGATTGGAGATACCTCTTGTCTGAGCTACTGTGTTCTCATTCAATACCTGGCAACATGAAGGTCGAGGGGAGAAGGAGTGAAAGACAACAGGCAGGGTGGTGAACATGTTAGCTCAGACGCCTCCAACACCACACACTGTACTCCACCCCATAACCCAGCCTCTGTCCTGTCTCCATCCAGCAGTCCAAGGACAACATGGGAAACGTACTGGAGTCCGGTTCCTCCCTACAGTCCTGCAAAATTCTAGTCTCATGGACTTAAGGTGGATTTTGAAATCCTGGAGGAGGCAACACTGAGCGCAGTTCAGATTTCCAAACCTGACTCCCTAAAAGCCTGTTACACCCTTCCACAGCCAGGCAGATGGGAGAGGGCATCACAACCGATGTCGGGCTGTCTTTGCAGACACTTACGCAGCCCGAGAACCCCAGC
Source organism: Daphoenositta chrysoptera (assembly GCA_013397915.1). Taxonomy (NCBI): domain Eukaryota; kingdom Metazoa; phylum Chordata; class Aves; order Passeriformes; genus Daphoenositta; species Daphoenositta chrysoptera. Next base: position 121,282 of record VZRO01004332.1, read on the forward strand.
CCAGTCCTTTGCCCACACACAGCACTACTCATGCAAGGGTCATGCAGATGCATCACCAAAGCAATCTTCCGATCGTTCATTCATTGTGAGTAATGGGGCAGTGACTCCACTTCCCAGGGATAAACCAGCTCCAGGTTGTCTAACCCTTAGCTTTTGGAGCGGTCTGGTTTGCAGTCCTACCAGTAAGAACAGGGGGGCACGCGCTCGGCTTCTCTGTAACCAGAGTGAGAATAAAGAAGCATTTACCATCCTGCCCAGAGCTCTCCAGATACTCCGTCAGGTCGCAGCCGAACGCGCTCGCTGCTCCCTTCCTCTTGAGTTTCTGTTTGGCTCCCTTGTTCTTCATGAGGTTAGTCCCAAAAGAGGTTCACCCCCCTCCTGCCTTGCCCCCCTCCCCCCGGCCTCACGCTGGGCGACAAAAATCTTGCTCTTCTCCTCAGACCACCGCCCGTGTCCCGCTCCCAGGGAGCAACATCGGGGGTCCCGTACAGCGTCCAGCCAGAGAAGTAAACATTAATCCCCACCAGATGTTGGGCTGCTCCTGTGGCAGAAGAAGATCAGGGCGAGAGGAGGCTCCACAGCCCGCAGCAGCAGCGATCATAGCCTGAGCCCAGAAGGGTTCTCATCAGAGGCAAGTGGGTGGTGGATGGGTGCCTGCATCAGAGCTGGCAAGCTGGGGGCAGGAGATGGTGAGGGGGACGTCTTTTCCCCCAGCGCGGTCCCCGGACCCTCCACAGCCACCTTCTGGGTTTCGTCAGTCGCGCTGTCGCCACTTCCAGCAGAAAGTGTCCCAGTCCGGTCGTCCTCCTCTTGGCTTTCGGAGGAGACTGGAAATTCAAACGGACTGATGAAAAGGGACTGGGGAAGAGTCTGCACAAGGCTCCTCTTTGGCTCCCCCCCTTCCCCTCCTCCTGCCTTTGGACAGTTGGAGGAATGAGAAACCAGCTTCCTGTCCTGACTCCCGCTCACTCGCTCTCTCCTTTCCCCCGTTTTACAAATCCTGGGATTATCCAGCTCGAAAAAATGCCGAAAGGAAGTTAGCTGAGGAGGGGGGCGGAGGACGGTTTTTGGCAGTAAAGTGCGCGCGTGTGTTTGTGTGTGAGCGAGAGGCTGAGGGAAGACGGGAAGAGGAGTTGGGGAGCAGGCATGGGGAGAGGGGGAGGAAGACGGAAAATTTCCCTGACGGTCGGCAGATAACGGGCTGCCGGGGAGGAAATCACTGCGGGGCGACGCAGCCCGTGGGGCGGGCAGGCGCTTCCTGCGCTGCCAGCCCGCAGCTCGGCAAAGGCCCCAGGAGGCTCCGGCCAGGAGCGGAGAGACCAGGAGCCCATATGGGTCTGCGTGGTTCGCCGAGTCCTTCGCTGCGAGGCGCCTTCCTGCCCTCAAACATGACTCTGTCACTTCAGGATCCGCCTTGCTCTGCAGAGGTGCAGGCTGGAGCTGCTGAAGTGCAGGAAGGAGGCAGAGAGTTGGAAAACTCGAGAGAGGGGGAATGAGGGAAACCTTCAGCTCCGTCCTCCCCGGCAAGCAGAAACAGATGCTGTCCGGGCATCTAAGTTCACATACTTTTGACTCAGCTCCTAAAAAAGGCTCCCCCTGACCAACAAAGGGGTTTAGATAAGGAGCTGAAATGACTCAGTACAGCAAGCAGGGGAATGGGACAGGTCTGCCTCCAGGCCCTGAGCCTTGTCTGTGTCATAGCCCCCTTCACCCAACAAACACTTTCCTAGTCCAGTTTTCAGTACACACATGTCGGCTCATAAGAGCAGTTCCTTGCTCTTACTTTATATTTTTTTATCCCAGAAATTCATTTGTCTTTACAGGGCTGGTTCTGCCCATCAGCATACCCAGGGAGGCAAAATTAACTTTGCCAAAGCTTCACTGACCCCTCTCTTACTCTGTACCAAATGCAGCCATATGGGTCTGCGTGGAAAAATGAACAAACAAAAGAAAATCAGGAAATTGCAGCTTTTCACCAAAAATCAGACCAAAGACAAGGAAAGTAGTTTTGGTTTGGAGGAAAACTGGTCAGAAAATGGGACAAAGGACTCCTTCAGTTCACCTGCCTCCACAACCCTCGGCTCTGTACTCTCACAGGACAGAGGAACCTCTCTGCACCTCCTCTCTCACCACCTCACTCGAGAGTAATTTTTCAGAGAAATCAAGCCTCTGTCTGAGATCTGACCACTGCCAAAATCAGTTCAGGTTCTATCTGCTGGTATGGTGACTTTTTTTTCTTTATAAGTGTTGGATGTTACCCCTTCACACATGAAAAAAACCACCGCGAGCCCTAGTGAAGGACCATGCACAATTATAACTCTGACTGCAGTTTATCACTGCAATTATCCTAATTATCCCCATTTTACAGCTTGGTGCCTGGCAGGTTGAGGGGAAAATGATTTGCAGAAGGTGTCATAGAGATGTCTGGCCTGTCACCTGCCTGCCTTCTGCTCCCACTCGCAGTCTAAGGAGGAAAACTGAGCTCTCACCACCAGACCAGTAGTTTCTCAGGAACCCTCCGTTCTCATGAAACACTTAGAACTTCCTTGAATTTATTCTGGGCTTCTCACAGCACCTTGTTGTTGAGTCAGCACACGAGAGGTCCCTCCCCGTACCAGCGTGCCGCCAAAGCCATTGCATGCCACAGCGCATCCTGCCTGCCTGCCAAGGGCCACGCTTCAGACGGCTCACACAGACAACAGGGCGCTCAGACCTGGATGCCTTGCCAGGCCATCCTCCCACTGTCTGGGTGGCTGGCTGCCTTCTGTAGGAAGATAAAACCCTGCCCTAACCCCCTCGGAGAGGAGGCATGTCCTGCTGCACTCGCCAGCCCTTTCCCACATGGCTGAGTCCCCACATCAGACCAGCGGTGGGAGAACAGGCTCACCCCGGCGAGTAACCACACCAACTTCTTTGAAGTCATGAACTCCCCACTGCAGACCCCTCTCTCCCTCCCTGAGCCAAACAAGATGTTTAATCTCACTGTGCTGGTCTCCTCCATTGGTCTACTTCAGATGGAGGTCACATCACTAACAGGGTCTGTGTCCCCCTGTACCTTCTCCTGGTGACCCACTACATGACAATCCTGCCCCATCTCCATGGCCCTCCCTCACCTTTGGTATGGTTTCACCACTCCCCTCTTGCAAGTTTATCCAAACAGAACGTCTTCAAAAGAGGATGGCTTCATTTTAAAATAAATAAATAAATTCAATAAATAAAATCACCGTCTGCATGAGTAAAGCTTCTTCATGTCACCAGTGAGGGATTTTGGGCCCCAGGGGCAGGGGAGAACCCTGTGCAGCATGGACCCCCTCCCTGCCCTTGCACAGCCCTGCTCCAAGGCCCACAGGCCCAGAGCACGGACACTCAGCAGCCCTGCTGGGTCATCACCCTTGCCCCGTGGCATTTATTACAGGCCAGTAGGCATGATCAGCTCGAAGCACCATTTCTTGGAGCTGCCTGCAGCCGCTGAGGGAGGTGCCATCTTTGAAGCCATGGTGGTGGGTCATGCTGGCTGATGAACACTGCAGAAATTGAGTGCTGCCATCCCATTTTGGCTATTTGGGGTCTGTGATCTGTTACCTTGATCCCAGCCAGGACCCTGGACCCTGAGTGTCCAGAGCCAGGCTGCAGGACCCACCAGCAGCTATCACCAGCATGGTGCCACAGTGGGGAAAACACAGAGACTGCCCCACCCATGGCAAGAAAAAACAATATTTGAAGCACAAGTACAGGGAAAAGAAGCTAGAAACAAAACGGGATATTCCCACTTTATTCACAGAGGCTCTTTCAGATGCTGTAGGTTTGCTGCCCTGCTGCCTTGTACTGCTGCCCTCGTTCCCATGGAGGTAAGAGCTGGAGAAAGGAAATGGCATGGCAAGCAGGGTGAAAGAGGTGTGTGCTGCAGCAAGAGAAAGAAGACATGAGGAGGTCCAGGAGAGCTCTTGCCAGGCAGGTTGGGCTACAAGGGTGGCTCTTCCCATGCCAGGATAAGGTTCAGCAAGAGGACAGAGGGGAGGTCACTACAGGATTGCTCAGGGAGCCTGTGGCCAGGAGGAGGAGAACAAGGAGGAGGAGGAGAAGGAGAAGGTCAGGCAAGATGAGCGGGAGCCAAACAAGGGAGGCTTTACAAATAAATTACTTCATATCAGAGCCTGAAATCAGTGCTGAGCCAAAGGATTTTTCTGAAGGAAAGGGGCGATGTTCTCCAGAGAGGAAGAAATACAAAGTCTGGATTTGCACAATCCAGGAGGCAGGGCAGGTCTCTGTACTAGTTCGACTGAGTAGGGCTACGGAGTAAGCCAGCATCCCTCCTGGAAAAGCTTTCACAGACACGATCAGGCAAACCTGGGGAGGAAAAGTTCTCAGGAGAGAAGTATGGAAAGCAAAACGGAATTCAAAGGTGAAACAGCTGGAAAAGAAGGAGGAATTTCTCTCCCTCCTAAAAAAAAAAAAAAAAACCACAGAAAAAGAAAAAAGTGAGTCTGCAGAATAAGAGCAACACCAAGCCAAACCAGAGTTCTCATAGCAGTCATCTCTCCAGAGATTCCTTCCTCATCTCTGCCACCATATTGCAGAGTGTGATGGCCAGCGGCCCCGCAGTGCCACAGCGCAAGTCTGGAAGCCATGACCCACAACAATTACTTTCATTCCTTCCCTTTGAACCTGTAAATAGAGGTCAGGATTTTAAGTTAGTTACAAAGGCCTCCCTGTCAGTGAGGGCCACAGGTTCACGCAGGAAGGTGGGGCACTTTCCCACACTGCTTCACTGCTGATCGGCGATGCCTCACCTGCCCTTCGGCTTGAGAACGGATGTGGTGAGCCAGCTTTGTGTGTGAATGAACACAGCACAGATAATGACTTTCTAGTTCTTTACAGTTCTCTCCATTCTCACAGACAAGGTATCAGTGACACCAGAAGCACTCAGAGAGCCTGGGGAACAAGCTTTGGCCATTAGGTCTAAGTATTTCTTCCCCTTCCACTAAGAGCTGGGGGCCATGGCTGAGGCGTCTCACAGGCTATTTCTGGGCACCCATCTCTCCCCTCCCTGCTGCATTTCCTTCATTGTGTTTGAGCTCTTTCCTATCCGTGGCCTTTAAATCTCCACCAATCTGCCAGGCGCCACTCAGCACAGAAGAGGGGGGGAGACAGACTCAGAGAGGGGGAGATCTGAACCCCTAAAAATAGCCCTGCCGAGTACGTCTGTTTTCCTGACACAGACGGTTCATTGTTAGACTCTGACACGCCAGTTCACCCTCCCTCCCCACCCCTCAGCATACTCTCTTTCCTCTCCTGCCCCTCTCCAGCCCAGTTTCCTGTCTACTCCCATCTCTGTGGCCAAAGCTGGAGTGTATTGTGAAGCCAAAGGCTGGCATGGAGTCTTTTGTTTCTCTGAGTACATTTTGGACCACAGACTAGGGGGTTGATCCTTGTCACAGGGCTCCTACCACTCTTAGTTCCTAATTTCACCCATTCCCAGCCTGTCTCCTCAGCTCCCATCTCTCTTTTTGCCCTCCGTGGGACCCTCTTGACCTACATCCTGACATACCTTCTTCTGGGTGTCTCTCTGCCCTGTGCAACAGTTTTGTCAGCTCCTTTACAGATCCTGGCACCTCAGGTACAAACGAAGGAGGCACCCCACACGTGCTACTGAGTCTCCTTGCTGCTGGCTGCCTGCCCATGACATGACAGTGTAACCAGGGGTACAACAGCCCTTTGCCCAGAAGTTTCCAGTTATGAGCCTGCATGACAATGTGGTATCAGCCATGTTGTAGAAGGCAACCAGGAGAGAGCAAATGGAACACCCCTTCTACCAGAAACGTACCGTTCTCCCACTTTGCTGCTTAGGGCATAGGGCTGGAGGACTAGATATAACACTGACATGTTGGGAGCAGACTGTTCTCCCAGTCCCAAGCAGACTTGTCTATTGCAGCTGCTTGGTTATTGTCCCAGGTGCAGTGAAGTCTGAGGTACATAAGACATGGCACTTAGGGACAAGGTTAAGTGGTGGATTTGGTGGTGCTGGGTTAACAGTTGGACTCAATGATCTTAAATATCTTTTCCAACCTAAATTATTCTAAGTAGCCTAATATAACATGATATTCAATACTGGCCATACAGAGTACAACTACAAAACATGCAACTACGTTTTTAGCCAGATTGCCTTCTCTCACTGTTCCCAGTCCTTTCGGAGATGTCTTGCATACAGAAAACAGGATGAGGAACATATCTCCATTCCCTTACTCAGAGCACAAACTTGTTTGAACCATGACATTTGCCTAATTCTGTGTTTGTCCAGCATCTAGCACAGAGGATCTCTAATTCTTGACTGGGGACTCCAACTGTTTGTTATTTAAACACCATAAAGACTGTTATAGAAAGGCTTTATGTCTCCCTGTGTAAAACTCTATTGATGGCTCAGTAATATATGATAGTATTGTAAAACAAACATTCAGAGAAAAAAATCTATCAGACAAGCCCCACAGCTAGCAAAACAAAAGCTTCCTTCATCTCAGAGGCATGGTCTGAACCTCCTCCTAGCATCTTACCAGTGGGATGACCCATTTGGTGAGGCAGGAAGACCACAAACCTTCCTCGATGATTCCTCGACATTCCAAAGTCACACAGGCCTTTTTGAGAGCATCCTGCCAGCAATTTTTTTTGATAACTTTGAAGAGACAGCTCGCAACTTTATGCTGAGTACAAGCAAGGTGGTGTGTCACAGAGGTGATTTCTTCAGCACATTGCCTCACTGCAAATAACAACAATAATGATTCCCACCAAACCAGGAAATGTTTCTGCCTGCTTTTTTCTGCCTGATCAGCTAACCAAAGAGGCCCATAGAAATTAAACAACTTGCTTAAAACTACATTGTGACTCTATAGCACTGCAAAAAGCCCAGTCAACTACACAAACAAACATGAGAAATATCTTAACCATAAGCCCATTTCTTCTCATGTCTTACCAGCCTGTGAATGCAAGTGATAATCAGAATTCTCAAGCACAGACAGGTTCTCTCGGAGCTGAGAAAACTCAATTGGAGAAGAAAATCCTGAGGAGATCTGTCTATCCCTTCAGACACTCCTTGATTTGTCACTATGTGGCAGCTTTACTACCACAACCTGAGAGATAGAAGGAGAGTTTCAAGTATCAATCTGCTCCTCCACATTTGCAACCTACCGGTTTTGTTGCAGTTTCCACTGCCCTTTAGCCTATAAACACTGTTCTAAGAATAATGAAAAATCTGTTGAGAGGCCTATAATGCAAAAAAAAGAAACCACTTAGTCTCTCGTGTTCTCAGTTCTGCAAGCAACACCATTGGTAGCACTCTGTGAAAGACCCCAAATGTATAATTTCTGATTAGCCCAGCTCACCACCACTCAGAGGACACTGACACCAGCACCCACTTCGCTGCCTGTATTTCCACTTTCAGATGTGCCTCTTTTATCATCCGTTCTGCTAATCATGTTGCCATGGGAGAAGGAAGTTGTGGGTTAACCTAACTGCATAAAAACAGCAGCCTTGCATTATTTTAGTGGTGATTCAAGGATAAGGGCTGAGAATTAATCTCTATTATAAGGACTAAGCTGGAAGGGAGAAAAGAAATGGGTTTAGGGGTTCACTCCAGCAATCATCCATTTTGGTCACTTTCTGTAGAAGATAAGGGCTGTTTCATAATAGTCTTTTTTTTGTTGGAAATAAAACCCCCAACAAATAGCTCAGGGGCTGCTTACTATTTTAGGGATAAAAGCTAGCCTGTTATATGCTATTTTTAAAAGTCACTTAAAACCTGACTTCTTTTATTCTAAGGTCTTCTCTTGATCACTTGCGCGAATCATCTTTTGTATGAGAGACTTCTATCTTGTTTTAGCACAAGCTTTCAACTAAGATTCCTTTTATTGTGCCTGAACATCCAGCACAAGTATGAGTTCCTGTGAAGAATTACCAGCTATGATGGTGGTCTTCAGCTAGGACAGTCTGCTGCTTCACACTTTCTCTCTGTCTCTAACAGGGCAAAGCCTGATTTGGTGGCAGGAAGGGGGAAGAGAGGAAATACAAGTTTGCAAAAGCCACACGTCCTCTTTGCAAACACCTCTAACAAGAGGGCTGGCAGCTGTGAGGGGTAGAGAGTGCTGGCAGCTGCGTCAGGCAAGGCCAGGTGTTCCTGCAAGTGGCAGGCTCTGGCACATGTGTTGTTTCTTATTTCTGCTCGCTGAGCTAAATCCCTGTAGGAAATGCACTGGTGGGTCTGCACAAATGATCTCCTATTGTCTTCTCAGCAAGGCTGATCATACCCCCTCTTCCTACTAGGCTATTTCTTCCTGCCTCACACCACATCTCTCTTCATGGTCAGGCATGCCCTTAGGTTAAGTGGAAAAACAACTTGCCTTTCTACTGTACTCTCAAATGCTGAAGGTACTGAGCAGGAAAATCGACCCTGTGGGGAGACTCCTTCTGCCTGAGATTTGAGTGTCCCCTCACTCAGGATGTGTAAAATTAAAGCTCTCCATATACTCCCTCAGGAAAAGCCACATTTCTCCTTTAACATTTCCTTACCTGTGCCCTGGCTGTTCTAGCGGGATGTGTTTTCTATGGGGATACGCCAAGTTACGGAGGATGTTTTTAAACTTCTTTAGCACACTTGTTTTCTCTTTTCCTCTGCTTTCAGAAATGTCACCAGCTCTGCAGTGCTGTCAGCAAAATTATTTCGTTTGAATCCTACTGAGTCTCAACACTTCCAGGCAAAGGTGGCACAAAGTTATCTTCTTTCCATCACAGGTCGAAAGGGCTTGGCTTGCCTTCATTCTGACACCTCATTGTCTAAATCTGTAGTTCAGATTATTTCCTGACTCATGCTGAAGTTTTACTGGGTGTAAATTATAGCAGAAAGTACTCAGAAGATTTCAGGCTGGAACCAGTTATGTTCTCTCCGTGCTTTGCAATTACTTACTCAGCTTAACAGGCTGCTTTCAACTTTTATGGCTCGTGTAGCATCGTTGTATCTGGCCAGCAGGACTGGGACATCTAGAGAGCCCTCTCCTGTGTAACTGGGGTGCCGACAGCAGAACTGGTGTCTTTGCTGTAGACTAGCAGAGCGGGTTTGTCCTCTTTATAGTAAGCTTTGGCTGAGAAGCTGCCTAATGCTGCCCTGCTATATTTAGACCCTCTTCTGGTGTGCCCACCCAGTGCTGTTCCCCTTGTTTGTTTCCTCCCAAACAATGAGACCTGAAAGAATTGCTTGGAAAGGGGCCAATGCTCTTGCAAACGAAACTGTCAGGCGGCCAAGCTTTGCAAGGGCCCCTGGTAACATACTGTACTGGGAGAGGGGAAGCGATTGTGCCTCTTCACTTCAACCTCCACCGTGGGCTTTTTCCCCGTGCTAAGAGCTCTGCGGTGTGGCCCTGCCCCAGGGACTGTCTTTGAGGAGGTGTCAGGGGGGAACGCCAAGAGGCAACAAATCAGGATGGCAAGGAGCAATGTAAGATCTGCTCTGTGTTCTCCCTCACCCCTAATCCTGTATTCCTGCCAGAGCACATTTTAGCAACAGGTTGTTCCTGGAAAGCTTTTGCTATCTCTGCCCTGATTGTAATAGAAGCCGTTCATGTACATATAGGGTTACAGGTGTGGCCAGATGCCCTTCTCCCTCACCCCATTGTTCTTTTCTGTGCTCTTGTGGTGTTTGGCCAGCATTCTCTGTGATGGCAGCACTGTAAGGGGAGAGAAAAAGCAGCCCCAGCCCTACCGGTGTGCAGAGCAAAAACCACATTAAGATTCCTTTTGCATGTTTTAAACAAATGGAGCCAAATTAAAAAACAAAGAAGGGGAAGAAAACAAACAAACAAACAAGCCATACAGGGAGAAGAGAGAATGAAAAGAGGTTTCTTTTAAGACTGATAGGTCTTCTGGATCCACAGCAGCCTAAATGATGAGAGCCTGGAAATCACAGATTTGCATCCAAAATGGATTTGTTCCATTACCTTAAGTTCCAACTTTGCTGCTTCTCTTGTCCCTCTGAGCCAAAATATCTCTAGCCAGAAAAGGACATGTGTATCCCTGAGAGAGATTCCAGGAACATCCTTCCGTTGGATCAGGTTTGGGTTTTCCTCCAGACCCATAAGCACTAGAGAGGGTTTGGTTTTGTTTTTTTGTTTTTTTTTTTAAATAAAAGACAACATTTCTTACAGCTGGGTACAAAAGGTGCTGAGTACCAGAATGATAGCAAAATTTAGGGAAAAGAGAAGGATCAGCTACAAAAGTATCTGCCTAAATCACACAGACATCTGCTAGTCCTGCCGGAGAAGAGGGGTATAAACCTCTTGTGAGGAGGAGGCTAGGAGAGCATGTGACCCCAGTGCCAGTGTCATACTCTCACTCCACTGATCACCCCATACACAGTTCTCTGGCAGATTTAAGAGATACTGGGACAAATCCTATGTTTTGACTTACACAGCATCTTTTTGTAACAATACCAAGTATTTCCAACTTGTAAATGGAACCAACTTTTTAAAACAGCTTAGGAGAATGCATGCTGTCAGGAAAAATGCAGGTGGGGCAAAAATAAGTAGATAATAATATTTTGACACCATGGGCACACAACACTGATTCATGGGGTCTGTAGGACAGCAGTCTCAGGGAGAAACTGTAGATGAATGGAGGGTACAGGGAACAATTCAAGTGCTACAATTCAAATTTTACAGGTAAATCAGTAAAAGGGAGAAATTAATGCAGCAAGGAGAGTCTGTATTTCAGACTGACCCCTAGCAGACAGGGTCTATAGGATACAGCAAGCAAGACCCTACACTGCTGCACTTCAACATATAACAGAAGACAATCTGAGTAACTCAAAGGTCCCTAATAAAATTGAGTCAATTGGGAATGGCCTTTGTCATAGGAGATAAGGGAGTTATTAGAAAACCCAATATGTGTTGGGTTTTCTGGGTTGTAATATTGTCACACACAGCAACTCTCTTAAAGTCTCAGCTCTTGGTGTCAGGGGGTTTCTTGTAAGACTCTCAGATTTCAGTATAAACTACTACCACAAAAGCTACAGCCATCGTTAGTGTACAGAGAAATTTTAAAGATGCAAACCCTAAAAGCTTAGAAAATTTTGTATGTCAAGCTGAGAAACAAAGGCCTGTCTCTATAGCAGCTCCTGATTAGTGCACACAGGCTGGACAAGAAATCTGTGGTGTTGGTTTGTGTTGCAATAGAGAAGGAGGTTATTTCATACTTGCTGTTTATTGCAGAACACAGATCCACTGTGCTCAGTGACTAAAGACCATTTATGGAGACTTAACAGTCAACAGGAAATTATATTTGCATGTTGCCAAATCACTTTATCATGATGCCATTTTGAAAAGACTTTTCATCTATTTCAGTGGTTGCATAGGAGACGCGAGAGGGATTGGTCTGCAGCCACATCCTTTTCTGACTCTCCAAGACAGTGCTGCAGCCCCTTACCTATAAGAAAGAGGCTGGGCAAATGCTTGAATGGCCAAGGAGATTTTACCCTTGGAGTCATTTTGTGAGCTGTTGTGGCAGCACAGTCAGATGGAGGAAGTCCTGAGCTCCAGCTGAACATGAAACAGAAAAGGTTGCCAGCAGGGAGAATCAGGAGAAGAAGGTGGATTAATGACATCCTGAGAAGCTCAGGGACAGCAGTGAAATGGCTGCTGAGGTGGTACTAATTATTTGAGGAACATGCAACAAAAACCTGCGTTTGATGATCGCAAAATGGGTTCTGTTCTGGGAGGAGCCTCTTGCTTAAACTTCTGTTTAAGTGTGAAATGAGTAGGAGCAATGGGGAGGACTTCTAAGGGTGCAATCATAGCTGGCTTGGGGTTTTTTAGTTGTATTTTTAGCTTTTAAATTAAATGGACTTTCCTTTTGGAAAATGAAGCTGAGAAATCAATGGGAAATTTTGACACAGTGTATTGAAGGCCTAATCTCACACCAGCAAAGTGAGGTAAGTCACCAGTGAAAAGACTATAAAAAGTTTGCAGAAGTCAGAGATCTCCTTTCCCTACAATTTGCAGCCTTTTCTGGAAGATCTGGGAGGTTTTCCTAAATTTATTCATTATTTATTATAATTTTGATTCAATAACTACTGCTCTTATCAGCACTACAAAGTTCATAGCAAGTTGGAAAACCAAGGAAGTCTAGATTTTCCTTTTTGGTCTCACTATAAGTGAGACTGGAAAGGCTGAGATCTAATACTTCTAAAACCTTGTAAAACATATGAACCAAAAAGAAACAGTTCAATTCACACGTACAGATACTATGTCCTTTCCTTGCTAAATCAGTTTTATCAGCTTCTGTGTCCTGCACAACTACTAGGTAGCTCCATTATCAAATAAAAAGTAGAATTAAAATGCTGTCTTTCTGCATCTTAATTCAATTCCAATTATTATCCAAGAATAGCTTGACACAAATCAAAGTAAAATACAAAATAATTATCATGTAAATAAGCAAAGCCATTCGCTATTTTCTAACATAAGTAAATGCAAATTACAGATTTGAATAAATGTGAGCGATTAGATTGTTCTATTTACATGTGCAGAGAGCCCAGTCTAGCAAAAAGTTACCAAATTTAGAGGAAGAGCTATATTTAGTTTCAAATCAGGATGTTTTAATTACCAGCTAACAGGAAGCAACCTTTTTAGTTCAGCTTAGTTTTGTTTTCTGGTAATTTTTATGGAGTTTTTGAAATAACTACAAATATGAAGCCTAATTAAAATAGATTACACCAATCATCCTTTTTTTGCTATCTGGTATTTTTAAAGCACACCATCTCAAACAGACACAATCATTTATCAGTCATGTGGCAACTACAAACGATTTTCTAAGATACCCCAGTTTGTGCCAACTGACAGTTGTCTCCATTTTAAACTGTCTAGGCTCCCCACAAATGAGTTTGAGCTAGATCATCTCTTTTCCAGTTAACCTTTGCAATAAGAAACACAGTTTCTCATGTGTTTGCTGGTTTTGCTCATTCTTTATGGCCAGAGAAGAAGTAGATAGCAGTGGAGACCCGCAACACTCGGTATGCGCTTAGCAGGCTCCAAACAAAAGGAAAACAAATTTTTTTTCCTGTTCACTCTAGGCTTACACTAGCTCCTGCTTATTACAGGCATGTGAAACCACAGCCACTCAATGCCTGAGGGTTATAAATGCTTTCTTAGCTCACTGTGAAATGCCAGTGCACCCAAGTAGAGCTCTTGCATCAGGGATAGTTAGGCGCCACATTTCCAGAAGACCTTGGAGTCTGTCGCCCCTATCAGTCCTCCTGCTCTGCCCTTTCCGGGTACAATGTTTCCCATACTTCAGCTTTTTATGCCATCCTTGGGTTCCCAGAGCCCGTTTGGAGACTGCAGAACAATAGCAATTGCTGAAAATATGAAATGAGAGAAAAAAAACATCTTGGTAAAACACTCACACACTGGGAGTAGGATATAAAAATAAGATGTGACAGCTCAGCTCTAGGGCCCCAGGATCTATAGGTTGTGGATAAAAATGGCTTCTATTTTTTTTCTAGAGTCTTACCTCTTGTTGTGCTTCTGAAAAATGCCAATAAGGAGACAGATCTTCTTTGTCATCTCTCTGAGGAAGCACATTCCTCTGGTGCCAATACCATCATACTTTCTATTACTATAAACCATTCTGGATCCTTCTCCCTCCTTTTATTTGGCTCCTAGTCTCAGTGAATAATTTTGCAATGAATTGTTTATTCAGCAAATCTCACTTATTTTTCTACTTTTGGAGTATCCCAGAGAAGATTGAAATTTCCTCAGGTTCTTTATTATCTTATGCTGTCTGGCAGGTTTTCTGCAGTTTCTTCCTCTCATCCATGGATTGACCATGAACTTTGACTAGTTGAGGTTTCAGGCATTTGGGCCAGCTGTGACAAGTGAGACTGCACGGCCTAAGAAAAATCAAGAGCACAGTCACATGCCAATGTTTGATTGCAAAAAGATAATCATTATTACTTTCAGGTGCTGTTAAGTTTTACACCTGTATCTTTCACTTAAGGAAGATGCTGAAGGGCAAAAAATTTAAATATAAGACTGTGTGCCATGGAAGGGGAATAACTTTTTCATTATATTCAGAACAGGATGTAGCCTCAGATATAAAATTCAGAGAGAGAAATGACAACTGAGAAATTATATTATCAAGCTGCCAAAAGCTGCTTCATTTCATTGCTATCCTGGGGCACCCTCGTGTTCTCCATGTCTCCATCCCTGCCCTTAAAAATTTGTTGTTTGGTTGCTGGAGGCAACTCTTTCAGCAAGTGGAGCAAGTAGTGACACAGGGATAAACCCAAAATGATCATTCTTTTAAATATTGTGTGGGTGTGAGTAGCCATAGTAAGGAAATCCCATAAAAGGGTGTCCCAGCGTTGGTGTAGTGGGAAGGAGGGCCCTTTGAAGGGAAATGCTTGTCTTGGCTGGGCTCTGCCGTGCTGTGCTGGCCACACCTTGCTCTAATGAGGGCTTTGGTGCAAAGAGCAGGCTAGCTGCATGCTCCTGTCATCCCTGAGCTCCTTCGCTTACAGAGGCAGGGGCTGGAGAGGAATAGCAGCATGGTTTCTTTCAACAGTCACTGTCCAAGAGCCAGAGCACTTCGTGGAAAAAGAAGAAAACAAGGGAGCTCCACCCTTTTACCACAGAAACGTCTCAACCACATCCCAAACCTCGGATAGCTAGAGATTCCTTCCTTGCACTGAAAAGCAGAAAGGGAGCCAGGAGAAGTGGGATGTACAGCGACCCAGAGATATTTTTAAACGTGCTGGAGGTCTGATTGCATAGTTTTGGCCTGGTTTTGTTGGCACAAGGCCCTTTCCTTACTGGTTTGGATAGAGCACGCTTGCTGAGGAGGCCCTCCTCATGTGTCAAGATGAAATTTTCTGGCTGGAGAAACAGCTTTGGGGACGAGTAACCAGACCCAGCAGCTTTCCTAACCATGCTTGTTCTGCAGCCTGTTTTTTTAAGGAGACAGTCTCTCAGACCTCCTGCTCTGTGTACTAGAGCAGGACTGTCAAAGAGGACCTGCTGTGAGTCTTGACAGAATGTCTTCAGATAAGGACTTGAGGTAAAGACAGCTTTTCCTTCCCACACAGCTCTTCAGCTGTCCTACAGCCAGAGCCTCCATTCCCTGTGTGGGAGGCAGACAGCCACCATGCTATGTTGGAGAGACCCTCTGTCCTTACACAGCTGTGCCTCGGGGCCTCTTACCAGCTTGCCAGCCACAAGAGGACCACAGGAGGAGGGAATTGAGGAGGAACCAATTAGAGCCATGACTAAACTTTGCACACTGAGTGTATGTGGAGAATGGACAGGGAAAGAACTGTGGCTGTACTCAGGGAGGGAACTTGGGTTCCTTACACCTTTGAGAGGTGTAAGATACCGCTGCTAAAGGAGAAGGTCAAAAGCAGATGATGAAATCCTCCTGATTAGGATGTGGAGGGAGGCTCTGCACCCAGTACACTTGATCAGTCTTGATCCAGTGGGAGACGATGACGAGGAACTGGAGGCAGGACAGGCCCAGACGCTTCCCCACACACGGCTGATCTCAGCCAATGTCATGCTGTGGTGATGCAGTATGTCGTGGTGATGTGGGACATCCTGTGACACAACTTCTGACAGAGCCAAGAAAGCTTAAAAGTGCTAAAGAAGAAAAGCTTTGCTGTGTTTATTTTTGGTAGAAACAGGAAGGATGCTGGTGAGGCTAAAAAGAGCCCAAGCCATGTCCTTTCAGAAGCCTACACCTAACAAACTTTATTTTCCAACACATGGTAAAGGCAAGATCTCATCCTTTACGTAACAACTTTCACGGAGAAAGCATTCAGTTAGATGGGAACTTCTTCACCTCCTGCTGAGAAACAGCCCTATCTGGGTGATAAAAGAGCTGTCATTTAAACCTGAAGGTAACAACAAGAAGCACACATCTGAGAAATCAAACTTGTGGTAGGTAAGAGTTTAAACCTGTCCAGAGTAACAGTCCCATAGGCCTTTCCTTAGGAAGGAAACACAGGACTTGTAGTTAACACCCTTCATTAGGGGCTCCAGCGTGCAGCTCATCTGCAAGGGAGCACCTCCATCACTTCCAAATTCAGCTGCCTGAAGGAATAAGCCACACTTGTGGGTTTTGTTGCATGCAGGGAAATCCTTGATCCAAATGCTGATCATTACTTTTGTGCTTCATGTACGAATGCTGCTAGAGCTGCAGTCCTAAGGTAAGAACGCCTCAGTTTTTCTCACTGATTTTGGTTTTAAAGCAACTAACACTTGCCAGGAGGGAACAAAGGAATAATATAGCCGCAGTTGCTGGTAAGTTAACTTTTCCCCCTATGGACTTACATTAATTTTTTCTTTCATTAATGGTGCGAGCTGGTAGACTTAATTTTTGAACAAAATCACAGTTAGTAGCTGTTAGTAACACTTGATCTTGCCTCTCTGGGCAAAATACCCCTTTAGAAATCCCTGTGTCTGCAGTAACTAAAGCCCCTTAATGCAATCATTTGTCAGCCATTTTCCTCTGAAATAAAATTAAAATCTGTTCCGTTCTGTTGCTGCAGCAGGAGCAGCATGCAGGGCCCTCCATCACTTGACACTGGAGGCGTTTGTGGGACTGGGGACAGAGGTTGACATCTAGTGGTAACGTGTGGTAACGTGTGGTATAAGCCCAGAGCTCTCACAGCGAGTGCAAGGGTCACCATCCTGCATCAGGCAGGATGAGGGAGCATCCCCCCTTCATCCCCGTACTTACTTGTGTGCTGCCTGCACAGCCACACATCAGTGTTATGTATCTTCTTATCCTGCACTGACTTTTGAATAAGGCAAAAAAAAAAAAAAAAAAACCAGCTAAGAGGCAGACCCAGGTTACATTTTATCCAGAAAAGAAACATCTTTTATGATTTGTGGTTTGATCTCTTTGCTTATGATCCCTTAGTTAGTTCATGATGCAGTAGCAGGAGGGTCGTAACACAAGTAAAGCAACAGAGGATGTGCAAACAGTTAATTCTGAAGTCTGGCAGGAGGCTGAGTTTAAATAAATTTCGGGTATTTCAGCTTCAGGTTTGATTGGTGCCATTAATGATTGCAACCAGGAGAGTTTTGTGAAGCTGCTCTGCTGCTAGGAACTGAATAATGAATGCACTGATGGAACCGTCTTTATTAAAAGAAAAGGTAGGGAAGAGCAAAATGTTTCAGGTGATTTGAGCAGCAGCCCAAAGTAACTTCTGGAGGGTTACAAAAAATTGAAATGTTCTTTATTTTTTTTACTTCTCCACATTTCCTACAATCAGAATGGGAAATTATCAGAAACATGATTTTAGCCCAACCTATACTCAAAATCTCACAGGGAAATTGCATGCTGTCAAAAGTTTGGCCTGTTTCTTAGCTTGGAGTGCAAGGGTGAGCAGCTCCTTTGAACTTGCAAGATCTGCTTCTTCCCACTGAAAGCAACCTGTGCAGATAGAAAGTGGCCAGGCAGTTTCTCAGTCTGCCTGGAAACATTAGATTAATATGGATACAGGGATTAGTAACAATTTACCAGGAATTAATTTGGCCCACTGTGTACAGCTGCTGAAACAAAAAGAATAAATGTTAATTAGAAAATATATTAAGAGTTCTGAAGCATTTTCTTTTCTCTTCTCTTCTTGTAACTGCAGTCAAGTGCCCCTCAGGGCAGGAATTATCTCTGTCTGCCAGGAGGGTGCCACAAACATTTGTGGCACAAGACAAACAGGGTAGTGTTTCTTCTAGAAATCAGGTAAAACTACAGAAAAAGAAGGAAATCTAGCAATAACAGGAGCTTCGCCAGTGGCATCTCTAGTGTTTTCTAGTTGGTGGTGATCCTGAAAGAAAATTTCGTGGTTGATATGCTTATGCATGTGTAATGTGATAGAGGTTTAAAGGAAGACTATCAAACAAGAACAGTGAAAGATTATTCATAATCAAGACATTACTATCAACATGAAAGTATATAGAGTTCTTTTGAAGGGAGGGGTTCAAAAACAGGGGGGAAAAGGCCATTATTTCATAAAAGACCTTGTAGCCTTCTCCTACATATCCCATCTTTGCAATCAGCCTGTGTAGCTGTATATCCACCTCCAAGCCTGGGAACAGCCAGTGAAATCCCCAGTGAGGGCTACTGCACAGGTGTACAAACACAGAAAAACTCTAACATTTTTAAGCGTTATTTATAAAGTGTATAAATCTATGCTAACTCATTATGAGTACTTTTAATAAGTTTCCATGAATATATTTTTTTTAAATAACACATGAATACTTTGGAGGGTGGCTACTCAGATGAACACAGAAAAGCTTGTATAGGAGAAAGTTGGAAAGATAATGGCCATGTCTTTGGTCTCCCAACACATAACAACTAAATCTTCTTATCTTGTTAGTATGATCTTGATAATGATAACCAGTGCTGTTCTTGCTTTGTATGGTATTTTTCCCTTAAACATTGGTTTCATTTTGCTGTGACTGTACATTATGTTAAAACAAAATGACAGGGAAAGTCTTCTGTGAAATTTATAAAATACTGGTGGGGATGGATGCTGCTGTCCCCAAGGTAAGAACTGTTCTGGTCTTGGTCTTCGAAATGGAAGGATGAAGAAATAGGATTTTTATCCCTGTTTATGGGAGTTCTTCCTTCCCCTTTCTCCTCCCATCCTGTCTTCTGTAACAGTTCTGCCGTCCTTTCAGCTGGGAAGGTGAAATCCTGAATACTCAGGTGAGTACTGGCTTCTGCTGTATGGAGAGGGGATCCTGGTCCTGGTGTTTTACGCCGCAAATCTCTCAGCCTTAAGGGCATGCTGTATTCCCTGCACAATGTCAGCTCTCTGTTCTCTTGTTCCTCAGCACTTTGCTCTCTATGCTCCCGTTCCTGCACCTTAAAACAAGCACCAGTTCATTTGCTATGGAGAAATGGCTGAAAGAAGTCACATACCTCAGTGTATCAGCTTTTTTTTTGCAGACACAACAGAGCAGGGACTACTGCAATTTGTTTCTGGGTACTGTTCCTTTTTATCAGGAATGACTCTTCAGCTTGAAGCCTCCTGTTACTGCCTCAGTCCCTCATGGCCACAGAGGCCATGCAAGGCACAGAGCCAGGGTGGCAGGGGACAGAGCAGCCAGTGACCCCTACCCACCGTGCTTAGAGCAACCAGCAGGAGCCCCAGCATCGCCACAACTTAAACACAAACCAAACGGCCAGGATAGACCTGCCCGTGTATTCCCGGGCAACAGTTTCCTTCACAACCTGGCTCTCAGACACTTACTCATTGCAGCAGTGCAGCTCAGAGGCAGAGCCCACGCAGAGGTACTGGAGGAGCAGAGCTTTCCCTGCCCTCTGGCAAGTGCCCTCCTTACGCAATGCCTTTGCAGAGCAAGTGCCATCCTTGAGCTAGCTGGGACCTGTGCCTGCCATGTGCCTGGCCATCCTTCCCCTGGGGGACCATCCTGCATCCTCTTTAAAGAACTGAACTGCAGCAGCTCCAGGGCTGGAGCTCAAAATGTTTTTCCTGACAGATTTTCAAAGGAGATGTCAGGGGAGGATTCTTCTCCCCCAGCTGTGTAATGCCTACGTCAGACCTTGACATCTACAATATCGCTTTTTATGATCAGCCACAGCGAACAGGCGCTTGAAGGGCATGGTTCATTTCTTTTTGCTGAGTATAAAGGAGGTCCACAATGATGAGCCTAGATGCAAACGTTTGCATTCAATCAAGGGAGGGAGATTAATTCCATCTCAGTGCCCAAAATTTTTGGAAGCTCTAAACATTTAACCCCATTGCTTAACATTCAGAAATTATTCTGCATTTTTTAGGCTGAAAGCATTTCTCTCTTTTTTTCTGGCAAGCTCAGTCTTTCCCTTCTTGCACGCTTTATAAAAAAGGAAAATCTTGGCATCATCTGAGACTTAAACGGTGGATGCTAGTTAATTGTCTAACAAAAGTGATTGATTAATTTTTTATCTATCTACTTCTAAAACTGTCTTAACGCTATGAAGTGCTATAGAAATGCCATGTTGTTTGTCAATAATTAATGAAGTAACATCTGGTGGGAACAAAGATGGATCACTGTCCCACAAATTAAGGTACACTATGTTAACTTGAACTCTATTTTTAGGTGAGTGCAGCTCATTACAAGCCTTCACAGAACAGTTTTGCCTAAAGAATGGTCCTTACCTCACAGCTTTTGTTGCTATTCTTGCTGCAGCTCAAATAAAATAGTAGCCCAACACTTTGTTTTCATCAGGATTGTTGTAAATATTCTTCCCTCCTTCTCCATTCTGCTCAATTTCTGGAGCTACCCCAGCAACTGGGATACCTGGTCTCCTGCCAATGCTCCATCGAGCAGCTGTCCTGTGAGCCTCTCCAGCGCCCTCCCCAAGAGGTAACTTCTGTGAGTGTGTGTGTGTGATGCTAATGAGATGCATGTGGCTTCGTTTGATAAGTTCAGAGAAATGCGTTGTGCATTTGGGTTCCAACCGATCCCTGCTTCTCAAGGCTGCAGGAAGTAAATCAGTCATGTTTTAAATGATCCCACGCTCCAGCTGCTGCAGATTTGGAAATTGTTAATGAGTGCTGCTCACAGCGTTATCTGCTTGCGGCCATATGGTTCTGTGGGGAGAAACTTCCATCCCAAAGTATTCTGTGCACCTTTCCGCCGTTCTGGCAGCGCCACTGGAACGCAACCATCACCGGGCTGGGGAGTGACAAACAAATCTTCTTCAGTAGCCAGTGCATTGCAACTAGGCACGAGGGAGAATTTTATTTTTATGGCTTTTACACAGGCTACTGGAGTAAATTTTGTTTTCTGTGCCAGTGGAGAGCAGATCTTAAAAGCCTTGCCCTCCTAATGATGTGTGGACAGCATCCTGCTTGGCATTCTAATGCATGAAATTAATCCTTTTTGATGCCGTATTCTGACTTGGAAACTCTCTGATTCCCTTCTCAAGGCTCAGCAACCTTTGAAACAAATGTCCATTCCTTATCCCTGCATTCCAGTGCCAGAACTCTATCCCCCTGCGTGAGACTAGTGGGAGGCTTTATCATATTGAGCATAGACTAGTAAAAAAATACGGGTTAAAAGGGACCTGGAACATTCATTTTACCCATCTTCTGCCCAAAAGAGAATTACCTATATCAGGGCCATTCCTGGAATATATTTATCTAATGTTACCATGGTGGAAACTTACCCATCCAAGACCATCTACTTCAGTGCATCTGCAACCTTGAATTCCTCTTGCCACAGTTCACTACATTTCCTTTCCCCAGCACAGATATGAAAAAAAAAAAAGAACACCATACTTTTTGCAGTGGCCTTTTATGTGTTGAAGACTGTGCATCACATCCTCCTCCTCAACCACTGTCATCTTCTCTAGCTTAGGCAGTACTCTCTGTCTTTTCTCACACATCTTGTTTTCTTGACCACTGACCTTTGTTGGCAACCTCCTCCCAGACTCTGCCCAGCTGATCCACAAACATTTTGAAGTGTGATGCCAGTTGTCTAAATGAGATCATACCAATCACTAGTGCTGAAGGATTTCTACCCAGGCTCTTCACAGGAGTCTAGCCATACATCTGAGTATGGTCTTACACATTTTCACAACAGTGTGACATTGATGATTCACAGTCTTATTTTGATCTGGTGGAAACCCTTGCCACCCACCCTTTTCTCAAACCCCTCTGTACAGGACTGTTACATAGATAGCAACAAACAGTTGCTTTTCAGTATCTAAGGGACTTGCTTCTCTTTGAATGTTGCTAATTTTCCCCTGGGAAAGATGAAAATTCTGCTTTAGCTCCCAGATTTACTTTAGAGGAGCAATCTCCAAATCCTTAAAATTATTACACCAATTTGCAAAGCTAATTAAAAATAGACTTCTCCCCGTGTGAGGTCCTTTTAACCCCTACATGAAGCTTTCAGCCTATTTTGGTTGGCACCAGCTGAGCCTTGGCCCTCCCTGGCAGCAGGATGGAGCTCGCTCCAGCAATAGGAAGGTCGGGAAGGGCTTGGCTTGAACTGCAGCATCCCATGAGTAGGAAAGAGACTTTTGTCATCTCTCCTGCTGTAAGGGAATACTCTTATAGTTTAGAGGGAGGACACTTAAGAGAGCCTGTGTTAGAAAACCTAGGGCATGGTTAGCATATTATCTTTTGTTGCTTCTTCATGCAATGGAGAGCTGCAACAGTCCCTTTGACATTTCACTGCAAGGAAATTTCAAGGAAAAGCCCCTTTAAGTGTTGTTCCAAGGGCTTCAGAGCAGGTCAACTAAAACAGACAGGGATGATTAAACTACAGACTAGCAGAGGTGAGTTTGACACAACAGCTGATATTTGGGTCATCCAGTGCTTGTTTTCTGTCCAGAGGATTTTCCTTTTGAACAGAGGAGGGTCCAGTCACACAGCTTGCTAAGCTGAAACACGGAGACAGAGCTCAGAGAGGAACTCCTCGCTGGCCCAGGGGAGGCACATAACTTCCAAAGAGGCTGATCCACCATTTTCCTGCTGTTAGCATGCAAATGTGGCTGGAGGTGAGTGCTGCGGAGAAGGTCCATAGCAAAAGCTGGCTTGTGGCTCTGTGAGGACGATGGGACGATGTTCTGCACAAAGCAATAGGTGGTTTATTCCTCACAGTATCATGACACCACCAAGAGTTTCCTACCTGCCTGTGGCCCCTTTCCCCTCCTCCTGCTGTCCAGCCAAGTTCTTTGACCTCCGTGCTCCCCGCCCAGCAGAGAAGGGAACAGCCCTGCAGCAAAGCCGAGGACAAGGCAGAATTGTCAGCCTCTGCCACCGGTGTCAGGGTCAGGCCAGCTGACAGACAAGGAACCATTTGAGC
The DNA here is from genome assembly GCA_013397915.1 of Daphoenositta chrysoptera. Classification (NCBI taxonomy): domain Eukaryota; kingdom Metazoa; phylum Chordata; class Aves; order Passeriformes; genus Daphoenositta; species Daphoenositta chrysoptera. The sequence continues at coordinate 144,135 of VZRO01004332.1, forward strand.
TCAAGGCTTTAGCAAGTGAAACGAGCAGTGCTGGGATGGATCACACACAGGCCTGTGGATATTCATTGTGGGTTAGAGGTGCTGTCCCCAGAGGATGGTGCTTCACACAAGGGGCATCCCTATCTGAGCCTCTGTAAGAGCTGAAATTGGGGAGAAGACCTGGACTATATGGAGAAACTTGTAGGAAAGTTAATGCCCTACTATGTTTAAAAAAAAAAAAACCAAACTTTTTTTCTCAACAGAAAATCTCTAACTCTTTTTAAATTAAGCTAGTTGCTGATCTAATTCCAAATGCTCTCTGCTTGACTTGAAAGTGATTTCAGCAATGCTTTGATCTACACCCAAAAGCCACTGGGAATAGTACCAACTGCTCAAATAGGCCAAAGCCAAGAAAGGAAAGGATCCCTACACTTAAAAAAAAAAAAAAAAAGAGCATCCTGGTTCTTAGGCCTCCACCAGATCCACCCTGCACCCAGGCAAGCTCACAGGCTCTTAGGAATGCTTCTGTTAAAAAACAGCAGTACCCTCTGGAAGGTCATGTGCTGTTGGGAATGATTTCCTTCTCTTTCTAGATCACTCCATCCAGCCTTCTAATTACAGCTGGCTAGATTATTTTTACAAATAAATTATCCAACTAATTCAAGCCTTTATCCAGCTCATGAATCATTAGCAAACAGACTTTGCTTTTTGTTGCTCTTGGTAATTATTTCATGAGTGGTTCATGCAAATAAACTTCATTCTGTGGGGGGTGTCTGCAATTTGCTCCCTTCTCCCATTCAGGCCGTGTAAGTGGCTCCCTTGCTGATGTGCTGTGCTTTACAGCTCTTGAACTACATGTCAGAATGCTTTTAATTACAAGATTTCTCCTTCCTAATGCAGAACACCCCCCGCCACAGCTGTGTCCCAAACGTACATGTCAGACAGAACCCCACTCAGACCCGTCCTCATGAATAAGAAACAAAAGACAGTGGGGGAGGAGTGGAGATGAGCAGCTGTGCAGAATCTGAATAAATATTCACTGATTCCCTTTTCTGCAGCATCTGCTGTCTAAGTCTCTTCCTCATGTGCAAATAACACATGAAGTGTGTGCAGGGAGAGCTCAGAGACAGTGGTATGCCACATTTTTCTAGGGATTGGCCCAAAGATGTTAACAAGTCCTAACCATGTTTCCAGACAGAAATAAAGATACTTCTGATTATCATAACCCCTATTGCTGCCTCATCTTCACACCTTGTGCTTCAGGCTCCCACAGCCCATCTCCTGGGGGCATGCAGCTTGGCATATCCAAAGGAGCCAGAGGAATAGCAGAAGTTTTCATGCTAGAGCAGCTCTGTTCATCATCTATCATAGTACACACTCCTAAAAAATGATCAGACAGATGTGTTCTAAGATGTAGTAAAATAGCTGATGGCACGCCTCATGTTTTCATATACATTTTGGAAAGAAATGCCTTCCTGACTGTGATCCACTTAGACCTTGACACACAACAATTGGCAGCGGTGGTTGTTTTCACCTACTGGGTTGTTGAGCAAATTCTGTTGTTTTGCACAGGCTAAACTATTCCTTTCCCCCTCCCTTGATTTCTCCCTCATATCCCTTGCTGTACTGTGTTGAATCCACAGCAGTTCTGATGAGTGATGTGTATCCTTTGTGCCTGTGTATTACTGCCTGTATTCCAATGCAAAAAGAAAATACTTTCTACCCTCTACCAAAAAAAAAAAAAAAGCAAAAACCAAAAACAAACGGCACAAAAAACTTGGAATAATCAGTTCACACTTAGCCCTAAGGCATTTGTTCACAAGATGCTATGAGCCAGCTCCCTGTGGTTCAGTGTTCACGTTTTCTGTTTAATGGTGCTCCCCTTTATTTACAGCCTTTTATCTGCTGAGCCTTGAGGGCACTAACAGACCTGAACTGCCCTGGCTGGCTTACCTCTGCCCATTAGCCCACACCTGAGCTTCAGTAAATCTCCTGGGTTATATTACCTCAACTCAGTGCTGTCCTGGCTTAATTAATTCTTTTTCTGCAGATATACTGGGTCCACCCTGTAGAAGGTCTTGTCTCGTTCCCTGGTGGGAACCTGGGCTTTACTCATCACCTTGCCTTCCTTGGGGCTGTCAGAGGACTCTGCCTCAATCAGCACCCTGCCTGCTGCTGTGGGACTGTGCCTGGTCAATGAGGGCACCACCTGGGCTGTGATCACCTCTGTGACAATAATTTCTCCTGGTTGCTTTATGCCATGAGCATCATACTCCAAGGAGTTGCCGTTTATTCACAGTGTTGCACCAAGACTTTGCCACAGAGTGGCAAAGATGCATAATACATCAAAATGCATACACATAAAAATATGTGAAGCTTCTGATTTTGAAATAATGTGACTACCTCAAATCTCTTCCACTCAAAAGTAGCCATAAGTGGCTTCCATTGGCTACCAATGGCTGCCTCTTGTGGACAATCCTGTCCTGCTGCTCTCAAGGAATGGTCAAGGTTAAAGCTGTAACCACAGTTGTCCCCCTTATACCCAATCTCGTCAGAAAGGATGAAGAGTTGCTGGAATCTGTCCTACGTTTCGAGTATATTCCACTCTCATGTGGAAGATGGGGGATTTCAGTCTCAGCAGTTATCAGGGTGACATCTTTCAGCAACGATAAACTTTACAAAGAGAGTGAAGGGCACTATTATAGACAATTAACCTGATTTCAGACTATATATAGCCCTTATATGCATTGCAGACATTCACAGAGAGATTCCTGCCGTGGTGTAGGGATTTCTATAGCACAGTAGCCTTAAGCTGGAGGTGGGAAAGTGTCTTGAGGAAGAAAGGTAGGAGCATGCTGTGCCAAGTTCATCAGTCCATAAAAAGCTATCACAGGCAGTTATCTGTTTTAAAAGGCTATTTGGCTCTTTCTGCTTTGAGAGCATTTCATTTATTATCCTGGCTAGAATTAACTGCTAATATGTTCATCAGAGGCTTGCTGTTCTTGGGGTTTTTTTTTCTGAACAAAAACTGAGTTTTCAAAGGAACAAATGTTCATGAGAAATGCATGTTCCCTTAGAGGTTTTAATTCTTCAGAATAAAAGAAGCACTTGATTCTTCTCCAATTTTTTGTTTGTTTAGGCTGAGGAAGGGGTATTAAAATAAACAAACATTTTTGTATTAGAAATTAAATTGGATGAAATTGCTTAATATGACTGATGAAAGATGCACCAGATGAAATGAAACAGAAATTATGATTCAGTGATCATATCTAAATGAAACAAAATTGGGGGTAGGGGAAACTTTGAAAAAAAATTGAAAGCTATATATTTGTAAGGAGATGCCATGACTGGAAAACAGGCACCATATTTTGCTGTTCCTAATAAAACATAAATGTGTCTGGGGAAAGTTGATGGGAGTTTATAGTTACTGTTCGTTAATTTTAGTCAGAGCTCCGGCTGTGAATTTCACAGCCACAGATTCCCTGTTGATATTCTTTCTCTAGACCTTTGGCTTCATTGAATGCAGAAAGTTTTCAAAGTGTTCATTGAAAGGAGTGAAACTAATAACAAGATTGGAGTCGGCTAAAAAAGCATGACAGACTGAAGGAGCTCTGGCATCGGAGCACTGATTTGGGACCCTGGCAACAGGATCACAGAGTAACTTAATTCAGATTGAAGGCAGGACTTCAGGATATCATCTGGTCCAATCCCCTGCTCTAAGCAGGGCCAGCTATGAGATCAGACTGAGTTGCTCAGGGCTTTGTCTATTCTGATCTTGGAAACACACAAGGATGGGGATTACACTTGACCCATCAAACTAATGGTTAGTGACCTGAACCTTATCATCCTGAACCATTTAATCTTTTTTATGCATCTCTTTATCTCCTCATATTCCCACCACAGCAGTATCTCTGGTCAGAGTAGTAGAGAGTGATGCTAAAAAAGCTGTTTAGAGAGGAGCTGTCTCTAGCCCTGCTGGCTGACCACCATTTCCCTGCTGCCTCACTCTAGGATTTGTGTGCATTCATGGTTAAATATTCAGATTCTTTGGTGATAAACATAAGCAAGATCGAATAACAGACTGAGAAGCTCTCCATGTTACTTTAAAATTCATCACGTCTAGCAAACTCTTAATCCAAAGGTATTTGCATGGAGCCCTAACTTCCTTAGACATTGTATTTTTCATCCCTGTCTGTTCAGCACCTGTGCTGCCTGCTGATAGGTAGGCTGACGTCAAGCACATGTTGGCTAAAATTCAGAGGCACAACTGTTCTTAATCCCCAAGATACACTCAGAGTTAAAGATTCATATTTGGTACTTGCAAGTCCATACTAATGGCTTGGTGCCTGTTATAAGCACCCAGGAAAGATCTTTATGTATGGGAGACCTGCTAACAAAAGTGGTGTCATGAGTAAATAACAAAGTTCTGTAAATTTCTCATGTCATTTCTGTAGTCATGGCTATAATGGAAACTGAGGTTGCTCTCCAGGACTGGATTAGTTCTACACCAATAATGATAAATTCAGCTGACTTTCAATGCCAAAAATAGAGTAAATTACTTGTCATTACTCACACAGCTGCCGCTTTTTATTAGGACTAACTCCTGAACCATTTAGTAGACCATGCACTGTGGCTGTGCACTGAGAAACTTCAGTACTGGACTGTGGAGAGGACAATAGACAGAAAGGTGGCTGCAAAGTCATCTTCCTGCCTGTTTCATTACACATTCCGTGAGACACAGCTCCTGGTCAGTGAGGGTGTCTAGAAGACACTCAGTGATAATGGCAACTGTTACGCTTTTCATTTATTTCTTGTCAATAGGCTCTAGCAGACAGCCTCAGCACGTAGCCATACACTCTTTTATCTACACTGGCATATGCCAAGATAGATAGAGTCGGAGTGCCTGTATGTCTACAATCTTCATCCTTAAGTCCTTACAGGAGCAGAAAAACCTCAGAGTCAGCAGGAAGGCTGCCAGCAATCAGTCCACAGCTGCCTGTGAGTGTGTCCACACCGCTGCTTTAGGGACACAAGGAAAATGCTCCTTCTACCCTTAAAGTCCAACTGCACCTGTTAGGGATCCATGAGGTGGCTGAGAGGGCATGCCAGAAGTGGCCAGAAGGAATCAGTGACTATTGACTTCCTAAAAGTTATTGGTTTTTATTTTCCACAGGATAAAAGAGGTAAAAGAGGGTCTCCTCTTGAAATTATTTTTTTAGGCATGACAAACTTTGCTAAGGTGTTGCATACAAGGGGATGGTATATTCATAGGGGAAATTTCAGAACAAAGGCCCTAAAGAAAAAGAGGTTTTTGTTACCTAGTCTGAGAGCATCTGTACATATTCTGGATTTCAGGAATTCAGTTTAGCTATATATTTTTGTGCTATCATATTTATAACTGTTATGGATGACCCATATTTTTTATATCAAAAAAAGAATACTTTGTTAAAACAGCCACAGATGCTAACTGCTGAAATCCACTTACAGAAATTGTTACTGGCAAAGAAAAGTCCTTTAGCATTCCCTTCTTTAACATATCTCAGTCCAACAAAAGCTATTCACATTGTCAGCTAACTGAATCCCAGCTCTCAGGTGCTTTGCAAATGGGCAGTAACACAATAAATACCAACTTTCTTGTAAGTCACACTGGAAGTCAAAAGTTCACCTCTCTGAAAAGCCAAGATGGATATGCACTTTCTGCAGCACAGAGGGTGTCAGATGTGTTATTTTTCCAGGGGGAGGAAGAGATTATACTTGAGATTTTCCATTTTAGTGCATTTGAGAGACATTTTTTATCCATTTATCCATCCAGCATCAGTAGCAAGAAAGTGTGCGTGAAAGAGATTACTGAAAATATAAAGCCATTCAATAAATCAATAGTGTGCTTTCACATGGAATATTGTGTTCATTCCTAGTCACCAGCCATCAAGTGGTAGCAGTAGAAATGGAAGTAGCTCAGAGATGGGTGACATGAATGATTATCTGCTTGGGAGGCTCCTGCTAAAGAATGATTGAGAAGGATGTGATCTGTTAGTTTAAAGAAGATACAAATAAGAAGAGTAAGGTTAGGGAAATATATAACAGCAAATGGAAGACCAAAAGTAGGGTTAGCATTTCTTGGGACTCTTCCCATTAAGACAAACACTGTGAAAATTGTGGGCCTGGATCATTTTTGCATGTGTATATTATTACAATAACTAGTGTTTAATACAGCATCTTTTAAAACTGTGAGCTTTATAGACAGACTTAAAGACACAAAGCACCCACTCAGCATTCAGCCTCACCATCCTGTGGAACATCTGTAACCACTCTCGGTCAGCACAAGCCACCACAGAACAAAAATTCTACATTTACGAACATAAGTTTCAATAAATATCTCTACCAACACATATAGGAAGGCTGTACTCTTCTTCCTTTTCCTCTGTCCATTTGGTTTGGACTAACATTGGAATGAAGCACAAGTTTTCAAGAACCTGATTGTTAGGGACAGCTAATTTGGGTTCTGTAACATTTAGGGCTTGGTGAGATGATTCCCTTGAATGTATCAATGTTCAGCAGCTGAACTTTCTCTGCCACAATGGGAAGTATTGCTTCTCTTTGTTTATATGCTTCAAAGTCTTTCATAGCCCTTGGTCTTATGTGGGCTCCAAGGGTGGGAGGGGTCAAGCCACATGGGGCTACTGGGGACTTGATCAGTTTATAAGCAGCATTGTGGTACAGTTGCTTTTGTTAGCAGGGACTGGACTGCATCACCTTGGAGAAATCTTGAATTTATATGTTCCTAAATCACTGCACATTCCAGCAGCAGAGTAGTAGTGTGTGCATTATGAAAGCTTGCAGGATTTTTCTCCAGTGCAAGCTAAACTTCTGGTCATTCTCCTGGTTCTTCCCTCTGCAGGCTGAATATATGACTCATAGGGCAGTTTACACACATAAGTGTTATCTGCTATTTCTTTTATTTACCATGAATATGTTATTCCCTCAGCTGTCCTGCTGAAAGAAAGAGAGCTGCTAGTGATGGAACAAAGTAGAGCTACATGCTGGGGGAATTGGTGGGATTTGTGAGATCTAGTTGAAGATGCAAATTTGTCATATTATCTCAGAGTCTGGTAGAATAAATCCTGACACTTCAGACCTGAAGGCGTGGAGCACATTTGCACAGGAAGGCTTGGGTTGTAAATCATGCTTTCCTCAGAGCTTAGGCAGTAGGAATTGTGGTGCCCATGTCTTAAGCTGGCTCCCTCCAAGAGTGCTCTTTAAGCACCACCAAGGCATGTTGCAATGCAGCACTGTGATTTTCTTTCGTCTGTAGTCTTCACTGGGATGTCAGGGTGCCAGGAAAGGTAACAGCCACTGACAACATATCCTCATCATCCCAGGGTTTCAATCCAGAACCCCCTGACAGCACTGAGGAGCCCCAAGCTGTTGTGACAAATATGCTTCTCTTCACCCACACTACTGCTAAACCTTCTCGCCTGTAGCACCGCTGACAATCCAGCCACGATTAATACTGTTCAGATGGAGCTGAGCTCCTCTTCCAGTTTATCATTCAGACACAGATGAAAGGCTGAGGAAACAGCTGCTTTTCCCCTTCCTGTGATGTATTCTCTTTTAAAGGCTTGACTCAGCAGAGAGGTGACCAAGCCTCTCCTGAATAATTTGCATTGCAGCAGGCACCTGGGCTTTTCCTTAGCCCAGAGTGACACAAGTGCTGGCACTTGGTGAGTTGACACTCGCAATCTATTGAATATGGCTGGGGAAGAGATGGATCAGAGGCAGGCAAAGTGTTTGCAATCTGAGGCAAAGGAGTAAGGTACGCATCCTGACCCATGTCCAGTGGCAGTGGAAACTATGGCTTGCAGCAAGCTGGACAATATCCCACATGTTTTTGCACAGAAGCTGTGTTGTGAACATACACCGGAAGCAGATTTTAGAGTAATTGCCATTTTACCTACTGCATTTCCCAGATAAACCATTCATTGCCCTCCTGGGTGTTTACTGTTTGTTTGTTTATGCTGAACAAGAGCAAGCTGAGGCATATGAGCAAATAACATCTCTGTCTGGTGTTGCACTTAGTGATAAAATATTGTGGCTGAGAGTTTAATGATAAGCATGGACCACAAGCAAATTTCTGATAAAGGTATGTGTTTTGCTCGGGAGAGTTGCTTTTCCTTGCTTCGGTTTGTTCCCTATTAGCCATTGTTGGAGTGTAACTGAAAAGTCTTTCCCTTATGGAGGAGGTCAGGATGCTGGCTGAGTAGATGCTTGTCTTGCTCCAGGAAGAACCAATGCTGGCTCTCTGGCCCTCTCCCTTTGGCCTGCTCCTGGAGACCCCAACAAGCCTGCTATGGGCTGGGAAACCATTTGTCAGCTGGGTCAAGTCCTCTTTCCTGGTGATCCCAAGGATTTGAAACTGATGAGTGAAATCACAACACTTGTAGGATTGGCCATTTATGAAAAACAAGAATTCTTTCAAGGGATTATAATGAAATTTTAATCTATATTATCACTCTATGTATATGTGTATCACTATAAGTATTTCCAGATCTCCCACATTTATTATTGATGTTTGATGTCCTCTGCTGCAAAGATTTTTCTCCTATCTCACCACCTGTCCCCTGCTCAGCAAACAGTCCCTGTAACCCAGGCCCCAGGAAGGCTGCAGACGAGGCATCCTGTTACGATGGATGGTTGCTCATCTGCCTCAGAAGCTCCTGCCTGCATGACTTAAAACACTGCCCTCTGAAAACCCTTGGGAAGATGGAGAGATGCCACTGATTCCCAGCCTATTGCCAAACAACTGAGCATGTGACATGGCCTGCACCATTGGCCCCATTTCAACAAACCCTGTGATAATTACCTAGAGGAAAAGCAACTCAGACAAGAAAGACATAGCTGAAAAGCATAGAGAGAAACATTCTGTCTTGCCTGGTGGCTAATATCCCAGGGACTCCCTCCCTCCAGAGCAGTTGCATAGATCCAGCTGTGTCCTGGACTGTGTCTCATCATCTTTGGACCAAATCACAAGAGGTACCTTTTCCACTAATTCCCACAAAACTCTGCAGCTGTAGATATGAAAAACAAAGACATATTTGCCTTTCTGCATTTAGTATGTCTTGGCATTAAATATCTTATGAGCTTACTGAAGACAGACAGACTTGACAGGTGCCAAGTTCCAATGCAAGTAATTTTTATGGTTCTTGTAGGCAAAAGAGCAAGCAATCTCAAAAGCTAGCCTCTAGCACTGTTACAAAACACGGATGTTGATACAATCCTGACACCAGATCACACACTCCACACCCTGTGAGACAAGCCACGAGCGCAGAAGAGAAAAACTGACATTGAACTCAGCTCATCACAGACAAACGGCACTGAGATGGCAACTTATAGGGAAAGGAATGTTTCAGCTGCTCATGCGGCAGTGCAAAGAGACTCTGTAACAAGCGAAAGAATTAGAAATTCTCATTGATATAATTGGCATTGCTGAAACCTGGTGGGACAATTGACACGACTGGAATGTTAAAATCCATGGGCTTAATTGGTTTAGGAATAAGTGAGCAGGAAAAAGAAGTGGAGGTGGCAGTCTGCATTAAAGATGTCATTATTTGATTTAGAGTTATTGATAATCCAGAACCAAAGGATGTTGAATGCAAATGGATTAATGCGCTACCTAATAAAACTCAGGAGGCATGCAGGTACAGGGATGTTCCAGAGTGCTAAATCAAAGCAGAATATAAGGTGAGTTATTCTTTAAGCACCTGTCTCCTCTTCATACCTAATGCAGAAGGGAAAAAAATGAAAGCACTCTTTTAATGAGCTTTGATTATAAGGATATATGCTGGGGCTGACAGAGTTTAAAGGTTTTTAAAATAACAGATGATAATGACTGTGAGATGATTACATTAAATGTGGGCAAACAGAGGGCAGTTGCAAAGAGCTAATTTCTCAACAGCAGAAGAAAAATACAAGTGAAATTGATGGGGAAAAATTAGGCATGAATGATGAATGAAAATTGGGTGGTCTTACAGAAAAGTTTGCTAGGAAAAAAGGACATCTTTTCAATCAACAAAAGGGATGCTCTGCCTTGAGAGCTCATCATCCTTATGCAGCTGCAAAGTCAAAGCAGCAAACAGAAACTGGAAAGACATGTACAATAAATGAGTAATACTGTATCAGGCAAGAGATGACAGTCAATATAAATTAGAAGTCATGAATAGAGAAAATTGATAAAGGAAACTAAACATAAGTTGAAAATAAGTACATGCTAAAGTTAAGGACAATAAGAAGTGTGTCTAAGGAATGAAATAAATTCTATCAAGATTCGTGACTAATGGAGATAGTATTTTATTATCTATTGGAAAAAAGGAGACTGACTTAAGTACTTCTTCTGGTCTGTATTAAAAAAAAACACAGCGACATTGTAAGAGGATGAAGAAGTGTTTTCCAGTCCATTAGTGTCTTAAGCTATTAAACATCACCCACTAAGGTTAGATATTTTAATGTTTCCAGATCTGAATGACTTTTACCCAAGAGACCAAAGGAGTTAACTGTGTCACCTATTGATTAGAGTCAGTAATATATAGTAAACAAATCTTGGCATGGAGGCAAAATCTCAGAAGACCGAGAGAACTCTAATGCTGTGTTAATGTAGCAAAAAAATGCAGGCAGCTTGTTCCAAGTAATGGTAGGTCAGATAGCCAGATGTCTGCTGCTGACAAAGTAATGAGCAGAAATATAATTAATGCAAATCAGCACGTCAAACCTGTTGTGATTTTCTTGGACTCGCAAGTTTAGCTGAAGAAGATAACCACACAGATTTCTCTTCACTTAGTAGTGCATGATACTCTGATTAAAAACCAGACCTGTGATGATTTTACAACATCCATAAAGCACATCATAAATGGGTTAAGGATAAACAGCTGTAAGGCCTTTAAAAGAGTTGTTGGGAAGAACAACTCTTCAAATGGGGATGGTGTCTCACACAGCTCCACAATCAGAAATGGGCCTGATGCCTAATGATCTGAAAGTAAATAAAAAATCACAACCAGTAAAGTTTGTAGAGAAATAAAGTTTGGCAGAGTAGTAAGTATAAGACAAAAAGCAGTCACGGACCCTGAATTGCATTCAATAGCAAGTGGATGCTTACAGACAAAATGCATTTTGACATGGTTCAATGAAAAACTAAGAAGAAAGAGCACAAGCTATTCCTACCACAAGTGCCTTGTGACGCATCCACTCTGAAGAGGATCTAGTGGCAAAGCCAGACAAGCAATGATCATCTTGTACCACTGTTTGACAAAGAGAGATAATAAGAGCCTTCACTGCAGAAGGAAAAAAGTGTTTCTTACTTCTCTGTTGTAGAGAGGTTATTTTATGTTTGTGTGAGAGTATCACGGAATCACAGGATGTGCTGAGTTGGAAGTGACCCACAGGGATCATGGAGTCCAACTCCTGGCCCTGCTCAGGACACCCCAAGAGTCACACCATGTGCCTGAGAGCATTGTCCAAATGCCTCTTGAACTCGGTCAGGCTTGGTGCTGTAACCACTGCCCTGGGGAGCCTGTTCCAGTGCCCAAACACCCTCTGAATGAAGAACCTTTTTCTAGTATCCAAACTAAACCTCCCCTGACACAACTTCAGGCCACTGCCTCAGGTCCTGGTTGCCAGAGAGAAGAGATCAGTGCCTGTCCCTCCACTTCCCCTCACATGGAAGCTGTATACTGCAATGAGATCTCCCCTCATTAATCAGACTAAGTTGAGAACACTGCATTCAGCTCTGGTGTCCAACCTTTCAAGGATGCTGAAAAATCAAAGAGAAAAACAAATAGAAACTAAAATCTTAAGAGAGCTGGAGAAAGTGCCTTTCTATGAGAATCTCAGGGTTGAGTTTGTTTAGTTTATCAAAACCGGGACAAAGAAGTAATTAGATTGTAACTTACAAGTACATTCATGGGGAGAAAATGCCAGCTACTAAAGGGGTCTCTGTAACTTAGCAGAAAAGAAATAGTGCATGAGTCACTGACTAGAAGCTGGAGAAATTTGGGCTGGAGGCAAAGCATGGATTTCAACAAAGAGGATGGTCAGCCAGGAAATGGCACTGACATAAGATGTGGACGTCATATCCCCTGCTCTCCTTGAATCAGGTCTAAATGCTTATCTAAAAGAAAGATGCTTTCATGAAACACAAGTTCTGCCTGCCATTACAGTGGATATGGAATAAGAATAGGAAAGACCCGCAGTGCACAGAAAGTCAGACTGCTTGATCAAACTGTGATTCCTTTTAGCCTGAAATGTGGCAGACCCAGGAATTGCATTTGCGTTCAATTGGTCAAATGAGTCTCACTGTAAAAATCTGATCTCCAAACAACATAAGAAGAGGGTCTTTTTCTGCCACCTGCGAATGTGTTATTCCCCTCTACTGACCATCCATCGTGAAAGGAGATGGGGACCTTGAAGAATCAAGCCTAACACTGTGCTGCTCCTTCATCTGTCTTCTTTATTGTTGCCTTCAGAGGTTTGGGTAGCAATCCCTAAAAATCAGCAGAACATAAGCACAAGATCACCCTGTGGCATGGCATTGTGGAGAGTGTTGAACACATTTCTCTTATTTGGAAGTCTGTCTTTAGCTAAAACCCTCTGGCTTTACTTGCTAGTATTGGGTTGTGCTGTAGTGTAGCAGGGAAGGAATTTGTACAAAGCAGGACCAACTGAAGGCAGCCGCAGAGCCAGGACAGAGCTTTAATTCACAGGACAAAACAGCACTGATAATACTTTCAAAGCAGGTGGGGGCTGTTTGAGTCATCAAGTCAGACTGGCTGCATAGCCCAGACCATAGGAGGGTAGGAATTGCCAAGATTTATGAGGTACTTCCACCACTGGTAAACCATGTGCTAGTGCCTACTTGCCAGAGGCCACCACTGAACCTCACCTCCTGTTTGAGGTATGAATGCCTGGGCATCGTTTCTCTGCTGCCAGCCCAGGGGCTGGCTTCTGAAGGTCGATCTGGTGAACTTCTCCTTGCAGTGTGAGCAAAGGGAAAAGAATGGAAAAAGCCAAAAGGAAAAAAAAATTCAACTCCATCTTGCAGCTAATTATTAATCATATGCAGTTTCCCAGAATTTCCCGAGTAGTTCCTTGGTCCCCTCAGGACATTCCTTAGCCTTATGAATCAGAAACAAGTTTTTATCTTTCTCTTTCCTTTGCCACGTAATTGACACATATTTTTTTCCATTCTTTTGCTTCTTTTCTCCTTCCCATCATCAATACACCTTCATTCCTTTCTTTGATCCTTCTTTCTCCAGCCGCTACTTTGCAGTTTCTGTTCCCTGTATCTCTCCTTCCATCATCTCTTTTACTCCATACTGTTTTCTCTCATATTGCCTCTCTCATAGCTCTACCACAGCAGTGCCCTGACACAGGAAAAGTGATCTGTTTCTATAAGAACAATATAGCTGCAGCCCCAGCCTATTTAATGAAAGCCTTGAGTTTATGGCAAGAATAGCTTTTGAGTCCCTGAGGTAGAGGTAATGTTTTGTATTAATATTTGATATCTTATTTAGGATGTTAAATCAGATGCATGAAACCTCCCAGGAATAATTGAAGGCAGAGTTCTGTTTAAATGATATAGTGCTAAGCCAGGCTGAGGGACCACCCCCTCTTGTCTTCCTGCCAGACCTCTGTGAGCTGCCCTGGTCTTAGATGGAGTACAACCTGCTGTCAGTCGGAGAACCAGAGGAACAGTATTTATGAAACCCCTATACAGCTTACATTAACATTCCCTGCAAGTGTGTAATCTCCCAACTTTTGTCCTGAGTTACTTCTCTCTCTGGTGGAGTGCCTAACCCCAAATGCTGAGTCAGATCCCTTCCCACATACCTTAGACCATGCAAAGAAGATGACTGTGCATTTTTTTACTCCCTGTTTCTCTCACACACACACACATACATATGCAGAGGGATATTTCCCCACTGTTTGCATCCACATATATGTGGCAGGGGGAATTAAAAAAGACCTTACACTCATTGTCTCAAGATGCATAAAGCCAAAGTGATTTGGACCCTGTTGAAAATGAAGATTTCCCGGGTTTCCCCTTCAAGTTTCATTCAATTAATGCTTGTATCTTCCTTCATGTTACCCCCAAAACATGTGAATGCACCCTTGTCTTTTCTGCAGGTGTTTTGGAGACCCTCATCTCCAGAGCAACCTCATTCTTCCAGATCTGCTCCTGCAGCTCCTGGCTGAGATCTTCTCTCTCCTTTCTGAAACTGCATCTCAGGGTGGCATTAGCAATAGCCTATTTCCTTTCCCAAGCCTAAAAGGGCTTGGTAAAGGTAATTCAGGGCACAATTAGTTCTTAATGCATTTTTCTGTGCTTGGAGGGGGGGCAGGAGGAAAGGTACATGCATTCTCTATCTGTCTCTCACCTTCTCCCTGAGAGAAGATAATGGAATGCAAGGAAGTAAGAAAAGAGGAGCAGAGGAGCACCTCTTTTAAGCCCTCACAGCCTTTTCTGCCCCAGGAGGAAGGCGAGACTGGGGAAGATCAGTCCTTCATGCCACAGGCATGGCTTGTGTTCAGACAGGCATCAATGCTGCAGGACCTGTAGTCAGACACAAATCATGAGGCTTGGGAAAAAATGGTTTCTCTGGCCTGGAGTTTTGGTCTGAAGAGGTCAGAGCTATAAAAAGCTGTGATCTTGTGTACCTCTTCTTGAAGATAACATTTCCATCTACTCTGCCCCGGGGAAGCCCTGGCACAATGGCTCCTCACTGCATGTCTGCTACCCTTCACAGAGGCCCTTTTCAAAGAGCTGTACCTGACTGGCTTCCTTTTTTTTCGGGATGCAGTATCTCAGCACGAGAGACACCTCAGCAAATGGGTCGGTGAGAGAAGGGAGGTTACCTGCCTCACAAACGCCCAGAAGGGCAGTAACACGAGTAGGGAGGAGAAAAATAAACCAGCTTTTTTCCTCCCTTCTGGGCTTGGGCAGACTGACAGGCACAATAAAATGTGTGGGTGTCACTTGGCAGGTGTGAATCGTACAGACAAGCTACAGTACACATCTCTAGTTGTTTTAAACTGTCTTCATGCATCAGACCTCACCGCCCCTTACGCAGATTTATTGCCACAATCTTTCACTGAAAGGATTAATGTCACCCAGACCTGGCAGCTTTGGACATTTGCATCGAGGCTGCCAGCCTGGTAGTCAACATTTCCTCCATGGCCGTTTCTTTCCCGAGTCATTTAGGAGAAGATCAATGCAGGAAAAGGGAAATTCTGGCATCCTTCAGGTGAAGCAGTGTCCTGTCAGCAAAATGACTGACCCTCTGCAGCTCCTCTCTACTAATGCACAGCATTGCCTCACTGAGCAGAGAAATCCCACCCAGGGCCTGGGGGCAGGCTTGGGGAGGAAGTACAGCCAGAGGTCTGGGCAGGCATCTGGAAAGTCACACGTTCTCTGGTTAAACTCTGAGGCTGAGTCACTGCCTGACCCCCAGGCAAACCACTCCCTTTGCTGAGCTTGTTTTCCTGTGTGACTTAGGGCTGACGGTAGGGACATAGCCCGGGGCAAGATGAGGGGGTCTAAACTTACTACTGTGAGCAAAAAAACATTGCTGGTGTTGAGCAATTAGGTGTGAGTTTGTGAGTAGCGTTTGGCAGATTCTGGTGTTAGATCTGGCTTCATGCAATCAGAGGATGATTTTTTTCCTGAGGAATGGTGATCAGCTTTATCTCAATAATAAATCAGAATAGTTTTCCAGTTTTTTCAGTTTCCTCATGAAAGCAATACAAACATTTTCCCACCCCAGAGCTGGCACTTCCTCCTCACTCTTGCTCACTGCTGGCTACACAGGGGCCCGTGAGCAATTAGATTTCTTTTATCAGGCTGCCTGCCAGCACGATTAACCCATCAGCTCCTCAGCAGAACCATTACACTTTTGGGAAAGCAAAAGCCCACAGCCACTATGGACAGACAGTCCTGCCTCCCTTGCTCTGCACAGTGCACACACACGGTTGCTCCCCATATGCAAGGATTACATTCTCCCCAGGATTAACCATTTTTTCTATGGCTTTTTAGGGCTTTTTTCACCTCAGGACTGTGAAACCAAGTGGCACCTTGCTCTGTGTGTGTCCTTGTATCTCTGTATTTAAGCAAGCCCAAGGATGCTGGCCTCTCACGGCAACAAGCACAGACCTGAAAGCTCTGCAGAACTGTGTTCGTGCTAGGCAGCCTCTCTACAGTACTGTACCGTGGCTCCCAAGGGCAAATTTTCTTCCTTATGTAAAATACACAGTTCTTCATGTCCTTCTTTTGACCACTGTGACCAGTCCTATTTTGGTCATATACATTTGTGCAATAAATGGTCTCCTAAAGTCAGAGCTTATCAACATTGGCTCTGGTCTCAGGGCTTCTTTTATTGCATCAAAGGTACACTGACAATCTTCCATCTAATTTACTTCCCTTATTTTTGGCTTCTTTTTTTTTTTCCTAGCAAATTGGTCAGGGAACATGGTAATAAGCAAAAATTCAAAAATAGTCATCTGATAATAATCTTCTACCCCTAAAATTGTCTTGCTTTTTGAAGCTAGTAATTCAGCACTTCCCCTACAACTCCAACTTTAGAAACTACTTGGTTTTGATTTTCCCAGTGTCCTTAAGATACTTTAAGTATCGACTCTCTGAACCAGTCAGTGTATGTTTAGCAGGTAAGGTAAAGAAGAAAGCTGCTGATAGCTATCCCCACTTTGACTATTTAATTTTGGACTAATTTCACTGAGGTTGAACATTGCTGCAGTCAGTTCTGTAAGAGATCGTGTCCTTTAAGCTGCTATATCCTCCACTTGGAGCTGTAGAAATAAATCCATGAGATGCTGGAAGGCCACTTGTGGCCCCGAGAGTCCAGACATCAGTGTAATCTTGCAGAGGTGGCAAAGCAGATTTCCATTTGCATCCTGACTCCAGGGCCATCAGCCATACACGCTGGCAACGTCTAGTATGGCCATGTGTCTGCTTCTGTTCTGAACATCTAGCAGACCACCCCAGGGAAGCAGAGGGTAGCTGGTGCTTCAAAGCAGAAGCTCTAGGGAAGCACTGAGTGCTATGAAGAGACAGCAAAGGCAGTGATTCTGTTTGCTGCAGACACCAAGAGCTGTTCTGCTTCCTTCCTTCACCCGAGGCTCAGAGGACTGTTTGTGGGAAGAAGCATGTCTTTTTGATATCATGCATTGCCCTGCACTGCTGCCTTTGCCCATATACAAGTGTGTTGACAAACTTGCAAAAGCTGTGAGCTCTTCCTGCTAGCTGTCCCTTTGGCTATGTATCCCCTGTTCCCTCCACAACGGTGTGCTTCTACCTACAAAAAATAAAAAAAGAAGAGTCTTTTTTTTCCACATCTGAAGTGAAGTTCAGAGCTTCCTGGGATTTCATTCAGGCCAGAGACATAGTAAATCAACTTCAAAGATTCTCCTCAGACTGCTCCATCCCATAATCTTCACCACCTCCTCCCCTGCTCAGCCCAAACAGCTCTTGCCATTTTGCCTGTAGTTTATCTTCAGTTGCAGGTAGTAACAATAAAGCTCTTCCTCATTGCCAGCCTGATTAGTTTTATCAGCCAGCCTGCTTCGCTTTTTTTTTGTCTGGGATTTTTCCTTACACTTCTCACTCTTATCTCTAAACTGTGATGGAATTGTTTGGGGTTTCGCTTTGGACTGAAGTCCAGAAGGCTTTAGGCTGTCTGCCATTCAATACATCAAATAGAGAAGGTCCTGCTGAATCATGTGCAACCTCCCACTGGGCACACAAAATGTAGGACAAAAATCACCTGAGCTCCATTCACCTGCTTACATTTCTTCTTAGGGCCTGATTCATCCTCTTGACTAACTTTTCCATCCAGTGATTATCAAAAGACCTTTGAATGGCTTTTCTTGGGGGGAGGAAAGACTGGAAGTAGTCCTCTACTCCATCAGAGTTTCTCAGCCTACTCAGAAATGTTTAACCAAGCCTTGCACAGCCCTTTCTGCTGTAGTGCTGTGTAGTGGAGCTCCCTCTGGCCATCAAGTCATATTATCAGAGATAATCAGAGCGTATCAGTTTCATACAAAGCTCAGCCAGACAAGCAAGACAAGACAGTCTCCAATGTGCCATGAATCTCTCACTCACATCACACATCATTTTGCTTTTAGCAAGACCACCCTGTCACAGCATATGATGTACAGTACCCATCTTCTCAGAGGGCAGCAGTGAAAAACAGGTTATAGCTGTAAAATGTTTTATTGTTAAGGCCTATTTATTATTTTTATCCTCATTCTGAATCTCAGTATCTATCTTTCTGTGTTTGTTTTAGATTTGTTTTGCTGTCATACCTCAGAAAACACTTCCTTCTGCTCAGAAAAACAAGGCAGTAGAGTTCTCCAGACTGCAGCAGGGGAGGAACCAGTGCGCCACAGTACTGATGACCACAAGGTATGGGAACATGGCTGGGAACCAGCCTGGTGCAAGAGGTTTCTTACCCAAGGGAAGTCACATGAAGGGACTGTGTGTACCTGCATCCAGCTTCCTCTCCATCATCCAGACTGCTGTGAGCAAGGAGGGATCATGTGGGGTCACAGAGACATGGTAGGACGTCACTCATAGCTGGAGGTCAAGGACATTCTTTTTGAAGGACAGGCAGGGGCAAAGAAAGAAACATGAGGAGGTTGCATTGGGGTTCCATCACAAACCCCTTGACCAAGAGGAGGAAGTAAATGAGGCTTTTTAAAAACAGCGAACAGAAATCTCCTTAGTGCAGGCCCTGATCCTCACAGGGAATATCAACCATCCAGACATCTGCTGGGAGGGCAACAGGAAACCCAGGTATGTCCTGGGAACCTCAAAACACTGCAGGGATAAAGCAATGCTCTTCCTGCTCACAAACAGGGGGTAATAGTGGTGAATTATGTCATAGAAAGTAGTTTGGACTGTAGTAACCATACAGTCATTGAGTTTAAGATCTAGAGAATGTTTGGGAAGGTAAACAGCAGTTAATACTCTGGATTTTCCCAGAGCAAATTTTGATTTTTTTTTAGAGACTTTCTAGGTAGAATCATATGAGAAAGACGCTGCCTTGAGGGGCTAAGATACCACTAGGGGCTGGCTGATTCTTAAAGCAAAATTATTGAGAGCTTAGAAACAAACAATCTTGTTCTGCAGGAAGACTGGGTATTTCAGCATAGGGCCCATTTGGATAAGAAAGGAACTTCTCAATGAATTAAAATGTGAGAGTATACACACAGTGAGACAAGGATAGACATCAAAGGAGGACTGTAGAAACTTTTCGTGGACCCTTGGGGATGAAATAATGAAGACCAAAGCAAACAGGGAACAGAGCAAGAGAGATTGGAAACCTCAGCAAGAAACATCCAGATGGGATTCATTTTAAAAAGTCATAGCTAAAATATTGCTAGCACATACTCAGCAAATAGAAGGTATGTGAAATGTTTCTGGTAACAGCATAGATCCTAGGGAGAAGTAGCACCAACTAAACAGAAGATTTTAATATAAAAATGTGCTGAAAATGGTCCTTGTTGCTTTGGGCACCTAAGAAAGATGGGGGGAAATCTGACTTGCAAGAGTTTACATCAGCTGTTTACTTGTAGCACTTCTGGCCATTTCTGGAACTAGAGATCAGATAAAAATGATGAGACCAGTCAGAGGGCTAGAAGGTCAAATTTACAGCAAGTATTGCAGAAGTTAAATCTATGCTTGTGGAATAATAGATGGCCAAAAGCAAACACAGCTATTCATCAAAAGCTAAAGGGCAAGGTTGGTAGGGAGGTAGGAGACAAGCTGCAATAAGAAGGAGCAAAAGAGGATATTTCCAACTCAGTATCAGGTAAGTTTTATGGCCAAAGTTGCACTGATTTGTGGAAAAGTTTCCTCATGGCAGAGATGGAAGCTCACTCTACTTCATTTCACTTGTATAGAGGCCTCTGTGATGGGTAGCACAGAGTGATCTGTGCCAGCTGTGGGTGGCAGGTTTTGGAGTCAGGATGTGAGAGGGACAAGGAGAAAATGGTGCCAAGTCCTAAGAAGGGAATGGCACCACTATGTTTGATTGCCCTGGGTTTCTGCCTGCCATATGCTCTTCTGCCTTCACCTGAACCAAAACACCCACCAGGGACTGCTGCAAGAAATCAGGGTTGGGCTCAGAATACAAACCTGATTTCCTCTAACCATTATTTTTTGGTCTCACTGCAACAGAACTGACTTATCTCCACCTAGAATGACATAGCAAGAGCTATGAGCATCTCCCGTGGACCCATTTCCTCTCTACACAAGATTGATAGTGAAGTCGCTCAGTTCCTTTGCAGTAAAGCCTAATTCAGTCAGAAAAAGGGGACACAAACAGGATTTGGATTAGGAAGATGTTGGAAAGGAGTGGGGAAGGGTGCTGGATATATGAGAGAAGTTATTTCTTCCCCACTGGGGCCATTTGGGGAGGACAAATCAGAGACCTTTTAGACAGACCGCAGGAGCTGAGACCTGTGCACCAGGTGAACTGAGTGCTGTGCAGGGTAGGGAGAGGATGCATCACCATTCCCCAATCCTGCCCCCTCTCCCCACCACATAGACGCTGCCCAGTAACTTTTTGCATCCTGTCTGCCATCTCTTCCACACCAGGCGTGCAACTGCAGATTTAACTCTCAGCAGACACTTCGGAGAGAAATGGCAGCTTTGGACAAGTGCAGTCTGTTTAACTGGAAAGCTGTTCTGTCCATGCAGATGGCAAAAGGGAGGGGATTTCCCCCCTCTCCTCCGGCCGGCTCACACCTTGCAGTGCCCGGACCAAGTGCTGAGCTGCCAAGAGAGGAATCCCTCACTCTCCCCTGACAGCTGCTGAGCCGCTGGAGGGAAGAGCACTTGGTAATGATATGTATGCTTTGCTCTGTCAACACGAAGATCTGTCCCCCTGCTACCCTCCCCAGCCTCACCCTGCAGCTGGATTCCAGACAGTGGAAGCCCTTTAGAAAATGGAAATGGATGCGTCTTTCGCAGTCATTAGCGTGGACTGTGCTAATGGGATGTCATGATAAGTACTGACAGTTAGCTGAGGGCAGCAGCGTTCATTGAGACTCCAAATGAGAGGGCAGCAGATGCTACAACAAGCTCCAAGTGCGCCCGTGGAGGGGGAGGATGAGCTGGGAAGGCAAAGGCAAGCTGGCGGGCGGGCATGCTGGTGAGGAGCTCACAGAGCTTGCTGCTTCAAGGTCACCAGCCCGAGAGCAGTGCTGGCTGCTGGCAATGCTGCAAACGCAGAGCAGCGGGGTAAGGGATGGAGGAGCTGGGGATTTTGCTTGTTAGGAAGGTGAGGGTCTGAGGGAGCCTCAGGAGAATCCCAGCTGTTAGCATATGTGTGGTGAGCCCGGGAAGGGCAGGCCAGGGGGCTGCATGGCTGGATCAGGTAAGTGCTGCTGGGCACCACTAGCAAGGGTAGCTTCAGGGAAGAGATGAGATGTCTGTGTGCAGGGGAGAGGATTACTTGCATTATCATTTGAGCTCTCACACACACGAAAAGATGAGCTGAGAGCTTCAGTACCTCAGGGAACTGACCAGCATAACTATAGTTAGATAATTATACCATTAAATCTATGCTAATACTATGAAGGCTGGTCATGAATTTTTTAACAAACCAGTGTTTCAATGGAAAATACCAACTGATTTTATCAAAGATGAAACTTTTCTCAAGGACAACAACACTTCAAATTTAAAGAAAAAAAGAAGACAATAGAAGTCAGAACACACACTTACTACAGTGAAGTGTTTTCAGGACATTTCTCTCTAAGCAGGATTTCTAAGTAAATGTCCATCCATGAATCAGAGAGTCAAGGGACCTCAAAGTGTTCATCGTCCACCCACAGCAGATACTGATCAGTAGGCTGCTAAGGAGCTCTTCCTGATCTTGCTGATTTATTTTCACTGATAAAAATCTCAAAATAATCTGATTTTTATTCTGGTGCAGATCAGAAAACAATTTTTGCATCATGAAGTCTGGTAAGGCAGGAAAAACTAGTTCACACTCTGCTCTCAGTATAATTCACCCTCAGGGAGATGCTGTTCTAGAATAAAAGCATTTTCTTACTTTGGAGTAATTACTCTTATTCCAGAACAGATTATGCACATGAGGGAGTTAAAATAACATAGCTAGAGCAGTAACTGCTGTTCTACTGCCACACAACTCAACTTCCCAGAATATTCAAGTCTTAGAGGACCCAAAAGTACATATGTAGTCTTTTTCTCACTGAGAGTATTAGCTCTTCTTTGGACAATGTTGCATATAGATCCCTATTGACAAAATCAGTTTTGTCTGACAAAATCAGACTTGCAAAGACAGGTGACAGGTGACCCGTGACTTACTCGATGAGATATCATTGACTTTATTCCTTGTGCAGCACAGGTACAAACACACATGCATGCACACATACCTGGAGCTTGTGCCCATTCATGTTCATTTCATATCCCTGACCTGATCTTTTGCTGCTTCTGAGATGGAAAGCACAGAAGTAGCAAGGAGGCCTTTCATCACAAATGCAACTGAAATAAAGAGTGGGGTACAAGGTCCGTGTGGTGTCAGCACATTACATTACATCCACCCATCAAATAGGGCCCAATATTTCTCACTGGAAGTAGCTCTGAAGACATCACAATAATGACTATTGGCAGGATTTGTGTGGGCGAGGTGCTGAGAGCCAAGCAAGCCCAAAGTATGCATTAATGTTTGAATCTCCCACACAGTGTCCTCTGCAATGCTGAGATGAGGTCAACAGATGGAGGAGGATGGAGAGGAAGGGACTTCCATATCAGTGCTCATGAGCTCATCCCATTTCTTTACTTGCAGAGTCTTTCCACTTGTTTCAGGTTGGGTGGCACTGCCTCTTGTCCTTACAGACAGCCCATCAGCAGGAGTATAACCCATTGTCCAGAGGTCTAAAAGCTTTCTGAGCCCTCTTATGTCATTGTCATGTCACACTGGTCTAGCCCATCTTGCAATACTCTATTTCAGGATTGAAATAGAGTTTTATGTTGCAAAAATGATTAACTGGCCAAGCATTACAAGCACTCAGAGGTGACAGCTTAGAAGTTAAGATGCCTTTAACAAAGAGCCCAGAGGAGTGGCCTTTCTATTTGCTGGTGTAGCACAATACAGCAATCACCAAGAGTCTTTCTTCTACGTACACATTTGCAGCCTGCTGTCCTGTTCATTTCCTGATTTTGCCCATGGACACAGACTTCTTCATTGCTGGTTGACACAGAAACAACCTGTCCTGGCATTCGGCTCAGGCTTGGAGTTTTTTGCTGTTCCACTCAACACAGCTGTAATCACCTTGGCCTGAACAGTGCTCAGGAGATTTCCAGAAAGCAAAGAATGTTAAATGCACTGAATCTGTAATGTCCAAGCTATCTCCCAAGCAGAAACCTAAGCAAGATTACACTGGAGTAGTGGAGGCTGTTCTTGTTGAGGGAGAGCTTTGCAGGCTTAGAGGAAAAGACATTGCAAAGAAAACTGGACACCATGTACTTCTCTGCCTTGACAAGTTCTGCTTTCTCATCAACAGATTCAGCCCTCCTAAGAGGGAAGGCTCTGCCCAGACTTGGCTACCCAGCCTTGGAAGGCTGGCATCAGTAGCTGACGTAGTCAAAATAGGGCCCCAGACACCCTGGAAGGCCGGATGAACAAACATCTAAGTGTTCACCAGCAAAGACAGCATACATCTTTCTGTGATGCATGACCTACAGCAGGAGGCAGATTCTGTTCTAGCAGACAATGATCAAAAGCTTCTGTCGCATTTATGAGACAACTTTGCATGCTTGTGTTGGAGGAGGCATGTGGCTGACTCGGAGAATCCATAGGGATTTGTGGCTGCCTCTCATTTAAAGACCAAAAATCACAACTAGAGCTGTTATCCAGATCAGAATATCACCACGTTCAGAGAAATTTCCTATGTGACCTCCACACGTAGGTCTTTCATACAGCACTTCACAGCTGTGACTACATGGAACTGCTGGCATGTTCAGACTCGCATTCAAGCACTAACCCAGCAAGTGGGGGGACACCAAGAGCAGAAAAGCCCTCCCTGGCCACTAGATGTTGCACGGATGCAGCACTGGATGTTGAAGAGAGCAGTACTGCCCTGACATTTGCCTCCTTCCGTGGCTGGATGAACGCATGGACCCTGCCCCACTGTGTCCAGTGCCAGGAGGGAAGGCCAGCCTTGGGGGCATATACAACTGACAGCAATTGTGTGTCCCCAGGACAAGCCCATACTGTGTGAGGCAGGTCCCAGCCTGAGCAGGCGGTGCTATTTGACCCTTGTGTGGACCATTCATTCCCCTCATACAAAAGAAAGTCTTGTTCAATTCGATGTCGATGAAAGATGTGGAGCTGAGAGAAGCTCGGAAACAGAAGCCACTTTCTCATACAGCCGAGGAGCTGGGTGACAACTGCCCTCTGTTCTCCACCCCCAGCCTCCCTCCGCCTCCCAGAAGGAACAGACAAAGGACGCGTTACGATCGGCTTTTGGAAAAAGGATTTGACATCACTGTCAGTAGAGCAGTTGTGGAAAGCAGGGCTGTTTGCATCCTTCTGGATGCAAGATTAATATTGGCTGTTCGGAATGGCAGGGCAGAGAGACCTGCTGTGGTCGGGGTGTGTTGAGTGGCAACATCTCCTCGTCGAGGTCAGAGTCTCTACGACAGTGCTTTCAAAACTACTCGTGTATCAATTCACTGTAATGGGATGGAGGATCCATCTGTGCTTTCAACAGATAGGTCACTTAAATTTAGTTTCTTAAAAAGCAGTTACTTACCTTTATGGAAAAGCCTTATGGAATTTCATGGAGATGAGACTACAGAATGGCATAGAAATTATTCTTAAAGCTGACAGTTTAACAGAGAGCATCTTCCTTTCTTAAGCCATTCTATAGAGATCAACCATCAGGATATAGCTCTCTGCTTGACATTAAAGAATGGGTCATAAATCGATAAAAAGGTAAATCATATTTTCCTTTAGCAAAACTTTTCCAGAGGGACAGGATACTGAAGTGCCATCTTTGGGGTACACATGGAGCCCCTGTCCAAACAGCTCAATAGTTCAGGGAGAACAGGAGGGCTGGCTGCCTTCAGGTGATGGTTATATATCTTCAAGTTTCTCACCTGCTACTGGCATTAGGGAAAACTCAACCTGAATTTGTCACCCGAGCTTGGGTGTCACCTGAGCTTGGCTTTCTTTAAACATCTCCATCAGCATAACACTCCTTCTCACCTCCCTGCTCCCATCCTGTTTTCTCCCTATCACATGGGAAACAGTCTCTCCTGCTGGGATGAGACCAAAGCCTGTGACTTTCTTTAGTTCTGCATTTCTTTAGCTGGTGGGCAGAAGGATCTGAGGAACGGGAGTCACTCGGGCTCTCTCCAGCCTTTCAGGGACAGACCCCATCCCTCGGGTGCAAGGTGCATGGGGAAGCAGGCAGTTGCTTCCCCCACACAGAAGGTGTGTGAGGGCTCTGGCCTGCACACAGCCACCCTTACACATGCTGTGCCTCTGGAAGCTGATTCCGGGGGGATGGGGGGTTGCAAGCTCTAAGCCCCTCTGCAGTAACACTGCCTTGCAGGTGGCCAAGGCAGGAGCAGAGAGCACTGGAAGCACCGAGCCAAAGCCCTGTCGGAGGCTGTGAACAGAGCCCTCACAGCAGCTCCTTGCTGCACCTTTGGAGCGGTGCTGCCGAAAGAGCTGCCTCTCAATTGAAGAACAGCAGTTGTGTTTACCACACATCAATCTGTCGCTGTCTGGGTCCTTACCCGGTCCCCATCATCATCCTATTCAAGAGTCTGCAAAGTATTTAAAAATAGCATTAACGCTAACAATCTCTCTTTCTTTCCTTCCAAGCCTGTAGCAGAAATAGCTTGATTAGTGTACAGTTCTGGTGCTTCAAGCGGGGAGAGAAATGAAACTGCAGAGCTTTGCAGAGTGGCTTTTCTGCCTTCCTCAGGCAGCAACTGCTGGCTGCTTCACTGAAGCACAGTTTCTTCAAAGGATGGCAGATTTTAGATCAAGGACTACTTGTTCTGCCACTCATATTCTCAGGCAGATTTACAATGAAGAGAGAGAGAGGCTCTGCTGCAGCTTTGGACCTTGGAAGAGATGCACCTGACACCCCTCCCCATCCCCTGCTATTACTCTTTAACCATATCCAGAAGTTGGGAAGAAAGGAAATTGGGAGGGGGTCTGACCTGGGGCAGAGGTGTGCACAAGGCAGAAGATAGCTCAGCAAGCTCTCTGAAGATACCATCGGGCTGTATGTAGCCTGACCAGGGAGGGGCTTGGCAGGCAAGACCTCTGGTGTCTCATTGCATCCCTCAGATATGGATTGCAGGGGTGACCTTGAGGGAATAACTTGTCTTCTCCAGGGCTTATCCTCCCTCTCAGCAGAAAGGGTGACACCTTCCCAGTTCACAGGGAAGGTTTTACTCACTTTACTCTGTGTGTGCAGTGTTTTGAGATTCGTGTTTACAGACTGTGTGATACCACTACATAGCAATGCTTCACAGGCCGTGTCAGGTGCGGGCATGACTCTTGACTGACCTTTTCTGAAGGTTTCCCTCCCAGCTCCACATCCCCTGAGTGCCTTCTCCAGGGCTGCTGGCAGCTCTTCCTCACCTCTCGTTTGTGAAATACACCATCCCAGCTGGGAATCAGCAATGGCTCTCTTTGCTTCTCCCCTGCCCTGAGGGCACTGAAGAGTCAAGTTCTCCGCACAGCTGCTGACAGAGGGTCCCAACAGCACTGCATCACACATTCCCATAGCAGAGCACACCGGCAAAGTCCCTGGTGCCCTGCAGCCAAATCCCTTGTCAAAAGGAAGGGTGGGAAGTGTGAACAACTCGGTCCCCCGCTCCTATAAAGTGCCTCAGACACACACTGTACCATGCATTGCTTCTGAGAGCTGCAACAGGAGGGGTGAGTCAGGAGAGTGGGGAGCAGCTGCAGCCACTCAGCCCAGATGGAGTAGGACCTCGGGAGGCTCCCAGCGCTGCGGCACAGCTTCTTCCTTTGCAGCACGAGTCAGTGAACGTTTTCCACAGTGTTTCCTCTCCTGTGACTTAGTGCTGCAAGATTCAGGGATGTGGTCTGTGGGTCTGCCTGAAGGCTGACACAGCATCAGGCCCCTCAGGGCATGGCAGTGAAAAAGCAAGAAAAGCAAATTGCAGGAATAAATTGCGCACAGATTGCAACTGTAAGCCACTCTCTCCAGCAGCATTTCTCCCAGGATCTTGAAGCACTTATCACTTGGGAAGGAGCTTAGCTTAGTGGCAACCTCAGGATGAAGATTTTATGGAGTTTCACATCATGTTGTACTTTGAGTGGAGGAAGTGTGGGCAGAGAGGGGCAGATGGCCTAGGAAGGTATAGCATGCCAGGGAAGAGCTGCCTACCAGAGACTGCAGTGTGGATTGCTGCATATGTCTGTGCTGGACAGAGCTGTGGTGGCAGTGGAAGGAGGAAGGTCTTACCAGGGCAGCAACCCCACTGCCATGTGGCTAGGAACACAGACTGCCCAGCCACTGCCTTCAGGAGGGATAAAGAAGATGGTAGCTCACTGGATACTCCACTGTCTCATCCAAGAAATCTATTGCAGATGCTCTTTCCAAGAAAAATATCTCTGCACAGACCCAGCTGCCCCAGAACAGAGTCTCATTTCTGAAGTGTGCAGCTTTTGCCAGGAGCCAGCTCTGACTAGGGGATGAGGGGAAGCATCTTCCCCCACTGCTGACCCTCAGTACCCGCAGTCCAATCATAGGACAGACTGACTAAACTGTGGCTCTGTGTGTAGCAGCAAAACAGCCACCTCAAAGGTTGTGGACATAAATATGGAGAGCCTGGAGCATGAGTAAGCAAAGCTTGAGTGGTTTGGGCTTCCAGAGTTTCCAGCAGCCTTGGATCTGATCTCTTCCTCATGCTTTTCCACTCCAGAGAGAACCCCAGAAGTCAAAGTCCTTAACCAACCTGTCCCAGAGAGGTCCCAGGGTTAGGGTGTTCACAAGGATTGCCTGCAGCTCACTAACCACCCAAGATGCCTGTGGTTAATAATCAGTCAATTATCTCCTCCCCAAGTTCTTTCCCCCTGCCACAGGAGGATAAAGCCTCAGCCTTATCCCAGGGAATGCTGAAAGACTCAGTGCCTTGCAGGCATAGGCAATCAATTTCCTTGGAGCAGATTTTCCCAAAATCAAGGTGCTGCAGAGCTGGAACAACCCAGCTAACTCATCCTTGGAGCAGGGTAATGCTTCTGCCAGTAGTGCAAGAGGAATTCAGGCTTCTGCTGAACCATCTGCGGGGAAGCATCTCACCACTTCCTGACACCCACATGCTGGCTTTCATCCACGAGCACACAGAACCCTTCTGGGCTGACCGTACAACCTGGGGACTTCATGCCTCCAACGCTGAGGATGGCTGGGTGCATGGATGGATAGATGGATGGCTCACATTAAGGGCAGCCTGGGGTGCCAGGGAAAAATAGTGCCAGCCCTCAACACACTTGGTGAAGAGCAGCCCTTTGTGCCCTGCTCTAGCTGGGGGAGAGGTGCAGAAGGACACAGCCGGTGGGTCTGCACAGCCATCAGCACAGCAGTGGTGAGCACGGCCATAGTCCTGCCAGGCACTGAACACACCTGTTCAGAATGTCCCCTTGGCAAAGGGAGAAGCAGGTGAGCAAAGGCACTGGCACTGGCCTGCTGCTTTGCCTGTGCTGGGTTCACCTCTGTGTTCCACCTTGTAAATGTCATTTGGGCTGTAGAATGTCACTTGATGTCTTTCTTTCCAAGGTGTTTTCAGCAATGCCTGTTCCAGAAAGAAATGTGGCCAAGACCTGACAGCTAACCTGAGAAGACAGACTTCTCTTGTTCTTCTCCAAGACCACTTGCCAGCCAAGGATCTCAAAATATTTTGCCCTGCTTACTGCATCCCACGGCAGAAGCTTTGTTACCTGAAGCCAAAGTTGATCAGCAAAGTCCCCACCTGAGCCTGAGACTATGCTGCCTTCTGTGCCTCATGGTTGTTTTGCTGAAACCTCTTCAGGAGAAACTCCTGGAATATGGCAGTCACAACCCTCAGAAGGGTAAGGGAGGGATAGATGTGTGCTGGGCAGCCCAGTGCAAGGAAAAGTCACCTACAGCACGGCTGAAGTGTGACAGCCCTCACTTCTGCCCTCTGTGCATCCAGCCCCAGCTGGGAGGCTGAAGGAAGTGCTGCTTCTCACAGTTCCCTTCAAGCAGCGTGGTGACTTTATTATGGCCGAGAGACAGCTCCTAAGGGAGGCAGGCAGGGGAAAACTGAAGCGGGCCGGTCTTCTGCTCCCTCTTAACCTGCTCCGAGGCAGAGGCCGCCAGACAAAGCATTGGCTGTGGCTGTTCATGTGGCCAGAGCAAGAATGGCCCAGCGGCTGCTGCAGTGGGAAGCGGTTGCACCAGCATCACCATCATCCCACCTCAGGGAAACTGAGGCACAGAGCGGCGATGTGCGCATCAAGCAGCAAGCGGGGGACCAAATCCCAGAACCACTGTGGCCGCTGGTTTCGGGCTGTGACCCCGAGGTTGCCTTATCGATAGCCAACCCGCACTGGCTGTCGCCATGGCAGGTGGCTCTTTCTTGAAGGAGCCGGGGCGGGAAATCACTCCAGCACCGGGTCAGCAGCAAAGCGACACCCCCGGGACGAGCAAACAAAAATCCCGGCCCCTCGCCTTCGGCGGGAAGAGCAGCGACCGGCCCGGGGCAGGGAACCCTCCCCATTGGAGGGTGCCCGGCCCCGCTACGGGCGGCGGGGGCAGCGCTGCGGCCGCGCCCGGCCCCGCTCGCCTTTCCCCCTTTTCCCGGCTCGGGTCGCCTCCGTCCCCCCTCACCGGCTCAGCGCTCGCCCCTTCCCCGCTTAAGGTGGCCCCGCGGGATGCGCGGCGCGCAGGAGCCGCGGCGGGCGGCCCTCGGCGCTCCCCCCACCCCCGGCACGGGGTGGCCTTAAATCGGCTCCGCGCCGCGCGTAGCCGCATCGCCGGCGCCGTCTGAAGGCGGCCGCCGCCATCCGCCGGCAGCGCCGACGGGCCGGTCCCGGTGCCGGTGCCAGTGCCGGTGCCCATCCCAGTGCCGTTCCCAGGGCGCAGGGAGGACACGCCTCCGCCCGGCGGCGGGCGATGCTCCCCCGGCAGCCCCCGGCGCGGTGCCGCCCCGCCACCGGCGCCCCGGCGTCTCCGCCGTGACCGGCCCATCTCGCCAGGTAAGCGGGAGACCCCGCGCTCGGGCACCGGGGCTTTGGGGGTGGGAGCAGCGCCGGGGATACAGCGGTGACCTTGCGGTCCCCCGGCGCCTGGCGCTGGAGGGGTGCCCTGCTCCGCGGCCAGCAGCTGTATCCCCGAACTTCATCCCTGCTCAGCGCCCGAACTGGCTCCGCGCTTCACGGGGAGCCCCTGTCCTTGCATCCCCCCGCACCTTGGTCCGGACACCTTCCAGAGAAGCGACATCCCACTCCCA
Source organism: Daphoenositta chrysoptera (assembly GCA_013397915.1). Lineage (NCBI taxonomy): Eukaryota > Metazoa > Chordata > Aves > Passeriformes > Daphoenositta > Daphoenositta chrysoptera. The sequence continues at coordinate 174,667 of VZRO01004332.1, forward strand.
GGCTGGAATTTTCCAGCTGTGGGGAGATGCCCCCATTCCTGGTGTGTGTCCACCCGGGAATCTCGCCGCCGGGATCTCCGAGCTAGGGTACCCAAACGCGGGTCCCGGGCACGCCGCTGCTCCCGGAGAGGTTTTATTGCGCCTCTTCGTGACAAATACGGGAGAATCCAAACTACCGAAGGGCGACGGGGTTTGTGTGCAGGCACAGGTAGCCTCGCTGGGAACCGACCCCAAGTGGGCGTCCCTGTGAGGGGCTCTGGAGAGGTGGATTGGGAGAGGGCAAGAGCAGGACGTCTGGAGAAGGGTGCTGCCCGTTTCTACCCCTGCCTGGTGCACGGGCGTCTGCCGACGGATGCACTTGCTGGTTTTCTGGAACAGTTTGGGAGAGATGTCGCTAGGTGAGTTGGAAAGTACTTTTTTTCGGCCTCCCGCTCCAGCCACTCACCCATCCAGCCTCGGGCCGGGGGAGAGGAGGGGAAGGCTCAGCGGCTAGTGTGTGACAGAGAGAAACCCCTCAAGGTGCTGCAAATCTGGAGAGAAGCAGCCAGTTCCTCAGTAACTCCTTAGGGAAACCTGACAAGGGGCAATTTCTGTGCAGCTGGAGAGAAGGGGTGTTGGAATCAGCAGGGCAGCACCAGCATCACCGTAGCAGCACAATAATGACAAGCTATAAATATCCGTCTGACAACTTGAAGTCCACACAGCTTAGCAAGTGAGTGGGGGAGAGTAAGCGATGCAGCCTCTGCAGGTGCTTTCAGCTCATTTTTTGGACCCAGAGGAGGTTTCCTTGTGCAAAGCACATATGCAGAGAGTGTAGCAAGGTACAACAGCTTCACACACGAGTCTGATCACCCACTTCTGCTTGGGCTTAAATCTCATCAGGTGCAGAAAGGGAAAAGTGGGTGGGGAGGTTCATGCCCTGCACCTCTGGACAGCCAGCAGAAGTGCAAGGCACTGACCTCACGAGCCTCAGACAGGACTAGGAATAGGGGCCGTATAGCACTTCCACAAGCTGGGAGACAGGTGCACAGAGACAGCAGGATAGGAACCTCACTGGAGGGAGGCCATCATTATTCCAAAATGAGATTCCTCGGTAGGAGATTATGGGGACCTCAATCTCAGGCAACAGAGAGGGTTACAGGGCACGAGGAGTCCACTGGCAGAGCTGTGTGTGACAGCTTGTGTCACATCTGTTTGCAGCCATGCTTCCTGCCAATCCCCTTTTCTCCGTGCCCTGAAGCAGGATGTGGGGGCCTCGATCATTTTTGGTTGGTGCCTGCTCCGCGGTTTCCTGGAAGCTGTCTGTTGGCAGGCACACCTGGGATACAGACCGAGCGTGAGCGCCCGTGGCTCAGCGCACGCTGTGCCTGCCCGGTGTGAGGCCAGGAGCTCCGGGACTGTGATTGCTGCCCTCCCTTCCTCCCTGCCCCCCTCCCAGGCGTGGCTTTGGTGTTGCTTTCAGGGTACTCCAGTCTGTATTGCATTAAGGCTCCGCAGAGCAGTTAATGTACAGAGGTAGATGTGCAGCTACCAGGTCAGATCGGATGTTTCAGGAATCTGATGAGACCAAGTTAAAGCTTTTCTTTGACACTTTGAGTGTCAAAGTAAAAATAATTGCAGTAAAAATTTGTAGTAATTGTAGTAATAATAATAATAATAATAATAATAATAATAATAATAATAGAGAAATCATCTAGGCAACCCTGCAATCCCAAAGCAATTCAACCAGCTGACACAGAGCAGAGCTGAGACGCAGCCACCTTTACAACAAAGGGCCTCAGCCTGGCTTGCAAGACACTTTAACAGCCGCAGGATAGAAAGCAAAGCAGTTGGGCTGAGGACACTTGCTCCCACGACAAGGGTTTTGATGAGGGAAGCTCCCGCACCTTTGGGCTTTGTTACAGTGTCATTTGGGAAGACTGTTGCCTAGGGAGCTGTACAGAGCTATACAGCAGCTAAATGTACGCAAAGAGAAAACACTTCCAGAAGGTACAGCCCTTAAATTCATATTCTTTCCGTGGCTTGGGAATATTTGTGCCTAGTGCCTGTGTTCTCTAATGACATCTTCCCTGCAGAGTGTCCGAGGTTGTGCTGGACAGCTCAAGGTTGTGTCTCCTGTGTACCCAGCATCCTTTCTTCTTGCCTGTGAAGCATTGGTAAAGGTGCTTTTTGGCAGGGAACTTTCCTCTGCTTCAGCAGCAGGCCAGGAGATGTCCTTAGTGTCTGAGATCAAAGTCGTACCTAGCAGGCAGCTTGCTGGCAGGAGCCTGGATTGGATTCACGCCAGCTCTGCCCCTGGATGGCTTTCATCCCCTCTTCACCACAGTAATCACCTTCCAGTGGCAGTGCTCTACACATCCCTGTGTTTCTCAGTGCCTTCATAACTCCAGCCTCGGCTGCCCCTCTCTCCCAGGGTGTTTGCTCTGTGAGCACAGTCACCTCCTGCTTTCCTCCAATGCCTCGGGAGACAGTGTCCCTGTCCCAACCATAAGAAGCCACCCCACAACTCCATCCACCTCCTGGAACTACTTCCAAGGCCTCTTCTTCCTCTCCTTGAGCACTTTCGGTCGTCTTTCCTTTTCATAATATTTGGGAGCAATAAAGATGTGTGCTGCAAGCCTTCATATGTATGCCTACAAGGGATGAGATATTTGATAGGCTTCAAAGATGCCCTTTACTGAGCATGCAAAATTGCTCTGGTAAAGTGCCGCAATTATTCTGCAGGATGTACACAGGAAAGATGATATCTGTCCCCTTCTTCCTGGTATCTAATTGTTCCTAATAAAAGACGAAGACTAAAAAAGAAGGTAATAAGTCAGACTGGAATCCAGGTCCCACACACCTCCAGGGCCCTGGAGAAGTCTAAAATCACTCTGCCCTTTCTGCTCCCAGCCTTTCTGCCTAATAATAAGCATTATGCTTTTCTGCACCGCTTCTCATGCCGAGATCTCCAAGTACTCCACATATGTGATTAAGAGCACTCCCTGCCCACATACAGAGCTGTTTGTCAGGATGACTACCCCCTCTTTACAAGGGAGACACTGCAGCTCATCGCGTCAGAGCTGAGACGGCCCCAGATCATCTGTCTCACAGGAGAGAGGCCCCTGCGTCTCTGGGAAGCACTTGCTGGGAAGCAGCTCAGCCTAACAGGACTGTGATTTAAAACCTACCAGTACCACAAAAGACTAATAAATACGGGCACGGATGAGACGTGTGGCTGTCAGTACCCTCGTCTCGGGGGCAGGCATGAATGCCTAAGGCGAGTTCTTTGAAAGGGACACTGGTCAGACCACACTGATTCCTCCAGGTTGGGGTATGTCTCCAAACAGCACTGCCTTCCATGGTCAGCACACTTAAAAAAACTTGGTCCTTTAATCTTTCATGCTGTTTTAGGCTGTGCAGGCTCATAATTAAGAGCTTGAAGTCTCTTCTAGCTTTCTCTCATGTGACATTAGTGCTCCCGAAGGCCTTTCCTTAAAAGCTCGAATATATCTACTTTGCCAATGTTCCCAAGTGTTCAATCAACTGCCTTGTTGGCTTCCTCCACCCCGCAGTGTGGGGGGCTGTCTGACATCTTTCTGCCTCAGATGAAAACATTGCACCCTGCAAATTCCTGAGATTTATAAAACAGGAACTAAGTTTCCTTGTGAGACACAGCTTCCCAAGTCTGAGACACAGAACTGGGATCCACAGCTCCAGCACAGGGACCTTCAGATTTTGTTTGCTGTTCATCCCTACTCTGATCAGGTAATCCCTCTAATGCCTGGTGCCCATAGAGAGATTCCTTAAGATGGGGTCAGTTAGCTCAGTAAGACACATGAGGAGGGATATTGGGGTGAAAAACAAAGCAATCAACAACACAGAAAAGGGGAATGAATGCTTCTCTACAGGGCTTTTCTCAGCAGAGGAACTGGACTGCATTCAGGAAAACATGAAAGGTAGCAATTTGATGATAAAAGTAAGTATTTTCCCATGCTGTGCATTGTGACATAAGGAGCTCTGTGCTACAAGAGGCTGCTGGTGCTGAGTGTAGGATTCAGAAAGAGGAGAGATTTTGATGGATAGTAGGTTGTTAATCACTGGACAGGGCAGTCCACTTGAAATAGACCTAAGTCTTCAGGGTTGAACCTCTCACATCCTCTAACACAGGATTTCTTATACCTTCCAAAACCCACAACACTGATCAATGTAAGAGACAAAGGACAAAAGGATACAGACATGTTCAAGTGATGATCGCTGGGGCATATTTTAATTTCCCGGCAGAAGCAAAAATTATGTGTTTTTCAGCCTGTGTGCTGACACTTAGCTTTTGTAGGTTTGGGTTTTGTCAGCTGGAGTAGGTTCAGGTTAACTTCTGCTGAGATTTGAGCTGATCCAGTGGTGCTTACGCTGCCACTTCCCCTGCCTGTGTTGTGGATTTTAGCAGACTGCCAGCATCCTGGCAACTTTGTGTGGTGCTGGTCTATGAATAATGCTGCATTACGACAGGAAATGGTTTTCTTTGGATGTTACCCCTTGTCAACGAGAGCAAGGGCATTTATTCTCGGTACAGCCAACCTGTAGCCAAGCAAAGTGCTGGGATTACTTGGAGTTGAACAGGGTTAGCAGTTGGGCAGTCTCAGCTCTGGATAAGATTTTAGAGCAGCAGTGTTGTCTCGTTCTGTAAGTTCACGGTGGGTCTGTGTGTGGGAGTACAGGGCACATGGGAACTGTGATTTGCTAAGCAAAGCAGGATTGCTCCTCAGCAATCCCTGTGTGGGAGAACTTGGAGGAAAAGCCAAGGGCCAGGCAGGCAGCAGTAACTTGCAGACCCTGCCTTCCCTGGGGCATTGCAGGACAGCCTGGCTTCTAAAGACACTATCCTTAAGGGCAGGGTTTTAGCAAGGTCCTCTGCTCCCAACAAAAATCTCCCAGTGCCTCTTGATAGAAACAGCACAGTTGATCCTTGCCTGGCAGGAGTAGAGGTTGCTGGCTCCTCTCCCATTTCAGGCCTCAGTTGTTAAAGTAGGATAGTTAACATTCATCTTGCTGTGACCCTCCCTCATTCTGAAAGCTAAAAACAGCTGTAAAGGGGTATTTCTCCTATGACTGGCAGATTTAATTTATTATTATGGTTATGTCCATAGCTATGGGTCAGGCAACAGTGCTGGGCTTCATGAAAGCCCTAACTGTGACCACAGCAACAGGACTGATGTTCATTGAGGTAATACTGCACAAAGTGCCACTTCAGAGACCAGTGCTGGGTGAGCCTGCGTGGCTGCAAAGGGGTCTTGTCCTCTGCTGTGCTGGGGTGCCTTCCTCACTGGTCCAGCCTCTTGTGTTCATTGTGTCTCCCCTCCACTTTCTCCAGCACAAATTGCCAGGGTGATCTTAACTTTCTCCTTGCTGATACCTCATCCCCTGGATCCTTCATTCCCAAGGCCCTTCCCCCAGTCCAGATCCACACAAAGGTGAAAAGGAAGGAGGAGACGATGACTTTCCTGTATCTGCCAGCTTCTCTCTCCACCTCTGACGTGAATGAGGCCCTTCATGGTTTTCTCTTGAGCAAACACAGATGCTTTTGTTTTATGGGCTTGTGGGATGGGATGGAATTAATAAATCAGAGCGCCAGTGCTGTGCCGCCACATTCCTGCAATTTTAAGGCAAGATCACACACACAAAAAAGGCAGAAACAAAATAGGCAAACTCTTCAGAGAGAGCTCAAATGATTTGACTGTGCCTCCTGCTCGCTGTCCCACTTGGTCTCCTGCTCCCTCACCCTGTTCATCCCTCCTCTTCCTTTCTCCCACTTTCGCATTCCCATTAACCTCATTTCTTCTGTTCCCTCTCCTTTCCTCAGGAATCGCTTTCAGTCACACCTTAGTTTCTCACCTACACCCATTTTTCTTCCCTTGTCTTCCTTCCATTTATGCTTCCCTTACCCTTATCCCACACTAAGATGTGACCAAGGCTTGTGCATCCAGGTATGACATTCAATGTCCTGCATGTAAGCCAAAGAATCAGGAATGCCTCAGCTTTTTCATTGTGGACCAAAATGTCTGCTCTTACACCTGCTTCCTCCACCCCACTTCAGTTCTCCCTCTTAAGAATGTTGCTGCCTGAGAGATTCAGTGAATGACTCTGGGAATAAAACACAAAGTATTACTGTTCTCCTCTCAGATGTGGTATTTAACAGTGTTCCTGTGAGCAAAATGAGATCCTGCCCCGGAACTGGCAGACCCTTTCCTTCTTTGAAGGATAACCAGAAATGTTTTGCCTAAAATTAATTCTTTTGAGCCAAATGATAAGTTTTAACATCTGTGCTTGGCTACCACCAGGTGGTAAGGAGCTAGGAGAAGATCTTTTTTCTCCCCTGTAATTAGCTAACTGTATGTGGGGCTTCAGGAGGACAAAGTGAACTGTGTGGTTAGTACAAACTACCAGCAAGGGGCTGAGACAGTTTTATTCACTGCACTGGTTGATTTTTCTCTAATGAGCTTAGGCACTTGAAAGTCATTTCCCCAGAGTGCTTATACATTGTTGTGCTTATCTTACCTGTGGGGGAACTGAGGCACTGAAGCAGGTGAAATGATTTGCCCAGGTCCACATACTGACGCATAGTTGAAGCCAGAAAAACAACCAAGAAATCTTGTTTCACAGTCGACTGCTTTATCCTCTGGCCTCAGAGGAGGCCAGCAAAGACCTTTATCTTGTTTAGATGAGTGGATAGTCGTTCCAAGAGGGCGCTGGGGCAAGGGTATCTTTCTGTACTAATATGTGTCTTAATGAGTCCTGTTGCTAAGGGGCTTCAATGATAGATCATGCATCTTCTTCAGTAAGCATTGAAATAATTTTTTAATCATTAAAGCTAATACAGAATCCTCAAAAACATCCAAATCTCACAGCAGGGGCTGAAATTAGCAAGCAAACAGAAACCAAATCCTGATTATCCCTGTGCACCTCTACAAAGCCCACAAGCAGTGTCTGCTGAAGTCAAATACGAGCCTGGCTGAGCTGAATCTCAGGGCTGGGCTGGGCAGTTAGGGGCAAGCTGGCAAATCCTGCTGCTCCACGGTCCACAGCAAGTTTCTTTCCTCCCTCAGACATGTGTGCCAGTTCCTCTTCTCTGTGGAGCAATAGGAAAGGAGGTAGGAGCGTTAATCACTGACCCCAGATAGCTGAAGCATCCTCTGGCAGATCTTTAGGAAGGAGAAATTATTTGTATTTTGTCAGGTGTTATTAAGTGGCAGATCTCAGCCTGGCCAACATTGCTCCCACAGCCTGTTTTTGTTTTCTTTTTGCCCTTGGAACCACCTCCTCCATCCTACTCCCACCAACCTCTTACAGCCTCTGTTTTGTGAACAATTAGATATTTCACGTATCCACTTCAATCTAGCCCCCTGCTCTGCCTTAACTCATATGTCTGCCCTCCAGCATGGGATACCAGCACCTCTTGAACTATAGCATACCCCAGGCTCCTTCATAGTTCCTCCAGTAATCCCAGTAGCCATTCTGGTTAGCAACTCTCATACTCTTGCCTGTTTTCCTCAAACCTACAGTGCTCAGCAGCATGTTATCCAACCATAACAGGAGCTGTTTTTACAGCCAAAGTGAGGTTTCTAACTTCCATGTTAGAATAGGCCTCTTGGAGCATTGAGGAAAACACAACAAATCTCTTTATTACTTGATATGCATTAGCAGCTCCATTACAAGAGAAGTCACAGGACACTCATAAGCTTTTTGCTAAGATCATCACTGCTGACCTCTGTGCTAAGACTTTTAGGGGTAAATATAGTTTACCCCAAAGGATTCTTTGGGAAAGGGTAGTTTAAAATTGCTCTTGCCACCTCAAAGAGCCTTTATGTATGGAGTTGTCTTCTCTTGTCCGCCTTTTGAGAATAAATCCAACACTGTTCCTGTATCATTACCAGTCTCCCCACTTGTGCTCCTAGTCATGTTAGCCTGCTAGACAAACTCTGCACACTTTATCCCACCTAGCAGCCTCTTCTGGGGGTGCTGCAGAAGATGCTTGAGGCTCTTCTGTCAACACCAGCTTCTGTTCAGTGGTAGATAGACTGCCATCTCAGCAAGTTTTATTCATAGTCCACCAAGACATGCCAAGCCACACTTAGATTGTAGCTCTCTTGAAGTCAAACCAAATCCTGGAACTGTTAAACACTGGTGGAAAATAGTCACTAGGCAAGATTTCTGCTCTTGTATGTTCCCTTCTGCATTGCACTTAACAGACTGCTAAAATCTGATACCAAGTATTTCTTTCCTAACCCAAACACGAGTCCTAACCTGAGCACCAGAACAAACACAAATGGCCTAGAAATTAGTTACAGCAACAGAAGGAAAAATCCAGTTTCTTCCTTCTTCCTTCCCAAGCCGTTTTTGGATGTTTCCTCCGCCTAGGAACTGTTGCTGGCCCTTTAGGGGTATTTTCTGCAGAGCTGGTAATGGATGGATATAGTTCACATGTGCATGTGTGAAGCTAGGAATACCTAACCTGGCTTGTTGACTTCCACAGGTGTCCTCATAACCAGAGGGAACTTTCCTTCCCCAAGCACAAGGAGGGAGCCAGATCTTCCCCAGAATCAGGAGAAATTCATATCCACCTCTCAGATTTACAGCAGCAGCCCATTTCTGGTTTTAACAAGAAACCACTCTTTGTCTGCCCTGATCTTCCAGGCCAATTTGGTCTGCCTTTGAAACCCCAAGGGCTCTCAAACTGTGGAGAAGGGCTCAAAAAAAGCCTAGTTCATCTTTCCTCTCCAGCCAGAAGTATCTCTTCATCAGTTATTATGTCCAGGGCCAACTGGCAGCCAATGAGTGTGGAAGTAAAGTAGGAAGGACAGCATTGCCCAGCACCCCAAGTGTAGAGGTGTAAGAGCAGGGAAGATGCATCTCCCAGGGTTGTCGTGGTTGTATTTGTGCAAAGACGATACTCCAATCTTCAGAAACAGATAGAGCAGGTAACTCACCAGCCTGGGGGTAGTATCAACCCCTTTTTGCATCCAGGCCTAGGGCAGCCTCAAGCACACAATTTCATAGATAAGCCCATGAGTACAATACAGCACAGGCTGACCTCCCTCCCAAAGGAAGGTTTATAAACACTACATGCAAAGATGACTTTCAGACCAGGCTGCTTTCATGTGCAATTAAGGAGCACTGCAGAGAGCAATCCCTATACAAGCAAGCCCTATGGCAAGCCCTGTGGACTCTAAGAGAGAGAGCAGTTTGTTTCTCATGCTGTGAGCTCATCTGCCCTCAATTCCCTCACAGCCTTCCCTGCCTTCCCAACAGACTCTTCCATTTTAACTGTGCAAGACATGAGAAAACAGAAACCAAAACCCACTTTTTTTTTTTTTCTGGGAGGCTTGGATTGTTGTTAGAAAGGGGTATTTGACTTTTGCTACTCCTTTTGCTATCTGTTCACCCAAATGCATCCACTGCTTACATTTTCTACAAAATAAAATTTACTGTGATCATGATGCAGGGATATATTCTGGCAGCTGCTGCCAGTGCCCAAGTTAGATATTGCTCCCCTGGCATTCCCAGAAGGTGGCAATTGCATATGGGTCTCTTGATCTCAAACACTTTGGCGCATAATTTGAATGTGGCCTGCCTGTAGTCCAGATTCAACAGCTTTCCTATTAGGACAGGGAAGGACAGCAGGACACTGAACATCAGCTTCCTGCCCCTTCTTTCTTTTGCTCTCTTCTTCCCTTTTTATTTCACATACACAAAGCAGGAAAATAAACAGTCTGCTGACTCTAATTTTAATTCTAATGTTTCTTTTCATCAAGCCCAAGCTATACAGATCAGCTGGGCATTTAAGGTACAAATCAAGCAGCGGACCATAACGTATATCTATTGCAAAAGACAATTCTCTAGGTGCCAATTTATCCATTCTACATTTGTTTCCAGAAGTGCCCGCATGACACTTGGATGCTGCACAGCAAGTGGCAAATATAATGAGTGCTGATGATTTATTTGGAGGAAGAAATCAGAATTAGCATTTTGGACCATCGCAGCTAGTTACAAAGCGAGCGTATTTCACACAGCTCAGAGAGCTGCAACAGCAAAAATGTCCATCAAAGAGACCAAAGCGGTGTTTCTCCTCTCTAGTCTGACACAACTAACACCTGCGTGATGTGGCATCGGTGCTCTCCAGTGTCGTCTCCGTCTTAATCTCTGTGGAGCAGCCACCCACAAGAACATTCCACACAAAGTTGCTGTTTGCATGATGCTTTTATTGATCACATAATTCAGGCGGCGTTCCCAAATAAAAACTCGGGGGGACTCTTGCCTTTACACTGCACTCATTCTCTGCCCACAGTTCTTTCCATGCAATAATAGATCAGGGCTCTGATTCTTCAGGGAGGCAGCACACACATGTAACCATTAAAATGCCAGTATTTCCACAGGTTTTGGGAAGACAGTAGACACATTTAGCTACACTGGTGTTTTAAATGGCATAACTGAACTGCTGCCCTACTCATTTGCAGTGTGATTTCAGCCAGAGCAGTTTCTCCTTTGCTTTCTTTTGCCCTCCCTAGGAGTAACAGGAAAGTCCAGCAGTGAAGAGCATTTCACCATCGCCTTTGAAAGCAGGAGGAAAACAAGCTGTGTAAATCAATCAAGAGTGTGCATTAGTGATAGCATGTTTCTCTGGAGGTCTGCATTTGATGTCATATTGACACATAGCTAAGATCAAAGCCTGTCTCTGCATCCTGGCTGCTACCAGAGGAACAGCATTGGCCCCATATCTTTACAAGGAGCTCGTGATCAATGTGATTTTTTTTTCCCCCATACCAAGCACCTGTGAAATGTAATTATCCATCAAATAATGCCTAATGCCTTTTTCTCTGAAAAAGTAATTCCTCTCCATCTTTGAAAATGCTCTGGAAGGAAATACTATGGGTTTTTCCTTTCTGCTTTTATAAGAAAGCTGTAAAATGACAGCTCCCACTCCTGCTGAACAGGCATCAGTTGTTAACTCAGTAGGGAAAGCTCTGAATGAAATATATAGAAACTTTGGAACAACCCACTATTGGTTTTGCGTCCTTAGAATTATTTTGCGTCCTTGGGAAAAAAAAAGCTTTTTTTTTTTTGTTGGCTAGTGCAGATATTGGGCTGATTCATGCTAATACATTTGGAATTATTATTCTGTAATAGTCATCAGCATCTAAAAAGGACCTCAGTTCTGCTAGAGCTCAGCAGCAGGGAAGAGAAGCTGATGTTTGAATAAGCCCCTGCCTTCCCTTTCAAGAGAGGATAACTCCAAGCTTAGAGGTCTCTCAGGAGAGAGCTAGCTTTCTCAGGAGACATCTGGTACCCCCTGCTTCTCTTCTGGCCTGAGCTGCTAATCTTTCTCCAGGTATTTCTGGCACCCCTGGATTATGGCTCTGCAGAGCAGGGAAATTGTGACAGGGCAGAGGGCTGTGTCCCTCTGAGTCACAGCCCACCCTCACCAGTGCTCAGGGGGCAGGAATGCAGTGACAGGTTGTATGGATCAATCGTGAAGGACGTTTTGGTCTGGGCTGATTAAAAATAGCCTGGCTTAGACCTCCTCTTTCAGGCTCCAGAAGGCTTCCTGCAAGGACGGGCTTTGCAGCCAAGTTCAAGGTCTAGTCTGTATTCAAACTGGGTTATCTCCATTCCTGCTGATAGCCCAGATAGTGCCTGGATACCCTTGATCTACCTGGGGATAGCAGGCTCAGCCACGTGCTGTCTCTAAAGTATTGGCTCCCATGGGACATAGCCAGCAGATTTAATTAGCTCTGTCAAAGTTTCTTTTTTGTTTTCTGTTGGGGTTTTTTTCCCTTTTTTTTTTTTGGACTTGGAAGAAAGCCCTGTATAAAGCATCACCCTCCTCCAGTCCATGCTCCCACACACAAGCCACATGTCTAGGACAAGGATGCTCTTCAGGAAGGTGCTGTGTCAAGCTGTTTACGGACCAAGCTTTGAGGAATGCTCAGCCTGGCTTCATGTGAGCAGTGGAGGGATGGGGTTTGTGCATGGTTATTCCCCAGGGACAAGCCTGGTTTCTGGGCTGAAGTAACTGTGCTCCCATGTGGTAGAGGGATCAGAGCTGCCAGGAGAGGATGAAGACTTTCTTTGCATCTGAGGAAAAGGCGCGGGGGCTTGGGAAGGGCAGCCATTTCATTGGGAGTGACTCACTTCCTAGGGAAGTTGTCCCCACAGGAGCCTGCGCACCAAGGGACAGAGTATTCATGGGGCTGAGCCTTGAAACTACACAGCTGCTGGTAGTTCTGCTCTTCCTGCCCTGGGAAAGGACCTGGCCATCCTTCCCTGTATTGTTTTATTATTTGTAGTTCCCTGGGTTTTGTCTCTCCAGGGGACTCGGTTAATTTTCCTTTGCCTTCCATCCCCATGAGCAGTAGGGGAGTGCTCACCTCATTCAGACTGCAGGTGTCACTTGCCTGCAGCCATTCACCAGGTCTGCAGCAGAGGGACGATTAAACCCCCAGCAGAAGAGTGCTCTTACACTTTGGGACAGAACTGCAGTCTCCTGCTATTGCCTGGGCCTCTGAGAGGTCAAGATCCCAGTTGTTGGTTTAGGACAGAGCCTTTCTCTTCCCTGTTTCATCCACCTCTCCTATGAAGACAGGCTGAAAGAGCTGGGGCTGTTCAGCCTGGAGAAGAAAAGGCTCTGGGGAGACCTTAGAGTACCTTCAAATACTGAAAAGGGGCTACAAGGGAGCTGGAGAGGGACTTTTTTTCACTACTAAGGCATGTAGTGAAAGGATAAGGGAGAATGGGTTCAAACTGAAAGAGGGTAGGTTTAGGTTAAATATTAGGAAGGCATTCTTCACTTTGAGGATGGAGAGACACTAGCCCAGGTTGCCCAGAGATGTTTGGGATAGCCCATTCCAGGAAGTGTTTGAGGCAAGGCTGGATGGGGCTTTGGGAAACCTGATCTAGTGGAAGGTGTCCCCAGCCACAGCAGAGGGGTTGGAACTGGATGATCTTTAAAGTCCCTTCCAATCCAAAACAGTCCATGATTCTATGATTGACATTTCCCTTCCTGGAAAAACTGCTTCTTTTTTTCCCCTTTGCTTTTCAGTCATCCACTTCCAGCAGAGTTTAGGGGAGAAATTGCTACTTACTGAACAGAAAACCAAATCTCCCTTTTCCTCTTCTCTTTCCCACCCCTACAAGAAATACAGCTGGATATGAACCCTCAGGCATTGTCCTTTAGATCTAGCCTGTCCTTTCTGTCCTACAACGATGCCATTCCTGAAGACCTGTCTGGGGGTCAGAGGAGTCTTGCTACTGAGAAATGCCCTATTTTGGCTGTGTTTGCATAGTAATTACCCCTGCTTATCCCAGAGCTATAACCCATTCCACCCACTTCTGTGGTTCCTTGAATCCATCCTCCCACTTTATCGTGCATATCTCAAACAGGCAGGCAGCTGCCTGGTGAGGGCAAGCGCTGCAGCATCTTGGCCTGTCTCAATTTTTAGCACTATTGTAGTTTTGGCTGAAGGCTCTGATGGGCCCGAGGGAATGGAAGGAGAGGGGACAGCAGCTTCCTGTGCATTTCAGCAAGGCAGAGACTGAGCCGGTGCTGCTCACCACGAATACCGGCGCTGCCATGAATTATGCATTCCTTGTTTAAAGAGAGGTCGCTCTCATCAATAATTGAAAGCTCCCTGCTCTGCCTTCAGCATCACATCTCCCACACCGGGAGTTAGGGAACTCATGAAATCTGCATGGACTTCCTCAAGGTGGCTAGGGGCTGGTGGAGAGAGGCAGCAAAATGCAGGCAAAACAAACCAAAAATCCTGCTGACAGCTTTGGTGTGTGAAACTAAGAGTCATCTGCAGCTACCTGCAGGTCTGCTCCAGCCCTGTCCCTAACACCCTTCTCTCCTCCCCTCTCCACACCTGTCTCCTCCCAAGGTACACACAGAATGGTAGGCTTGCAAACTGAGCTCAAACTAAGGTTAGGGAGTCTTTCTCCCATTACCTGAGAGTAGTTTGCTTTGGGTGCTTGCCTAGAAAATCATTGCACTGGATGGCGGGATGTTCTGCCAAGGGACAGTTGAACTGTGAAATTTGTCCCTCTGGGAAGGTAACGATCTTTAGAGCCTGTGTCTCCTACTGGAGCCATACAGTCCTGGGGGTGGGCTTGGTCCAGCATTCAGAGTTTTGTAAACCTGGCTCAGACAGGCCAGCTGCCCTGAACCAGGGGCTGGAAAATCAACTTTCTTGCAGAGCAAACTTTTCAAAAGGTGGGGTTCTCATTCTGGATCAGGCAGGCAGAGGGCAGAACCAAAACCTCAGAGGAGAGCTCCCAAAGCCCATGTGATCCTAACCATTTGAGTTATCAAAGAGGATGTAAATTGAGCAGCTTCTCAACAGGGCTGTAGGAAAATCGGAGGCACTGGAACATGTCAGCCTATAATCCCCAGTCAGCTGCATGTGTCCCTAACTTTCACCTTTGTTCCATTCACCCAGCATGTCCTTTCAAACACTCTGCGACTCGGGGAGAAAGTCACTGCCTGGGTCATTTTCCAGCCTGGAATCCTTATCCCTCTGTCAACATCTGGGTTGTCCTGCCTGTAACAAATTGTTCCCTGCTGGTAATTAGTCGACAACAGATGAAGGGATTGGTCATATGCAATGGTGTGAGCCTCAGCCAGATCTTGCTTCTCTTCAGCATCAGTCTGGGAAATCCAGCTCTTCCCCCTGTGTGCTTCTCTCATCGTCTTCTCCTGAATCCTTTCAGAATAATGCCCCCTGCATCAGCACATGAGCTTAAATGGAGACTGAATGGTGCTGCATCCCAGGAGCTGAGAAGTCTGACAAAGCAGCGTGAAGTACGAGAAACATTTTGTCCCTATCATACTCAGCTTTGTTCTCGGTGTGTGTGTTTGTTTACTTTTTAATGGAGAACAGAAGATTGATGGATGAAATTAAGAAGAGGGATGTGTAATTGGAAAACAGCTCAAGAAGGCTACAGGCAGCATATTGAAGGCATCCATCAAACATTCAGCTAATGTTGTTAAGGGTGTGTAACACAAACAAGGGCTGCAGGATACACTAGGGAAGAAAAGAAAAGGAAAGAGAATGGGGAATAGGCAGAACAGGGGAAATAGCAAGGGAGGAAAAGAGCCAGCAAGAGAGTACAATCAATAATATTTGTATTGCAATCACATCCAAAGGCTCCCGTTGGGATCAGTGCTGGACTGTACAAGCACATTAAGAGATAGTCCCTGCCCTCTACAGCTTAAACCCAGGAATTACCAGATGATCGCAGGAGATTGGTTTAGATGATCACAAAATTTTCTTCTGATCTTGAATCTCATTTAATAGGATCTACTCTGAGAGGGGTTAAAGGCAGAAGGAAGGTAGTTGGTTGTGCCAAGAATACACACAGTAATGTTTGCCAGCAGCCATGCAATTAATCCGAGCCACTTAGGAGACTTTGGTTTTAATTATAAAAAGTAGGTAAAAGTATGTGCAGTAAACCTCTGTAAGCCCCACTGGGGCCATCAGCAGGCTACCCAGAGGCATCGATATGTGACTGGATTTTGATGCTGTGTTTTCAAAAGGATGGACTGATGCTTTAATGGACCACTTTGTGGGAAATATTCCATTCGGGATGGACATTAAGAGAATGCAAAGGGTCTTTGTGTGGGTAAGGACAGAAGACAAAGGCTAAAATTAATAGTAAGCCAGGGGATTCCTGTAGTCCTGGAAACAGGGAAGAAAAGAGGCTCTGAAAGACTAAGAAAAGGCAGGTGAAAGATATAAAGCAGCAGAGAAGAGCACACATGACAGATGCAGCGGGAGACAGTGGGGGAGACAAGGTAACATTTTAAAGAGAAAATCAAGTATTCCAAAAGAGATTTTTTGAAATGGGGTTAAAGTCAGCTCCTCTGTGAGGTTCACAAGTTACCTAGGGCTTTATGAAGGGTTTAACTTCTTCAGCCTTGCTTGCTTTGGAAAACCAATAGAGAGAAGGTGCATGTAGAAATAAATGAGCACAGAGCACCAGGGGAGTTACACACACAGACACAGACAGCGAGATGCTGTGTTTGCAGTGCCACTTGTTTGCAGTGTTTGGGAAGCATGGAAGAGGGAGGATGAGAAAGATCCAGAAAGGAATTAGTTAAAAATTCTTCTAACTCTGAGCCACTCTCCTCTGTGCTCTTGGTAACACAGCTGCCTCTCCTTCCCTCCAGAAGCAACCTGAGTTTGCAGCAGTAGCAGGTCTGCTGCATAGAATCTGTCGGTATAATTAAGGCCTTTTATTGAAGGGAAGAAGCACTGGCTGCCTCACTGGTGCAGGGACGTTTGTAATTGCAAACATACTAGAGGAAGCAAGGAGCTGTGATGACCCTGAGCCAGGGCCTGGGTAGACCTAGGTATCTGCAGTTGTTAATAGCAATCCTTGGACTTCTTTTGTGGCTCTGTCTGTTCTCACAGCCATGAGTGATGGGAAGCTTTACTCTGCGCTGCTGTGCTGGTAAGAGAAAGGATTTCCTGTAGGGAAAGCAGTCCCTGGTTTGGGTAATGCTATCCTGCCCTGTGTCCAGCCTGGATCTGTAGCTTACCAAACACCTATGCCTTTGGCACTAAAGCTTGAAGGACACTCTTGTACCTGCCCCAGACCCAGTCATCAAAAAGCAATGAAGTTAAGCAGAACCAGCATGTTTGCTGCACAAGGCTCCTGCTCACATCACCAAAACACTCCTGTGTACCCCTGGCCACACAGGGGTCCTTGGTCCACTTCTTCATCAGTTTTAAATAGCTTGAAAAGTAGTGAAATGAGCACCATGGTGCTTCCCAGGAGAGGAGGTAAGAAACATTAGATATTATCACCATTAATGGTTGGCTGGGGGAGCAGTCAGTGGGAATAGGTTTCACTAAGGGATTGTTCCAGCATGGTACCACTGGTGTCTAACAAGGAATGAGCTTGTGTTGCAGTAATTTCCTTAGTAGGGCTTATGAACATCCACTTGCCCACCAGAGGACTTGCTGAGACGTGCAAGTCTTCTGTCAGATTTGGCTGAAATAGGATTGACAGTCATTGCTGGTAGGGCACTGATGAGCCCTGCAATTGCATAATCCTTGGGTTTTTTTCAGGACACCAAGGTAAAATGTCAGAGAAGCAATTAAAGACAGATTCTAAGAAGGTCCCAGAGGATGAATTTAGAATAGCATCTCCTGATATCTTCCAGGAGTACCCTGTGGCTGCTGTCACTGCAGAGCCCTTTTAGACCAGTTGTCATATTTCTTCTCACACAACTCTCTAAGGCTGAAGCAAGGCAATCCTTCCCCTCTGGACAGATGAGGAGCTGCTGGACCCAAATCCTGGGCAAGGCATTGCCTTTGAACAAAATGTTCCTGTGTCATTTTGAGGACCTTGGTTTTAGCTGACTGGCCTTCAGTACACTTAAAAATCCCTGGCAGAGCAGGAATTTAGAGCCAACCAATTTGAACCTCCTTTCAATCTTTTGTATCAGCATGATGCCATCACTCTCCTCCCTCAAAATGCTTTCAGCCTAGGAGTGCAAGGGGACCTGGTAGGGCCTGATGGGTACTCCAAAGTCTGTGATTTAAACTAAACGGTGCAATGGCCAAACACTGCAAACCAGAAGTAGAAAGGAATGTGAGATAATTAAACATTCAGCAGGCATCACCAGCAGTGTGGAATGACCAAGGCAGGGATTTTGTGGAACACTTAGTAGGTGATAGTGTGCATGCCTGATTGCCCCGATGCACCTGCATAAGGAGGATGAATTAACACTGAAGAAGTTTTAAGAGATGTTGGCTATCTAGAGGATGCCTGACATCTACTGTTTTGTCCAGTTGCAGGTTCAGGCACACAAATCTTGCACACAGTTCTAAAACATTGTACAAAAGAAGCAGACTAAATGGTCACCACAAAGCTCAGGGATGAACATAAGTCCCAAAGAGGAGGCAAAGTAGCAGTCCTCTCTGGCTTCAGAATCAGCAACATGAACAACCCTAAGTCAAGGACAGTGGTTTCATCATGGGATAGTGGGACGTTCTTTATAGCAACAGAAATAGCTAAAAGCTTCTATTAAATAGCACCTGAGCTGGCCAAGTTGGATAATGGTTTGGACCTGCAATGTTAATGCAGCTCCTTGTAAACTTAGACAACACTTTGCTGGATCAGGGCCAAACATTTGTCATGCCTCCTTGCATTTTTGGTGACTGATATTTTGGAGGCCTTACTCTTTTTTCTTTTCTGAAAGGTAGAGAGATGCCTCGGCATTGGAAGCTCCCTGCAGCATGCTGAGGAGACGTAACCTTCTTACCACGCTCCTGATTGCCTTGCCATGGGCTCTTCTCCTAACCTTGTGGCACCAGTACCCAACCACCCACTACCTCAGCCTGCTGAGAAGTAAGTGCAAAAGGTCTGTTGTCGGTGTGCTGGTGGCTGTGATGATTCCTGGTGCGAACCCTCAGCAGGAGATGCTCTCTCACAGGATGGGTTAATAAACAAAGAAAAACTTGCCTGACGGCCCCCTCGGAGTCCGCCAACAGCAGGAACATAAAGTGCTGCTAAGAGTGCATTAAACATGCACCTTAGGCTGGCTTTGGGGAAAGGATGCAGTTGTGCTGGGCACTAACTCCGGGTAGATGTGTGCCTCCCTGCACAGGAGGCAGTCCATTAGTTATTAGTCCTCTGACACCATTTTTTTCTTCCTCTTTCTTTCTTCCTTTTGCCCCAGAAGAGACAGACGAGAACGTGACCTCTAAAGCTCTCCTTAATGGTACGTCTGCACTGAGAGAAGAAAGCTTTCCATCATGCACTAGGCAGCAGCAAAGCATAGAGGCAACACCTAAAATCATCCAGAATTATGTGTACTCCAGGCCTCCCCCATGGTCAGACACCCTGCCGACCATCTTTGTTATCACCCCTACCTACACCCGGCCAGTGCAGAAAGCTGAGCTGACCCGTCTGGCCAACACCTTCCTCCATGTACAGAACCTCCACTGGGTGGTGGTGGAGGACTCTCCACGGAGGACCAACCTTGTATCCAACCTGCTGGAGAAGGCTGGCCTCAACTTCACCCACCTCAACGTGGAAACACCCAAGAGCTTGAAGCTGGGTCTGTCCTGGATACCATCCCACACCCCAAGAGGGACTCTACAGAGGAACCTGGGTCTGCACTGGCTGAGGGACAGCTTCAGCAACACCGCACCACCAGAAGGCGTAGTCTATTTTGCCGATGATGATAACACCTACAGCTTGGAGCTCTTTGAGGAGGTAAGAGACATAAAATTACATGGGACAGAAAAGCAGGATAGAGCTGCAGAGCCTCTTAAGGCCAGTTGCACTTGCAAAGACCTCGCCCACTCTGCACACAGTGGCAGCTGGGTATAGGGCAGATGCAAGCCTGAAGTTATGCAAACCCAGCAGCCAGTGCTCTAAAGGGCTGAAAGGGCAAAGAACACATTTGCTATGCTATAGGCTGCAGATGTGAACAGCCACTCGCACACCATTGCACCAGCTAGAGTTCCCCTTGCCAGGGACCACAGGATATGTACCTCAGAATTTATGTGTCTCCTCAGGGAGAGCTGACCGAATTTGAATAAGTACCGAAGGCAACCTTCTGGCAAGGCGTAAATCTGCATTTTTGTAGGGGTGTGATGGGTAGGGGATGATAGAAAAGTTGTCTGACTTTCTCCTTGGCTGCCCTTCAGTTCTCCAAGTTCCAGCCATAAAAGCGCTGTGCCTCTGGGATCACAGAAGCTTGCCCAGACTTCTGCTGGAAACCTGGCTTTTGTGAGATAGCCAAGCCTATTGTAAACTTGCAAAAATCCAGGAAACTCCCTCGTCACCCATTTAAGCCAAACTGTACTAAGCCACTTGAAGAGCAGAATTATGCATCAGAACATATTTCCAGTTTTCAGCATTGTTAGGTCTTTGTTAAGCTCATCCTTCCTTACTTCTTTCCAGGTCCTTTCTGACAATTTCAATAAACCTCCACACTTTTAGGCAGTAGCCATGGTTGGAAAAACAAGGCAGGAGGTGGGGGGAGAAATTGCAGTAGATGAGGACAAAGATGAATCAGTCAGGGAGGGAGATTACTTGCATGAGTGTGAAGCTGGAGTGAGTGGAGTTGATAACACAGAGCTAGAGGCCTGGTAGAAGTAGTATTTGGCATTTACAAAAATGATAAAATTCTACCATAACAAGAAGGTTAAAGTTCAAATGGGATGAGAAAACCAGAGGTTTTCTTTCTTCTGAGGTACTGAATTTGGGCACAGAAAAGCAGTGAGTTTAAAAAAAATCAAATAAAGTGCTAAAAATCTGCCTCGTGGCTGTGGAAGCTGTAGCTCTTCAAGCAGCAGCACAGGTGAAGCAGAGCTTGTGCTGCCTAGAGCAGTGCGATTGTGTAGGAAGTCAGTGGGGAAGGACAGGTGCCAGTGAAAGCAGAGGGTGGTGCACTAATGGGTTGGGACAAACGGGGTGGGCTTGAATTCTCACAGCACTGTCTCTTTCTGGCACACAGATGCGCTACACAAGGAGGGTCTCAGTCTGGCCAGTGGCTTTTGTAGGGGGGTTGCGATATGAATCCCCAAAAGTCAGCCCAGCAGGGAAGGTGGTGGGCTGGAAAACCGTCTTTGACCCTAATCGTCCCTTTGCTATTGACATGGCTGGATTTGCTATCAGCATCAAGTTGATTTTGGAGAAGCCTCACGCCAGTTTCAAGCTGGAGGGAGTTAAAGGAGGCTACCAGGAAACCAGTCTGCTGAAGGATCTAGTGACTATGGATGGGCTGGAGCCCAAAGCAGCCAACTGCACAAAGGTGAGTAGGACAAGAAATCTTGAAGATACAGTCTCCTTGCTGAGTCCTGGCTGCTTTTACAGCCTCCTGCCACACTCCTCCACCTTCCAGTGTGCCTGCCCTGTGCTGGCACATTGCAGTGCCAAATGATTCTGGGACAGACAGATGGACAAAGCCTGCTAAAGTCTTCACAGATGTGAAGCTCAGAGAGAGCTGAGGAGCAGTGCTGTTCATTCTGTGTTAATAAAGAGTCTCAGATGTACAGTTTCTGCCCAGATTGCTTCTCCAAAGTCCAGGCGGATTGGCAGAGGGTTGAGCCTGGAATTTTGGTTATGAATGATCCCTCCTCCTTGTCACTGTTTCATGTGCCCGTGAAGTGTCTCCCAGGATCAACACCATTGAATCACATGCTTCAAACAACTGTGAGCCTGAGGTTTCTGAGGATCCCACCCAATGGGTGCAGTACTGTTGTTGTTTCCATGGCATTCAGAATGCCTGAACTCTTTGTGATTCCCTCCAGGTGTTGGTCTGGCACACAAGAACTGAGAGGCCCACTCTGGTTAATGAAGGCAAGCGTGGGTTTACAGACCCCAGAGTAGAGGTGTAAGCAGAGAGCCAGCTCCAGGGTGTGAGTATCTTTGTCTTTATTGTTTTTAGCAAAGCAAATAATCTGTACCTGTTTCCTTATTTCTGTTATTTACTTATTTACTGTTATTTCCTCAAAAACTGCATATGCGACTGCTCCAGTAATTCACCATGCCACCCTTTGGACAAGAAGTAGATTCTCATCTTTATCCATGTATGGTCTGTATTTCTTACCCATTCAAGACTCCTTGCAGACCATATGGGAGTTTTGCCTGACAGAGAGAAAAGTGACAGGAGAATGCCCCAGTTTCACTCAGTATTAATGACAAGCCAGATTCCTTGTCCCTGGACTCTAATCCAGCTCCAAATTCCCTTTGGTGTGGGAGTTGTCCGACAGCATGGAACAAGATCACACTCCTGCAGGCAACCTTTTGTCCCAGCAGCCCTGTCCCCTGCACAGTGCTTCATGCACCCACCTTTTATCCTGCTTGAACAGCTGTGGTGTGGGTGCAGCAGGGAAAGGCTGATGGAATGCTTAGAGCACCTCAGAACAGGAACCGGCAAAGCACAACCTACACAGACCCTCTCAGTTTGAGATGCTTGGTAGCAATGCTCCCAGAGCTAGGAATGCATCTGCTGCTAAGGAGAAATAGTGAAGGCGCTGGGAAGTGCCTTTGCAGTTCACAGAGCCAGTTTCAGCAGCAGGAGGGGGCATTATGGCAACCACCACAGGTGACAGCAGGAATGAATCAGAGATCATTGATATGTTCTTAGAAAGGGATTGATGATGAACCGGCTTCAGAGGAGCTATGACCTCCTCTGCCAGATGCCATCCCCTCTGATCTCAGTGGCAGATTCCTATCCCAAAAGTCCCAAAAGAATAAAAGTATGCCAATTTCGGAGTACCCAGCTCTTTCTGAAATGACTCATATCTGTGTCAGGACACAGGATGCTGAATGATTTAGTCCTACTTTGGAAGATATTCCAGGACTGCTTTTAGTTTTGGCCCCAATATACACCTCAGCTCAGCTCTACCAGTGGAAGTAAAACTGACAGCTTTTATACAGGCAGTCATGAGTATTTCAGCTCCTGCACTGATCTCCTGTGTGCATCACTAGTAGCTGCACTCAACATTTCCACAGCACCTCATCATCTCTGAGTGACAGCCACACAAATAGTGCAAAGGAACTGGTGCCTGCACACCCAGCAGCAGATGGAAGGGACAGGAGTCAGTTACCTGAACAGAGATGCCCGATGTCACCATAGGGACCCTGGGGTAGCCTACCTGGCCCTCCTACAGGACACAAACCCTGTACCATTTCTGACAGTTTTTTATTAATATTTCAGATATCCTAGAAACCCATAAAGGATGCAAGATACCTGTGCTTAGGTGGCAGCTCCTCTTTTCACCAGTGCTTTTGTGAGATCCACTAGCAGCAAGAGACTCATTTTGCACACTCACCCATGCTGGGTCTGCAGTAACCTAAAGCTATGATTGCCCAAACTCAGCAGATAAGGACTCAGAGTCCAGTTAACTGGTCTGGAGGAATCACTTACTTTGTAAAGGATGAGCAGGCCTATAAAAACTCAGATAGATTAGACTCTCCTTGCCTGCTTGCCAGAGGAGGGGCTGACTGCTCCACTGGAGATGCAGAGTGTGGACGTGATGTTTTCACAAATGTGCCATTTATGGATGGGCACTTTAGTCCTCACCTCTCTCCCTGGCCAAACACTCAGCCATCCTTCACGAGAAATGAAGTGCACCAGCTATGGATTCTCATGAGCATGGCTCCCCATGAGTCATTGTTGTGGGAAAGGAAAGCAATCAGTCTAAAAGATTGAGACACTGCCACTGATACACCAGCAGGACTTGCACCTTTATCCAAGCCATCCTGTCCAATGGTTTCAAGCAGATTGCTGGCTGGGTCAGCCCTGCAGATTTTGAAGGATCTTTGCACTTGCATTAGCAGTGAATTTGACCACAATCCCTTTTGCACCACTGTCTGTCATGTGGGGCAGCTGCTCTGACTCACCAAGTTGGCAGGTGGCATCTACTCCAGGAGACACATGCAAGGTAAATTGCTTGACAATAGAGGGCAATCAAGGAAAATTGTTAGATTGCCTCTCTTAAAATTTTAAATTGAGATCTCTGCTGAAGGCTACAGTGTTCTGGAGGTCCTTACTATGAAGGCTGCTGAGCTTCAGAACCTTGACAGACATGATCTAGATAAGCCAGTGATGAGAAAGAAAAAGAGGCAAAATTGCTCCCCTGAGGATATTCTGTTCTTAGACACAATAGGAAGAATGTTGCCATCTTTCCCTCCTGCCAATTAGTCCTCCTTGAGGATCAGATCAAGCCAGTTAAGTTCAGGACCTCCCAGAGCCCTCCTTCCCTTTAAATCCTGCAGATGTGAGTCAGGCAGACATTGCTTGGTGTGGGATTTGGTACTCTCCTAGTCTCTAGTTGGACCACTTGCATGGCTGCTTGAGAGTCATGAAAGAGCAGTACAGAGCAGCCAAAAGCTATTACAGCATACATCCCTGCCGACTGTATTGAAACACCCTCGAAACACAGGCTTTGGCTTCTGAGAACAGGAGATGGAAATTAATTTCACCTGGTATTTTTCTTGGTTAAAGTCCTGAAAACTATCACTGGAAGACTGGTGTTATAAAAACTACCTATTCTTGTTGCTAACTTTTATTTACAGGCATCCGAAAGAGAACAATGTGCTTAGGTTGGCATAGGACTCCTGCTGCCTTGTGAAATTTGGAAACAGAGAAGGTTCATCTGCATTTCAGAGGTTCCAGACAGACTCAATAGAGATCCTCAGATCTCATCCTCCTACTCTTTCTTTTAAAAAAAATCAAAGAAGTTAAAATAATGACTTTAAGCACAGACAAAAAAACTCTGTGAGAAACTTTAACTGATTCGTAAATAAAAATCTCCCAGCTAAGACTCTAGTGCAGATAGAACAAGCAGCTCTTCAGCCATATCCCAGCCCAAAGCCATGCACAGTGTGGTTGAGGAATCTGTTTACAGATGCCTGCAAGGTGTTTGCCTGAGCCAGGGGATAGTCCTGTTACACTGGATGTTGCATTTACACCTTCTTACCTCACCTTGTGTTTGTTTTGACAGAGGCAGAGGGCTGTGATTGTTCCTGAAGTTCATCAGCAACCGCAGCAGCTGTGCACCCTGCCTGTCCTGCCCAGCGCTCTGCTCCACTGCTGGAGGATGATAAGGACCCCAAATGTCACCACTCCAAACAGCTCCCACTGCCCAAAGAGGTGGTAATAAGGAGGGACAGAGCTAATGTGGTGCCCTGAGATCCTCCCCACCTGGGAGGAGTGCTTCCCTTCCCCACTGGGCCCTGTACTTTTAACCATTCATTAAAACTTCTTAGGTGTGATCTTCATTCTCAGCTGTGCCACCACAGAGGTTGAAATCCAGGATGGGTGCAGGTGCCACCAAAGGTCTCTCCTGGCATTTTGGGAAAGCTGAGCTTCAGTACAGCAGCTGCGAGCTGCAGTAGTTCAAGGACAGGAGTTGTCACTAAAGCACAAACATAGACTTGTTGGCCTGAGGCTGGTGTGCTCTCAAAACAGCTTTAAAGCAAAGCTAGCATGAGAGTCCCTCCCTCTGAGGGATGTGCTCCGATATGTACCCAGATCAGCCTTCAGTGCTGGAGAGGAAGCTGTGCTGAAGAACCTCATTTGGGCTTTGGGAGTTCAGAAGGGATCTGGTGCCTATCCCTCAGCTCAGATCTTGAATTGTCCCCGCTTAAGATTGTTTTGGAAAATGCCATCTGAGATCCCCAGGCACAGACCTCTCTGGATGAAGTTTCTCTCCTGCTCAGGGAGACGTGGCAGGTACTGTACCTCAAAGGCCATGCCTCCGTGTCTTGCTGCAGAGACCAGAAAGCAGGGGCAAAGATGGGTGGAGCGGAACGTGTTCAAGGCCTGGAAGCCTCCTGCAGCACCATCAGGTGCTTCAGTAGCCTCAAATCATGTGCATGGACTTGCTTCCTAGACCTCCAGAGAGGAAGACAACTTTCTGAGAGGGAGATGGGTGAGAAGTGCTCAGAGAAGAGAAACCCTCAGCCTGCACTCATCTGCTGTGAGAACATCAAGGAATGTGGAGACATCATCGGGAGACCTATCTTGAGCACATACATGACAACAGAAATAACAAATGTGGCAAGGTTTTCCAGCTGAACTTTGAAAGGAGTGTGTGGTGCTGTGAAGAGAGAAGAGTCAATGTCATGTGGAAGGGTTTCCCTTTCCCTCAATACAACAGGAAGACAGCCAGGTGGGAGGCAGCCTACAAAACAGGAGGTGCAAATGAGAACCAAAGGAAGGATGCACAGGATTAAAAGCACAAGTGTTGGTACCATATGTGTGCGTGGGGAGTGGTGTCGCTGTGACTTTTCCAGGAAGATTCCTTGAATGACCCAGAAACCCGTCTGAGCATATCTTTAAACCCTTCTTCACTCAGGCCATGAGAAACAAGGCATTAGGCATTCAAAACACATCAAGGATGTCACAGCTGGGAGAAAGTTATAAGCAACTGAGTCATCCCTTGCCCAAGAAATTCTGGGCTAGCAGGAAACTTATTTATTTGTTGATTTATTTATACTAGAATTCTTCTCTGCCTATTCCTTGTTTAATTTTGGTTTTTAGCTTAGGTCACGTGACATATTAATGAAGAAAGAATCTTTTCCCCCTTGCCTCAGAACAGTAGAACCTGGTGCTCGCCAATGAATGTCATATGTTCTGGGCTCCCTGGGGTTTCTTTACAATGGGATCTTAAAATGGCAAAATAATCAGAAACACAGCAAGGGGGGCAGTACAGTGAAGGAAATTACAGTTCTGTTATGCAATAGACATGCGTGGCACTAAGTTTCTGGCTCCCAAGCAATCACAGTGAGGTAAAAACGTGGGCTAAGGACTGCCTCACTCAGCAGACAGTCCCCATGGGATCTCAGGAAGCCTCTATGAAGGGGGGTCTTTGAAGGGTATCTGAGAGAGGGAGTTAGTCCATATTCCCTCAGTGGAGAAGGAGCAACCACGCATCCTGCTATAGGAGGGGGCCCAAGTATGGGAGGGGCAAAGGGAATGAGATGCCTCCCTTCAGAGACAGAGACAGGAGAAATAAAAGAATAGGCATCAATTAGAGAAACGGAGACTGCATTTAGTGAGGCTAAGGCCAGGGTCTGTCTGCATGAACACACCAGCAGTACAAGGCCACCCTGCCAGCTGTCTCAATATGAAGAAAACACTGAATGGGCTGAGAAAACAGTGTCTTCTGTGGACCCTAGAAAGGTACTACAGAGCAAGAGTCTGGCATACTGGCACTGGATAGCATGAAGGAAGCCCAGCATCCACAGAATGCTTTTCACTCTGCATTTGTCAGAGCTTTCTGTCCTGCCCCCTGCAGAAGTTAGCAGGGCTTGCACTCCAGTGGGCTTTGCCAACCCATCCTGCCACCATGCAGGTGGGCTCCGTGCTGCTACCCAGCATTAACCCAAGATTAAGTCCCCTTTTTTGACGTTTCCATGAATGAGCAAGAGCGAGGGAATAAAGGAGTTGATTTATGATCCTCCGTTTTCTCCTCTGAGATGGGCAAGGTTTCTGCCCGTATGAACAGGAGAAGATGTGGTGATTAATTCTCTGGCCTTTAATCTCACACAGGTCCTACATAGGGTCTAGGCACTGTCAGTGAGTGTTCGTAGCAAGGATCTATTCCCATTGCAACAGATCCCACCACACACGTTTTTAGAGAGTTGTTCTCTCTACATCCTTGTAAGAAAGCAAAATTACTCTTTCTGTAGGTACTATGCTGTCAGTTCAGTCTTGGTCAGAGTCAGCTCTCAAGACCAGCCCTATTGTACCATCTCCCTTCTTGCCCCAGCCTGGCCCTGTGGAGCAGACCTTCTATGAATCAGGAAGTTCTGTCAGTCACGAATGACATTGTGCAGAGCCGAGACAGCATCAATGTACGCAGCTGATATTCCAGGCTAGCAGACATTCGGGCCTGTTCAGCACAAATACTCTTTTCCCTGTCCCCTGCCTGAGGACAGCAAGGACTGCTGCTGGCCAAGGCGAATCAGCTGAGGGTGGGTGAGTAACAGGCACCACAAGTTAAAATGGTTGTTTACCAGCAGGGCTGGGTGGGAGAGCCCAGGACAGCAGCAGTGTCAGGGTTACAGGCTTCAGGGGAAGTGAGTGCAGTAAGGAAGCAAGCCTGAAGTATTTAAACAAGAGAAGGCATCCCAGCACCTAGTTTTTACTAGCATATTAGTACCTGATATTCATGTTCTCCGAGATTTATCCAACTCACCAACCAATGAATATTACTAACCTTTCCTGTTGCAGAAAATACTATTGATGAACAAAAGAGAATGTCGATAAAGTACTTTTTAATGGTTATTTATTTATATTGAATGGTACTAGAGCATTATTAAATATGATGTGAATAGTATGATATTGCATTGTCTTGTCTGCAGCCTAAGTGCTTACTCCTTTTCCAGGAAAACACAGCAGAATCTATAATGGGAAAAGCATCTATTTTAGTTGTTCTCATTTCAAGGCTACTCATTTCACTCTTCATCTGACCTAAATGTTACAAGAGAAAGTCAAGCAAAAACATTTCAGGTCCCTGGGACCAGTGCCTGCATTATGGAGATAAAGGAAATAGGAGACAGGAGGATATAGCTGAAACTCCATGGTCTCATGGCATCTCTAGCAGTCATTTTGGGCGTGGTGCCCATCCCTACTAAGATTGCTCTGCAAAGGTGCTGACCATGCCTCAAAGCGAGTGAGTGGTGGTCAAAACGTAGGGCAGGAAGTCAGTTCTCCATCCCAAGGGGAAGGGTGCCACAAGCTGGCTTAGTGAAATGTCTATTTGACAGGAGCCCACTGCTGGCTATTCCACAAGCCTGAGAGAAGCTTGGATATCCAGCTCCTGTTTCTAATGCTCTCGCTAATTTACTCTATCACTGGTCCAAGGTACATGGCATCAGCCATCTGGGTTTTTTAACCACAGGGTACCCACCTCCCAGGAACATGAAAGCAGTTTTAAGACTCTTCTGAGGAATCCTTGCTAAAAATTTAGCATACTAGAACACAAGCCAAATTCATACCTGTGTTACAAAAAAATCACATTCACAAAGGTGTTGCTAGAAGAACAATGTGCAGTTTACAAGCCAAGATCCTGCAAAAGGCTGAGAAAGAACTGATGTGTCCAAAGTACCTGAAACATTCACCTCACTAGAAAACACAGTGTCGTGGTTTAAAACCACCTCACTCCCCAAAAATGAGGGACAGCTCTGCTTGGCTGAGAGATTCCACCTGTAGAAGGACTAATGCTACCTCCCTCTTCCCTTAATGGAAACCCTGGGAACTGGGAGGGCAGTGGATAAGGCACATTGACCAGCACTCTATGAGCACCCAGACTGGTATCACTCTGTTACACCAGCTGTTCCTCCCCTCCTCGGGCCCTGCATTTTCAAGGCAAAGCTTCCCAAAGTCACTTTACTGCACTTTCAACAGGGATCTAGCACAGCTCCCAGGAGATGGGGCATGGAGGAGAAAGGGAGAGAAAAAGAGCAAGAATGAATCTTATTAAACAGGGTGAGGCACTTCTCTCAGTCTCTCATGTTCAGGTCTGATTGGAGGTGAAACCACACTCCGAGGGAAGGAAAGCCCCCTCCCTTGGGACAATCCAGAGGCTCTCACACAAACTTAATTTCAAGCTCTGTTGAAGATGGTGTTTGGTTTGGTTTGGTTTTTTTTTGTATGCATTCGATTTAATTTCCCAGGGAGATGTGTGAAAATGAGAAAGGCAGACCTTTGACTGTGAAGCCAGACCAGTGCCTGTTTCTTACAGATCCCGTCTCACATTGTTTTCCTCCATCACTGCCCTCAATAAATCTCTGCACAGAGGTTGCTAAAATGCTCGCCACCTCCCTTCCACGCTTCAGTGAAGACATTTACTGGGGTTTTTTTTGCATTTAAGCAATCCAATTCATTTTTAATTCAAAACACACCCTAGTTTCCACAGCTCTGTTTAAAATTCGAGCACTGTGACCTTGAAAAGGCTCAGACCTGCTGGCACCATGAAGTTCTGACCTGTACTTTGCTCTCCAGTCCCGACTTGCTTGCTTTCTGGTGAGGAAAAGGCTCGAGGTGGGTTTATGATCCACTCATTTCAGTGCTGATGGTTGAAAGGGAAGGAGAGGAACTGCAGTTGGTTTGGAAGGCTTCTGAGGGAGACATTTCTGGAGATTCAGCTCTTTAAGCCTGCACAGAAACATGTGCTGGCTGGCTCCTCAGCAGACATCTGATCTGCCTAGCTATATTTAGTTTTCCAGTCAGGAGAACAAATATACATACAGGTGAAAATACACATTGGGGTAGGCTGTTGCCTTTCCATCTGACCTGCTGCTTCTGCCTGAGAACTGGGACAGGGTGGCAATTTTTACAACTAAGCCCTGACTGCAAGGAAGTTAGCAGAGCCACTGATGTGGGACAGCTCTAGTGGGTCCAGCTTCTCCCTTCTCCAAGACAGATGGAAGCAGACATGCTTTGTCCAAATTGTTCCTACACTGAGATTTCCTACTGTGACCCAAGGAAGGATTGCAAGCGAAACATGAAGCACTACTGGCCCTGAAACAATTCCTGCCTACAACCCCAGATCATACCATGAAAACTTTGGTTCCTTTCTTTGTTTCACAGCTGATGCAGAGATTAATTATTTCCTGTCCTTGGCATTGTACTTGCCGGAGCTATGAGAACAGCAAGTGTTGCTTTGTTTTATAGAGGGGAAGGCAAGCAGGGTGGGTTTGCTGTGATGGTAGAGGGAATGGCACAAGGAGAATGTAAACACTAGAGACTCATTGTGGTGTAGAAAAAAGCAACCATTGCAGCAGCAGCATTGGGTGGGTTTCAGTAAAGCAAGACTTAGCCCGGGGAAAATAAATGTTCTCTACATTTTTTATTTAAAAACCCAATTAATTTAAAATTAAATGTGAAATGATGACAATTTGCATCTAGGCCTTAAGCAATCCACTTAAATTGAATAATGGGTTGTTCTGCGCAGGAGAATGACTGAGATAAAGTTTCCCATAGATGTGTCCCCTACATCTCAGTCCAACTCTGAAGCAAGAGTACTCCCAACTCCTCATAAAAGTGATATCACCCCATCTTCTTCCCATGCCACGCCATTTGAAAGGCAAACAGCAGCACAAGCTTCACGAATCACAGAACAGGTAAGACTGGAAGGGACCACTGGTGGTCATCTGGTCCAACCCTCCCACTCAAGCAGCATCCCTTAGATCACTGCTCAGGACTGTGTCCAGACAGCTTTTGAATATCTCCAGGGAAAGAGACTTGCAGTCTGTCTGGGCAGCCTGTCCTGCTGCTCAGTGCTGTGCCGGGTCTGGGCCAGTGGCTGGCTATGCCTTTGGAGCAGGATGCTGAGCTCAGGGAGCTTGCTCCCTCACAGGTACAGATTTCCTTTTAACTCCCCAGTGCAAACACAGCCGACAACTCTTCTTTGGAGCCATGTAGCAACTTAGTATCTGTAAAATGTCTTTTCCTCTGCTGCATTTAAGCAAAATTAGGCACATGAGAACAGGCAGATGATTGACAGCACAATCTAAGCCCCATCTTTTTACAAAATCAGCCAGTGGAGAGGGGGGCATAAAAGCTGAAATTTTTAGGGACAGCATGGCCATGGCAGGCCTCTCACAGCGGTCATGCTGCTGTGGTCCCTTTAGGCACTGGCTGAGGTGCATCCATTCCACAGAATCACAGAATCAATAACGTTGGAAGAGACCTCTGAGATGATCAAGTCCAACCTGTGACCAAACACCACCATGCCAACTAGACCATGGCACTAAGTGCCACGTCCGGTCATTCCTTACACACCTCCAGGGACAGAGACTCCACCACCTCCATGAGCAGCCCATTCCAATGTCTACATTTCCGTTCATCTCTCCCTGACCAGTTTAATAACCAATTTAAAGTGGGGACAGCAGTCGGGTATTGGCCGAGGAGACCACACGGGGGCAGCCCAGCAGCCGCCCTATCCCTCTCCCTCCTCGCCCCCAGCGGCGGCCGCTGAGGGAGGGAGCGAGGACTACTTCTCCCAGCATGCAGCGCGGCAGCACAGCCCGGCCGGCGGCCGCCCTGCCCCGCTCTGCATTCTGGGAGCTGTAGTCTCGCCGGAAGGCGGGCGGGGGTGGGCTGCTGCTGCGCCTGTGCCACCGCCAGCCCGTGCCGCTGCCCCGGGCTCTGAGCGGGGTGGCCTGGGACAGCTCGGTCCCTCCTCCGGCCCGCCTGGCACAGCTCCTACCGGCGAGGGGAGGTCTGGCTTTCGGCGTCCTGATGGAGCCCAGCTAGAGGAGTACGCTACCGCCTCAGAAAGTTGGAGGAGAAGGAGGGGGAAGAGGAGGAGAAGAAGGAGGAGGTCTGCACAGCGATGTAGCCCAGAACGTGGAACGGCAGCCCGTGGAAGGCAGTTCAGCTCACCGCCCTGATCCCGGAGCATGGGCTAAAAACTATGTACCTCTCCCGCGTGGAAAATCATTGTTTCCTGCTGTTTCTGTTTGTCTTCCAAGCAGTATTTA
The DNA here is from genome assembly GCA_013397915.1 of Daphoenositta chrysoptera. Classification (NCBI taxonomy): domain Eukaryota; kingdom Metazoa; phylum Chordata; class Aves; order Passeriformes; genus Daphoenositta; species Daphoenositta chrysoptera. The sequence goes on from VZRO01004332.1 coordinate 206,662, forward strand.
TCCTGATCCTCTACCGAGGTGGACCTTCGAATGTGTTTCGCGGGTTTTTAGAGTCGCCTCATGTGGTGGATTACTCGAAGCCCCATGATGTGTACACAAACCTCAGCTTGTTTACCCGGGCTCCCAGTGAGGACACGATGCCATACTGCTCAGCGCAGTCCCCAGTCCTGGGTAGGTATGAACCATTCAAACACCATGGAACGGTGGTTTGAAAGAACCTCTTTGGTATGTCATAACCCTGAACGTGTCATAAATATAAGTTGTATCTTCTTCAGACTTCTCCACTTTGAAACAGGTGTGCGGATGTACTTACACTGACAAAATTTCCTCGTGTTAACTAACTTGTTTTTATTGGTTTTGTGAGGAAAAGTATTTACTGCCCTAAAAATTTCCAGTATTAGGAGTTTGGTTACATAGATGTCAAGATTGTAGAGCAAGAGGGACAACAGTGCATGGTGATAATATCAAGTTAGTAATACTTTTTTTTTTTTCTTGGCAGTCCTGTGTAAAATGTCCCAACAATTCAGTAACTGCATAACATTGACCTCTAACTTTGACCATAATTCCTGGGTTCTTTTTCTCAGCCTTATATCAAGCCTGTAGTTCAATATAAATTGATTACATTGACTTGAAGTATCATTTGTATGAGGATGTAGCTTGGCACCTTGCTCTTCATTGTTATCCTTTGGCCTATGATTGTTACACATCCTTTAGACTTAGAAACTTCTCCATTAGACTTAAAATCTGGTCACAGGTTAATTTATATTTACAGTAGGACCAAACCAGAGCTCATCTTAGAAGCACCATTCATCCAGCTTTTGCACTACTAAAACAGTTGAGGAATTTTAAGTCAGTACAAAGTCAAACCTATAAAGCAAGTGTGTTGCTAGTAAAGTGGTGGTGCAGCTCAGCTAGCAGTGAATCCCTTCCACTCAGCCAGCCATGAATGGATTAAGTTCCGTCAGCATGCACTCACAGCTGGTTTGGGGCCATCACCTCCTTGGAGTACTCTGCAGTAAGTTACTCCTGTCAGGTCTTTCCGTGCTGCACAGGTTTCTGCATGTCTACATGGTGCACACACCTAGCCTTGGACCGCTCTTCAGCAGTAGCTCTGCTGTTCTAGGAGAGCTGATCACTGCACATGGAGACTGTTCCGAGCAAATAGCTGACCTCGGTTCACCTGGAAGTTCTGTGGGAAGCCAGTGCTCTCGTGTCAAGTTGCTTACTTAGGTTAGAGAACTCTGCTGGGGCCCTTTGGATGAGCCTGCTTTGTAACAATGTTCTTTTGAGACGTTTTCTTCCTTCTCCTGTTGCTTGCAATTAAATTAAATACGCACAGTATGTATGATGGAATTGTAGGTTAACTTTGGGTATATGTTTCAGCATTTCCCTCAGAAATGGCGCTACTACATCCTGATATCCTGATAGCACAGAGCATTTTTGCACAGGTTTGCCCAGTGCACTGGAGCCCATCAGTTCTGGGGAGCTACAATTCTTTGTTTTCAGGCTGAATAGTTTTATTCGAAAAAGCACAGCAGAAACGTGACTTGCACCTTATTTGTCTCCACTACTGATGAAAATCCTCTCTCCTAGAGAGTCAGATGAGAGAGCTTTAGTGTCAAAAAAAAAAAAAAAAGAACCAAACAATTCTGCAGCTTGCCTGCAAACCATCAGATAAGCAAAAGTAGTGACATATATGGAGGAGGCAGATGCAGAGTAAAATTATACTAATCTGTGCTCTTAGAGCTGTGAAATCTTCTTAAGAACTCTTCTTCTGCCCATCACCGAAAGTGCTGAGAACAGGGGATTGTTCTGCAGGCGGTACTTCGGAGCTAAAATGGAAGCATGATGTTAGTCATAGACAGAAACAAACAGTAACTTGGCTGGGAGAAAAAAAACCAACCATGAGGCAAAGTATTTGTGGAAGTTTTGCTGTATGAAAATATTGAGTTGAGCATATGAACCATTGTTGAGGTGAAACACAAGTAATCTGGAGCACTGATACAGATTCAGCCTAAGAAAAATGACGTCTCTGCTACAACTTAACTTTTACTCAGTGATATTTCCCTTTAAATATACGAAGTAAATTACTACTTCTTGTATCACTGCATGCCAACCTCTTCTGGGTGCTTTGCTTTTTTTTTAACTGAGAAACATGCTGTTTTGTGAGGGAGTTGTCCTTTGTTTTGTATGCGATAGGCACGTATGAATTGAAATATAAATACTTTATAAACGTCTTGAATAGTTGTTGCCATCTCATAGTTGAATAGTTGTCTCTCATGAGACCGATTTTTCTGGGAAGCATTATATTGGAGAAAGCAATGCCTTTTAATATTAATTTCATAAACTCTATTAAATGAGATTTGAAATCAATTCTTGAGGACTCAGCCTCCAGTTCAGAGCTGATAATAAGTCACTGTGCCCACTCTAAAGCGTGTTAAAGTAACTGGAAGGATGCCAAATGGCTTAAATGGTTTCTGCATCAGGGCTTTTATGAAGTGCAGCACTTTTTCCATTTATATATGTAGTAGATCATTTTGATAACTGAATGTAAGTCATCTTGCAGCTCATCTGTCTATTTCCTGTCTTCTGAATCTGCAGCAACTTGGTTCTCCCAGGGCTGTGGAGTAAGAATTAAAGTATAATTGCTAATCATCTCTGCCGTAGAGGAACTAAACTCTCGCTGACTAGTGGTACTTTTTTAACACCTAGTGGTGTCCACTGAACGTTTTGTGACCAACCTGAAAAGCATTGCAGGTATTCAGTGTCTTCACTAATATTGTGAATAAATTACTCAAAGGTTAAAGTTTCCCTCAAAGGTTAAAGTTTCTACACAAGTAACCAGTTGCCTGTTTCTTCCTCCGTTGTTTTCAGAAAAAGCAAAGTGTTTATATGCCAGGATTGTGCTTCTTTAAACAGAACAAAATAGCTTTTAAATTCAAAATCTGACTTTCTCACATTGCATGCAAGACGTCTTGTTTCAGTTCATCTTTTCCTCTCACAAGGAAGAAGTTTGATGCTAGAAGACTTGGCTTTTTTTTGTTATTTCTGGTTTGGTTTAAAGGAGTACCTTCCTTCATGCATGGTATGTGCTGAACAAGTTGGTTTGGCCCTCAAGGACTTTAATAGTTGAAAATTCTGTCTGTAACTCTGCTGTTTATAATTCACTCATGCTATGGAAGGGTTTTTTTCTAAGCCCTTCTTATAGCAGTTACTACCTTTCACTCCCATCTGTCATAACCTGTTCATGAGCAGGACCTTCTGTTGTATTTAGTAGCTCCTGCTACATTTTCTAATGCTGCCAGAGTTTCTTCTCTTGGATTTAAGGAGAATTAAAAAGGTGACAGTGCTAATGCTGAGATTTATTTTCAGGTGCCGTTGAGGCAGCCTTGTATTCTATCATTAGAAACTGATGCTTAAAGGAAAGCTGTTGGTCTGATTTTTAAATTTTTTTTCCCTAGCAGTGGTAGAATTATACAACTATGACTCTGTTAATGTAGTATGTGGTGCTGCACTATCTGAGTGCAGCATTCACCCATGCAACTGTTCCTGTTTGCTCATCTTGTGTAAGTTCTGATTATTCTGATTGGACTTGGTAATTATAGCTGCAAACTCTAAATGTATAGCAAGGAGTTCAGAAGTCCTGGAGTTACTTTGATAAGGTGGGATAGATTTGGTCAAAGCCAATAGATCCCCTGACCAAGGCAAATATGCTGCCTAGAAAGTAAAGCAAACAGGGAGGGTGCTGTCACTGGCACCAGCTGACAACACAGACAGGGAATTGTGAGACCTCTCTACAGAATGAAATTTTCTATTCATTAAACACCCTCCATGTGATGGTACAGCACAGAAACATCTTAGGAACCAGGCCATGGAAAAATTGCTTGGACACTTCAGGGTGTTTATTTTGTACCTTGCCTCTGTTGGGATCCTGTGCTTCCTGGTATGTCTAAGATGGGTTTTTCTTCCTTTCCCAAAGCTGCACTTTGGCAGTTTTATTTATCCCTCTTTGGTCCAGCCTTCAACTGCTCTGTTCACATTTGGGATTTAATTGGATTAGATTGCATTAGCCTTTTGTTAGCTGAACAGCAGGGAGACATGAGAGCCAGAATGTAGCTTGTAGCCAAGGAGTGTAGGGCAGCCAGAGGTTTTGGGGATATAAGTCACACTGATTTTTTTTTTTTCCCTTCCCTTGGCATATTCTAGTTTGAGTTTCTGAGCTGATTGGTTTGAGGTATTGAGCCAGGCAGCATGGGAGAACACGATATCTTGAAAAACCTGGAAAATGCAAATGTTACACTCCTGAATGGTATGCTTGGGTATGGAAGGAGAGAACAGGAGGGAAGCTATTCACATTACCTTACTCATACCCTTATGTTCAAATGAAGATCTTATATTTTCTGGAATTTAAGGATTATTGCTGCAGAATCTTACTCTGCAATACAGAGTCCCGATTGTTTTATAGAAAACAAAACCCTGCCTTTGTGGGAGAATAAAAGGGAATAATTCCCTTTCTTATATTTTCCTTAGAGCAATGATCTATAGTTGAAATACCTGAATGTAATACTTCTTTAGCAAGCTCCAGTTGTCATCAAATCAATGGTTAATGGTGCTTCAGTTGAAAGATCTGATAATCAGCGGGTCCATAAATCTAAACAGCAACATAAACTACAAGTTGATAACATTGTTGGACTGAAACGTGTGTGTCTAAAAGGTGGAAAAGGAAACTGTATGCACAGAAGTAGGAAATAACATCATGAAATCTTCACTGTAAATGTGACCTAGATTCATAGCCCACAGAATGATTCTCTGAAGAACCACCCTTCTGTTTTGGGTACAAATGCATGGCAATGTACTCTGCTTTCCTGCTGCAGGTAATGCAGTGAAAATCAAATTCTTCTGTATTTTAAATAGTTGGAGAAGGACTGAAAAGTGAATTTGAGGGTCAGCTATTGCAAAATCTTGCTGACAAGCAAAAGTCCGGCTTTCTTTTTAAAAACAAACAGAAACCAACCAACAAAACCCATGCAGTGGGATTCAGACCAGACATTTTTGACAGCATGAGAAATGGGATCAGTGGGTCTTCAGACTGACCTTCAGGAAATGCCATTTGTGTGTTCCTAGAGGAGGAAGAGGAGACACTTATCAAGTACAGGATTGCCCATCAGAAATGTGAGGGGTACCAACTTCCTCAGAGTAGAAAAATGTTTCCCAGTTCTGAATGGACACTTAGAATTTTATGGCAGATTTAGTCCTTAAGCCCTGTTACTGCTCTCAAAAACCTCCAACCAACCCAAAACCAACCAACCAAACCCCAAAAAACCCAAACCCCCGAAACCAGGGGAGAGATGTTGCTTCTTCCTGTGTTAAACAGGATGTGGGTGCAGGCAGGCTCAATTTTTTTTGTTTGTTTTTGTTAGAATTGTAGCAGAGGCTTGAATATAGGATGGGCTGGAAGAAGCATATTTTGAACTCACTTGCTCATTTAGTCTTAGAACACACCTGTACCTTTTCTGCTCAATAAAAGCTTCTAAACACCAGGCCTAAATATTTGCTCTCTCTCAGGCTTCATTGTCAGAAGAGAGAATAATTTATTTTTGAGAGAATAATTTATTTCAGTGGTTTAAGAGGGAGTCTGACTTACAAGATACTGAAAACCTGATTTAGGACAGCCATAGCATTAATTATCAGCATGGAAAGAAAATAAAGTCTTGTTTATAACTATTTGAAAAGAAAACAACAATAACAAACTTGTCTTACAGACTTCTGGTGCAAAAAACCATTTTGCCTTTGGTAGCATGCCCTGCAAAGAATCTTTTAATACAACTGTTATTTGAAATTGTTAGCTTCTAACTATGATGTAGGTGAAAGTTTTTCCCTGGATTATTTAAGCATTGGATGTTAATCTTTTTCTGCATCTGTGCTTTAGTTTCTTAAAAGTTCACAGTTGTAGGAAACCATTAAGACACATTGATTTGTATATAAATATAAGTCTTCTGCTACTTCTGGAAGCTTTTCTCACTACCCAGGAGGACAGGCATTTAAATAATTGTAGAATTTGTTTATTCTTATTGTAACAATGAAATTTGTGTTAAAACGGTAATTGACACTTAATACTGGCTCTTTTTCACTCATGACTTGTCAGTATTTTTCCATCTGAAGAATGGAAGAATTAATGTAAAAATGCAGGCTTTTTTTAATTGGGTAAAAATTCTTGAACATATCCAGTATATTTTGTATTTAAAAACAAAGTGCTAAGTAGGGGAACAATCATATATAATTTCTTTTGCTACCCTGTGATTGTTCCTGAAAATATAACATCTTTCTTCTTCCTCAGTCCTGTCATCTGCTTCTCCCAACATTTTGAAGTACTGCCTGCTTATCACAGTGTATAAAATGAAATAATATAGCAATACAGCCATTGTGGCATGTGATTATAACATCAAATTGAACTTGATTGCTTTTAAAGGTAAAGCTGACATTTCCTAAAGCAATTGTATTCATCCAGGCTTTAAACTGTTTCATCCCTGACCTGCTGAATATCCACTCGCATATCTTTGTCCTTGAATCTCTTCTGAAAGAGGCTAAGAGAAATTTTCCAAATGGGTAGCAAAAGCAGATGTGTCTGTTCATCTTGAATAATTTCCAACGCTATTTCTTTCAGTGAATGCATTTATTCAAGGATCTCATCTAAGTAACACAAGACTGTAGCAGGCAGCCAGTCCCAGGGAAAAGCAGCTGTGCAGCAGCCCAGTGAGACTTGCTGGCCGTGCCAGGGCTCAGGATGCCTGGCAGGTAGCATGTCTTGCTGGTGCTCAGCCTGGCACCACTCAGTGGGGAGCCGGGGGAGGTGGCCAGCAGGCAGTGGTGACATTTGGCACATCTGTGTGGGCATTGTTAACTGTTCTCTGGTGGGGCTGCTGTCTGAAGGACTAAACATGGGTAGCTAATCTGGTAGGTCTGAATAAAGGTGGAGAAACATCACTGATCTTACTTGTTCTTTTTTCTCTCTCCTTACAGTTGGTCCATTAGCCATCACCTTCAGGGTGCTCCCTAGTGAAATGGTGATCATGAAGAGAAATCCTTTTGTTCAGCTCGGTGGCCACTACAGGCCACCTCACTGCTTTGCCCGCTACAAATCCGCCATCCTTGTGGCCTACAGGAACCAGGAGAAGCACCTTCGCCACCTCCTCTACTATATCCATCCTTTCCTGCAGCGCCAGCAGCTCAGTTACACTATCTACCTGATTCAGCAGGTAAATCTAAGTCAAATCTGCCTGCTGGGAAGCTTGCTACACCACCTAAGGGTTAGGCTCTGAACAAGAAATGTGACTCTTCTGATGTGGAAATCCTGTTTTATGCATGGGCTGAGAGGAGGTTAGGTATATGCTGTCCCATCTCCATGGCTGCTGATGATTGAAATACCATACCACTTGTCAAGATCATCATTCTGCTGTTAACTGGTTCTGTTGTGGGTTTTTTTTTTTTGGTGTGGGGGTATAAACTTGTCACTAAGTGGTTGTGCTGGTCTGAAAGTAAACCAGCGGGAGAAATGAACCCCCACACAACCACCTTGAGAAAGATTTCAGGTCGGAATTACAATTTAATAGATTGCAATAAATGCAATGATACAGAAACACTGGCTAAAAGTGGCAAAGTCAGAGTACAAGCCATCCCCTGTTGGTCAGAATGGTGGTCACAGTCTGATTAAGTGGTGGTTGCAGTGCCAAAAATCGTGGTCCTGTGGAAGGTGTGGTCCTCGTCTCGGTCCCTCGAGCGGTGGTGGTGTCCCAAGTCCCCAAATCGAGATTATATGCAGTCAGGTTCAGGTAGTACCTCCCCCAGGGAAGGAAGTTTCACAATGGAGTGAGGTAGTCCTATGTGTGATAGAATATTTTTGGAGTCCTTGATGGTCATTGCTGCCATCTCTTCTGCTGGTGCCATTGAGTTCGTGATGGCCCCTTAGCAGGAACAACCCCTTCAGGATGAATGGGACTGCTGCTTCACTGGAGGGAGCTACCACAGCTGAGTCATTGGGTGTGAAGAAAAGGAACACTATCCTGCCTCCCAGGGTTGCCTCTTTTTCCCCTTATTTAACACCCAGCTCGTAGCCTGATGAGTGGCTGTGCACTGGGCAGCTACTGCGAACGACCCATCATTAAGAGTTTGTGACAAAATGATGCAGAGGAAAGTAGAATACAGAGTTTGGTTACACCCCACGTTAGCACTTTCCTTTTGTAACTCAGGACAGTGGTAACTTGTATTTTCCTCTTTTTGGGAGATGCCTGTGGTTTGTCTGTAGCTTGTCAGTGTGGCTGCTGAGCAAAACCTGGAGACTAAGTGCTGAAGTGAAGCTGGATGTTTTTAGTCTGTATCAAATACAAACATGTGGCTTGATCCTGCTGTGGGGCAGCCTGTGCAGGTCAAACAGCCTTTTGTACCTGACATGGGCTGGTGTTGCAAAAGATCAGTGGCAAGGGAGCAAGTTTCGGATTCATCAGTTAAAACCAATAGTTTATTGGGAGGGCAAAGAAGCTTTTTTGTTTGACCAAGATCTGTTTTTCTCATTTGTAAGCTTTAATAAACAGTAGTCAGGGCAAAAGTGTTGCTGTGCAGATTACACCTGAGGATTGGCTTATGGGTGTCTTGAAAGTCAGCCTTCTTCAGGTGCCAACAGTGCACAGCCCCTGACACAGCAAAGCTGACAATTGTTGAGAGTGTGGTGAAGAGGATGGGTGACATTTTCAAAGCTGGGAGCATGGAATTTGCAGCCAGTATTGATTCATTCAATTGAATAAGGCTTTTTGACTAAAACAAATTTTAACTGAGTTATCATCTTTGTTGTTTTGGTGAAGAAATGCAGGTTTTCTTTTCCAGGTAGGGACTGGTTCATTTAACCGAGCAAAGCTGCTTAATGTTGGTGTCCGGGAAGCCATGAAGGATGAGGAGTGGGATTGCCTTGTCCTGCATGATGTTGACCTGGTCCCTGAGAATGATTATAACCTCTACATTTGTGATGAATACTATCCCAAGCACATGGCCAGTGCCATGGATAAGTTTCAGTACAAGTAAGTGCCTCCATTTGCTTCCTGTGGATATATTCCAATTGGTTCACTTTCTGTTAGAAAGTATGGGTGGGAACAGTGAAAGACACAACCTTTATGAGGTTTTCTACATGTTAGTTTTCAGTAGTGACTTCCCTGGAAAAGGATATTCTTGTCCCAAGCATGCGATCTTGAATGTTTCCTTGCCTGTAGTTCCCTGTTCCACAGTTAGCTCAGCTTGGCAAATAACTGGCAGGTTTCTGTTTGACTTTCCTTCGGGGAAAAAAGTATAGGGTGGGAATATTGGATCACGGGGAATATGATGTGATAGGATACAGGTTCTTTAAACTCATCCAAGATACGAATTTTGAAACCAGCTTATTTTGATCTGCTTTGGGGGAAGGTGGTGGGAAACAATGAGGGGAATGGAACATTATGGGAATCACACTGGGTTTACTGTTTTGGGGTTTGGCATGGTCATGACAGTGTCTGCAAGTATGGAATTAATGTATGTGTGACTTGGATCACGTTGTTAGTTGTGGAGGACTGGTATTAGCCTTCAATAGTGATGCTTTGCGTTTTGTTGGCTGGGGTTTTTTTGGGGGGTAGTGTTTGCTTGCTTGTTTGTTTTCTCTTTTAGTCTGCCATACAAGTCCTTTTTTGGGGGCGTGTCTGCTCTGACACCAGAACATTACATGAAGATGAATGGGTTTCCAAACACATACTGGGGCGATGGTGGTGAAAATGATGACATTGCTACAAGGTACCAATGCACAGGACAGGCTTGAAATGGATGTAAGCTGGCAAGTGAAGCATAGCAGCATCCTAGGAAAGGAACTAAGACATTGTTCCTTCATGTGCTTGCACTATGATTATAATCCCAAATGCTCTTGGTATTGGGAATGCTTAATGTCAGAAGGTGCTCAGAACCTATGAATCCAATCACTGTGTGCTGGGAAAACAAAGCTTTCTCATTTCTGGAGAGCAGAATGTTACTTCACATCCTTGTGCCTTCAGTGCAAGGGGTTATAGCCACTTGTAGTTGACAAGTGCCTCCACTGATGTTGATAGCCCCAAGGGAGGGAAGGCATCTGCAAGCCTGAGGAATAAGAAGGTACTTAGCTAATTCTCAGATAGCGGGGAATTTAAGTTAAGTACATTTAGGTTGCTCCAAGTGTTACCTAATCACTGATACTTGGCATTAAGGAACACAAGGAATTCCATCTTTTGTCTGCAATGCTGGGTGATGGAGAAGCCTGTGTACCAGTGTGAGTCAGTGACAGCAAGAGTTGATGGTTTTTCTTGTACTTTGGTTGCCATGGCAGCAGCATTCTATAGACGAGTTTAGTTCCAGGTGCTCTGCCTAATGTGAATTCTTCAAGTACAAAATCATGGCTGCAGCTTCTCTATTCAGCATTGGAAGTGCACTGTGCATCTTTATGATCCAGCACTGAGGCAGGCTCATGGGGAGTTTATAAAACTAAACTGACCATGGAAGCCTCTGTTATTTTTGTCTTGCATAATGTGACAAGTTACATGAGTTTTTTTTCAAAGCAGTATTCATCTGAGAATTGAAAGCCGGGTTTTCTAACATAGAATTCCTCCTTTGCCTTTCAGAGAAAGCCAACTAAAAGGGTGTGTGGTTGTTTAGAGAGCCAGCATTTATGAAAGGAATAGAATGCCAGGAAAATAGATCTTTACATCAAGTACTACAATGCTGGGTCTATTCAGCTGTTCTTAGTATAGCTTAGGCATCTAATTTGGTGTTTGATACCAGGGGTATAGAGTCATGCCAGTTATGCATAGGAGTACACTTCTTTGAAGAGAATCCTGGAAGGCAAGTGAATTATATAGCTCCCAAAATATCCCTTTCTGGAAGGGAATTAGAGTATATATTTTCAGAGAAAACTTAGACTAATGATTAGCAATGTTTTGGCCCAGAGATACATGGAGGCCATGGACAATGCCTGTTAATGATTTATTCACATTCTGAAGTCTCAGCCTGCAGAAGTTAGGAATGAACTGGCTGTTCTTCAATGACCAGCTGGGATCTGGGTTTTAGGAGGTGCTCAAGCACTTCTTACCATGTAGCAAAAAAATTAATGAATCTCTTTTTTTGACATTTCAATGACCAATTTCAAAAAGTTGTGTGCAAAGATGATTTTTTTCTTTTTCTGGGATACTCCCTATTAAAAGCAGAGTTAATGAAAAAACTGCCAGCTGCTAGTTATAGTTGGCAGACTGCAGTACTCTATAATACAAGTTTTAACAAATACCAGGTTCTACCTTCTATTAGAAGAAAATACTACTCTAATTGGAGCCATTCTTGTGTTAACATATTCAACTACAGGAAAGACTGTTGGGCTCTTCTTAACAGTAAATGAATGTATTAACTGGTCCAGGCTACAGTTTTAGTCTTATTTTGCAATGCAAAAAAACTGTAACAGCAAAGCTAGTTTAGTGTTCTTGCTTTTTTGTCTCTTTATGATTGAATGTGCCATAAGCTTATGTTCAGAAAACAAGAAACTTTGGCTAAAACTCCATCTGAAATAATAGTACTATAACACTGTCAGTGAAGTGTTATAATCATCTGATGGCTCTAGCCTAACAAATATTTTCAGTTCTGTAGCCTTTCAGCTTCATAACATTCCTGCTGTATCAGATCCCGACGGAACACAGTCAAATGCTGCAAACATGCCAGTCAGATAACCTTAATTGAGCAAACATTCCTTCTTACATCCACAGGAATTTTCTCTGCCTAAGGGCTGTCCTGTGATAACAGAGGTTTGGTAGCCCTAGCACTATTAAAGGCACTTTTTATTGGCAGAGTAACATAGATGCTATCAGCAATGAGTTGTGGGTTGCTTGAAAGTCACCCAAAATGCTGGTTGTAGAAGCTCTGTGCTGGAATTCTGAGCATTCAGTTGCTCTTTTCTTAACTAACTATCCTGCAGCTGAGCTTACATATGTTTGTCTGGTGCCTGTATTTATCCCTAATCTTTTATGAACCGGTCTAATCAGGCCATGTGAATGAATGGCACTTGTCAAAGAACAGAGAGGCTTAATCTGGTTTTGAAACTCAGGACTGGCTTCCTTTAGAAACTGCAAGTTTGAGGTCTTTGTTTTTTTTTTTATTTTTAAGTTTAGGTGATGGACCTCTAGGCAGCAAAAGCTCTGCTCTTAGGAGGAAGTGGAATAATGCTCATTTGTCACATTCAGGGGAATTGCTCTTGAATGCTCTGTATGTTGTAGTTCATTCCCTGCTTGCTCTAATCCCCTTGTGCCCTGTCAAAGTGCACTGCAGCTGGGAGCTTTCTAGCCCAAGCCTGGCCAAGAGCCTGCTAGAGAAGATCATGTGGCCCTGTGCTGCTTCTGCACTTTGTTTTTATTGCATTAACACTGAAAATCATTTCTGACTCTAAGCCTGGAAGTGGCATCTTTATGCCTAAGCAAACATGTTTGTATGTTGTCTCAAAGGATTCACTTAGCAGGAATGAAAATAGTGCGGACATCACCTGAGCTTGGACGCTACCGAGTGATGGACTACAAGGAAGAGACAGAGACCCAGGAGCCTTGGAGGAGGTACTGGGTGGGGCTGCGGGCTGCTCTGTGCCTTGTGGCAGGTTGGCTCTTGCTGCTGTCTTCCCTAGCACAGGCTAAGTATGCCTCGTGTCACTGCTGCTTTTTCTGCTTTAGGGAGGCTATTTAAAAGCAGCCCCCAGTCAGTTTCAACTGAATCATTTGGCTCCTGTCTTCACATTTGAAGGGTTTCTCCTGGTTTCCTACCTTTTCTTCCTATTGAGAAGGACACATGCCAGCTAGGAAGCTAACACATCAGATTTAAACATTAAATTATTCAGGAAGTAAAACTAAAAGAAAAAAAATACTGCCTGTCTTGTAAATAGGGAGATTTCAGTTTAAAGAGGCACTATGTTACAAGTTCCCAATAATAAAAGCTTGCTCTTCAGTCTGTGTGGAGTTACAATGTGCCATTCAAATAGTGGAAAGCAATATTCTAGTTTGGAGACACGAGAAAGGTGCTATGAGAGACTTTATCAAGGACTGTTTTATATAGAAGAGCTGGAGGAGGGTGTTGGGTCAAGTGTGGTGGAGGCTTCTCATACCGACAGTGCAGATTTCTCTTTATCATCTCAAAACTCAGGTTTCCATAACAACCCTGTCAAAAACCTACCTACAGCAGCCCATGTACACCGTGGCTGCAAACTTCTGCATCGCGCTCCCAGATCTCTCTAAGCTGCTGACAGCTCCTTGGCTTTTGGAGACTGCAGCTGCCACCTCACTGGTCTCCCTCTCTGATCAGGGTCCAGTCCAAATTGTCCTCCTTGTTCGGAATACTCAGTGTGAACTTACTCTAATCTGTTCCGTCTGTATCGTGGGAAGAATTGTCTCAGGGCTTTTCTGCCCGCAGGAAGACTCTTTCTTCTGCAGCTTCAGCTGCAAGTGTTACCTTCTTTCTTCTATCTAACTGCAGGTACTCTTCCTCCCTCAGGCCTCCTTCCCGACACAACACCAGAAAAACATGGAAAGCTGATGGAATGAATACATTACAGTTCAGGCTCCTTTCCAGGACTAAGCATCCTCTTTATACCAAGATCACTGTGGACATTGGATATGTTCCCCCATTTTCTTAAAGAGACTGAAAACAAAAGGAGAGGTTGGGTGCCACATGGGCATTCAGGCAATTTTTCCTTTGGAGTCTGCCCCACCTGAGATTAACCCTTTTGCCTTTCACTTTCCTTCAGACTGTTTCAGATTTAGAAGAGGCTCCAGGAATAGGGTATGACAGCTACTAAACAGTCTGTGGCTTACTGTAAAAATTGTCCAAGTCACTGTAAAACTGACTCCTGAGCCATGTCTCTGTGACAGGAAGCTGATCCAAGCTTTCTGGAACCCTTGTTCAGTAGCTGGATAGCTCTGTCCTGCTTTGTACTTAGGTGTTAATTGGGATGCAAGCCATTCTGTCAGACTGGCCTCTGACGTGTTGTATTTTGAGAAAGTGTTGAATCCAGTTACAGTTCTATAAATATCTTATGTGAATTTGAGTAAAATAAATTGAGTTATGTGTTTGGCTTAAGAGTTTTATAAAATATTGAATAAGAGTGTAATAAAAGAGAAAGTTGCCCTGAAAACAGAGTTTAAATCCCTGATTGTTTTTTTTTTTTCTGATCTGAACCACAGCTATTTAAATTATTTTATTGTAGCTGCAAGTAATGCAGACTGAATGGGACTTGAGGCTGTCACCTAGTCTAACCTCCTGCTCAGAGCAGGGAAATTAATCTATTACTAGAGTTGTTGCTCAGACATTAGTATCATTCAAGGTTGAGATGTCTTCAATATGAAGTGCTTCTGAGAAATTAAATATTAGAGCAAAAATTAAGTCAAACATGTCAACATGGCAGGAATGCATTTGTACTTACCTGACGGTGAGACTGACACAGTCTGCCCAAACCCTTACCCTTGCTGTAAAATTTCTTTCTCTGCCACCTTAGTCTGTAGCACTGCCTGCCAGGTCCAGTTATTTTGAGAGTGTGACACAAGGTATTTTGGCTTGTTACTTGAAGATACAAAAATTCCTTCATCACTGAAAAGCTCCATCTATGCCACTATACCCACAAAGTTTCAGTCTTTACAGCTGGAATAATGTCCTAAAAGAAACTCTCCCAAGCCTGGCTCCACATCAACATGTAAAGACAATTAAATACAATGCAGTAAGGCAAGTGCTGTAATCAAGATTTTGCACAAATGCTGCAGCACAGTGGAACAGCTGCTTATCCACAGATTTTCACCTGTTCCTTAAGCAAGACTCACAGACGATAATGGCCTGGGTATGTATACAAATACACACTCTGCTAACAGTGTGGCCCAAAGCATTACAGTGTGTGGAGAGGAATTTCTCCCCATCCAACACATCTGGCAACTGCTGTTCCTTCCCAATCCCTGGAGA
The DNA here is from genome assembly GCA_013397915.1 of Daphoenositta chrysoptera. Classification (NCBI taxonomy): domain Eukaryota; kingdom Metazoa; phylum Chordata; class Aves; order Passeriformes; genus Daphoenositta; species Daphoenositta chrysoptera. The sequence goes on from VZRO01004332.1 coordinate 221,671, forward strand.
AAAACAGGTATCCTGCTGCAGAATGAGACTGATCACTGCCATGGGTTACGTCAGCAGTCCCTCAGCGGGGGACAGTGCGTGTGAAGGATGAGACACTCTGGAGTTCAGTAGATTGCATTTATTGAGAGATTTGTAACACCTCCTTACCCATTACCATTACTGCCCTTCCCTCACACATAAGCAGTTTTTCCTTAGGCTACAAAAAATTAACTTTTCTCATCAAGTTTGTAGTTCTTGAAGAATTATTGTGCTTTTAATGAAACCACAAATAAGTTTAGAAATAGTTGCAAAACCAAATTTTTTTCCAGGGGCTTGGTTCAAGTCCTTCCACTGGACCAGCCCAAACAAGGACACTTTTTCCAATGTCCCTGCAGAAAGTGCATAGAAGAACACAAGGACCTGTCCCTTGGGTCAGTCTGTAACTCCAGTCCTCACAAAAGGAAACTCTCAACCACTCAATGAGATGCTGTCAAGGAACACTTTACTTTCTCCTGTGCTACTGAAGGACTCTTCCAAGCAGGTGCTGGAAGTCATCTGCTCTAACAGCAGCCACAAAGGAGATCTGTTGCCATTTCCTATAACCTGGGACATGCTGGCCCCTATGAGACCTTGGGCTGCACACTGAAATCCACCGTGATGTTGATGTACAGCGGGTTGTGTTCCACTGAGAGCAGTTTATAGGAACAGGAATTCAGCCCGTCTGTCTTCCATGTTCTAGAGACCTGACGGAGAAGCTTCATCCTGAGGACAAAGAGGAGAAAAATCTTCACTGACATGCGCAGGAGTGGAGTTTTGAGCTCTTTCCCAATAACTGTAAATTTGGAAGCAAAGCTACTGCCATTTTCTATCTACTGGGAATGCAAAGTCCTGCTTCCGCTGTCTTCGGCACAAGCATATATGGGGAGAAAAATCCTTTGGAGCAATCTCTGAAATCATATGCTTATATCATACCTATGTAACTGTAATTCTGGGAGTTTCTAGGGAACACCACTCAGTCAGTTCTAGGAAGATCTCATGTACACAAAACAGCTGCCAGCTGTGTATAGTAATATCACACAGGTGTCCCCCAGAGCCTCTGGGTACCACAAAATGCCTCTGGCCTAGAGCAGAGAACTTGGTCCCCAGGTGCCTGGCTCAGCCACAGACCAAGACAAGGCAAGGTAGAAACCTGTTCCTGACCCACCTCTCTTGATTCTCCTCGTTCCCGTGGTCGCGGTTGTGGAAGATCATCGTGTACCTGGCCACATCAGCAGGCGGCCTCACCACTTTCATCTTCTGCATCTCAACCCTGCAAGAAGCAGTAAGAAGTACTGTGAGGAAGACAACACCTATAAACCAGCTGTTAATGATAAAAACCCAACAACTGGAGACTTCATCTCTTGTAGATGCTGTGGAAGCAAATCTATAGAGTTGTGAAAGCTCATCTGCATCTCTTCCACAACCCATTTTGCCAGAGGAATGAGGGTCAGAGTTGCATTTCTGGAGAACAGGTGTGGGGGGCGGGTGACAGATACATCTTTCCTTTGAACAGAAGCAGGCAGCTACTACAGTAGAGATTTACAGCTTAAAGCACACATTTTACAACAGAGTACATTTATATCAGTATTGACTGGACTACTCTGTACTGCCCTGTCGCAAGTCTCCACATGTTCTGCAACAAGTTCATCTCAACTCCTGCAATAAAACCCCTATACTTGATAGTTCTCCACTTTAAAAAAAAAAAAAGAAAAAAAAATTAGAGGTTGTTTTCTTTTTTAATAGCTGGCAGACAGCTGCAAAACTTTTATTTGCTCACATGAAGAAAAATTCTCTGAGAACAATGCCAGAAGCACTGAGCCCTATGCACGGATCTAAGTGTCTGACATCGGGCACTTGGTTGGAGCTTTTGACCTTACACGTATCTGAGGAGCACAACTTTGCTCTGACAGCAGAAAGAAAGAAACTTTATGACAAGGGAATTAAGGAACAGTCCACCTCTTTACTAGTCACTCACCAGCTGAAAGAAAAATAGGAAACCAAGATTTTAAAAAACTGAGCCCCTTACAGATTTCCATGACTTTGTAGCAGTAAATTATCAAACAACTACAACAAATGATCTGAAGAATCTCTTTGTGATTCACACCTTAGGAGGGGGCCCAGAAGAGACCATCATTCATGTTTGTTCCAGAAGCAGAACAGTAGAATCTGAGAGTCCCCAGCCTGAATTTTGAGGGCACCGAAGGGATGCTGCCATCTGCTGACTTCCCTCGGGAAGGCTCCAAGCATCTTTCCACATAACAACCCACCAGACAGCAAGCTTGCCCTTACCTACCCCTGCAAACTCGGTCACCAGCCCAGCCCAGCCCAAGGCCCAGCCAAGAGGAAAGGTACAAGCCAAGTTCAGTTGCAGAGCACACACTCTGGGTCATGACTTGGTTTCCCCACCAAGAGCTCAAGAGCTCCAAAGTTACAAAGTGCCACACACAAGCATCGCTTTTGTTTTCAACTCCTTGCAAACACAGAGAACCTCAGTAAATCCTGCTGTCCTGCTGCTTCTCTTCTGCCCAGGGAAACATCTGAAAGAACTATCACCCTGGGAAGCCAGGGAATAAGATGCCACCAAGCCTACACTATAAAAGCCAGCTCCCAGGAGGTCACAGAGAAGTTGGTGTGTCTAGGCAGGAGTAAGAAGGAAAAAATTGTGGTTGTGGTTAAAAAGGGCCCAAACAGACCTTTTGGATTTCTTGAGACACAGTTGACCAATATGCTGGACTGACACTGAGAAACACTTTCATTTGGAAGTTCCTAACTTTCAACACACTTGATCCCCTGTATATTTACATAACATCACGAGGGATATAAATTTTATGTCCCCAAAATTTGTTTGCATATTTAAGCAACTGAAAAGGATAACTTAAAAATGATGCCAAGTTACAAAGCCAAGTTACAAACTGATTGGCTCTGCCAGCAGAGCGTGTGGAGTTGTGGCTTCTTATCTGTTGTTTGCTTGTGGGTTTTTTCTCCATTTACTAATAGCAATGCAGGATTAGAGGTTTCTTACTAGGCAAAGGGCAAAAGATCAACAAAAAAGTTTTGCTGACTTCTTTGTTCTTCTTTCTCTCCAGCCAACAGGTTTCTCTTACGTTGTCAGGCACGGCTGCAAAACGAGTTTTCACAAGAGCGAAGGGCATATGCATATATACGTAGCCTTTCTAGAATTCAAGTTATTTGCTACCTTCACTATAATCAACACCACACAAATACAAACTAAGCCCAACTTGGAGTAAATCCAGTAGTCAAATGCAGAACACCCTGTCCCACACTATTTCAAAGTACTGGAACTCAATACATTTGTGTGTGTCTGGCAAACCACACTGCAGACTTCAATTATAACCAATTTCTAAGCGAGAATACAAATGGTGTGTGTCTGAGACAAACTCAAACCAACCAAATAACTTAACCCACACCCAGCCAGCAGTGCTGTGAGAAGGAGGACTAGGCATCAGACATACCTAACCCTTGCAAAGAGGAAATTGCTCACAGAACTGCATCTTGCACTTCACATCTCCACTGCAATATTGTTCAATACTGGTTTGAATGAAGACCCCTGTAGTGTTGTGCTCTTGCAGGCTTGGTGTGAAGTTGTGTCAATTTTTAAAAACTTTTTAAAACTAATTCCTCATTGTTTACCTGATTCGAAGGTCATCATCTTCTCCACCCCAACCCCAGTAGTTGTTAGAGAATCCATTCACTTTGGAAAACTGATCTCTTGTAAGAGCAGTTACACCTCCAAAATATCCCCGGTACCGTAACCTAGAGGTACAAGAAGAGAGAATGAAGAATTAAAGTCAAATTCCATCAACAATGAAAATACCATCTGATACTCCAGATCTAGACATGTCTTTCACAGAGTTAAGGGTGCACAGATCCTTAAAAGCTGGTCCTGTTCTCTTCCTCTCACAAAAAAAAATGGTGATTTGCTTTAGGCCAGAAAAAGTTACCTCTCCAACTGAGAGAAGCTTCTCTCTCTTTACACAATTCCCCTTGCCAGCCAAAAAGGTATTTCACTTCAGGGGCTCTGATGTATAGAAAAGCAACAAAGCTATGCACTAATATAGTGGAAGCTTTGCAATAACAATAGCGAGCCATTGATTATCACAGAGCTGAATCTGAAAAACTTGGAATGAAATCAGCTCACAGCAAGGGGACGTGCTACTGGATATTGCAATAACAATTCCAAGGCAAGGTACAGTGCAAGTTACTTAGTAACCCAATGTAATGGAGCTCAGCTCTAAAGGAGATTAATTTCTAACTTTTACCTTCCTCATCCTGAAAAATGCATCTACTTTAAACAGCTGTTTACATACCATGTTTATTTATCTTAGGCCATTCTGCTAATTGCTTTTTATGATGCCCTCCTCTGTCTTGGCCCTTAAAGTAACATTACAACACAGCCTCTACTGCCTTGCCCCAGCCCATTCAGAGGTGATGGGCACATGGCTGCAGACTGCGTTTTGATTTGTACACGTATGTGAATCTAAACAGATGAACAAATTGCCAGGGCTAGAAAGTACTCATTATGGCATTTGACATGCCAGACAATGCTTATTACTATTTCTGGTTTACCAGGAATGTAATTTAAAAAACACCAAAGGAGAAAAAAAACAACACAAGACCCTCAACACAACCTTTTTCCTGGCTGATTTTTGCTCCTGTCACAGCATCACAGAGGAATTGTGAAGGTCAAAGGGGCCCCTGGAGATCACGTAATCCAGCCTCTCTGCTCAGAGCAGGGTCTGCTAGAGCAACTTGCTGAGGAACATGTTCAGTCAGATTCTGAGCATCTCCAAGGATGGAGACTCCACAACCTCTATGGGCAGCCTGTTCCCAGTATTTGACCACCTTCACAGTAAAAAAGCGTTTTCATATGTTTAAGTGGAATTTCCTGTATTTCAGTTTGTGCCCATTACCTCTTGCCTTTCACTTAGAAGGGTCTGGCTCTACTCCCATCCATCAGGTATGTATACACATTTCCAAGATTCCCCCTCTGCCTTCTCTCTGCTAAACAGTCCCAGCACTCTCCGCTTCCCTCACATGTCATTGCTCCACTATGTCCCAGAAGTGGACACAGCACTCCAGGTATCATCTCCATGGTGCTGAGTAGAAGGGAACAATCACCTCCTTCAACCTGCTGATAACTCCCCCCAAAAGCAGCCCAAAGATGCCAGTGGCCTTTGTCACAAGGGCACCTTGCTGGCCTAGATCCTGTCCTGTAAAGCTGCTTTCCAGACAGTTGGCCTCCAGCAGCTACTGGTGCACAGAGTTACTTCTCTCCAGGCGCAGGACCCTGCATTTACCTTTGCTGAACTTCTTTCAGATTCCTGCTGGCCACATTCTCCAGCCTGACAAAGGCCATGCTACATAAACCAACCCTGTGAGATTTCTGTCCTCTGAAAACCTGCTGAGGGTGCAATCTGCCCCATCTTCCAGGCTACTGACGAAGATACTAACTAGTACCAGCCCTAGTATCAAACTCTGGCATAAACCAGTAGTAACTGGCCTCCAGCTGGACTTTGCTCTACTGATCAGAATCTTTTGAGCCCAGCAGTTCTGGCAGTTTTAGCCCATCTCTGTGTCTACTTACTAGTTCATACTTCATCACTTTGTCAGTGGGACCATTATGGGAGACAATGTTGAAAGCCTTCCTAAGATAAACATTATCCACTACTACACCTTCATCCAAGCTAGTCAAATCAGAGAAGTCTAATCAGGTTGGTCAGGCCTGACTTGTGAACAGATTTGTTCTCTCCCCTTTATCTCGTCTCCTGGAGGAGACAAGCTGCAAGGTAGAGGAGGTCCCATCAAGTTTTAATTACACATTACTGCCTTGAGACTTCTGCTATGGATACTCCAGAGGAATGCAGTAACCAGATGGAATGGACAGCAAGGAGGTCCCATAAACAGGAACAGCAGGGCAGAGCCCTCCCCAGCTGTGCCTTCAGGACAGTCACCAACAGGAACACATTCTATTCCAGCAGCCTGACAGTTTGGGAACTGCCTGCCCATGCACACATCCATATACACACCCCACTGCTTGCTCATTCACCCTGTAGTTTCCCTACACCACTGGAGAGGCAGACACCAAAGGAGCCAGAGCTGAGGTGCATTCGGAAGAGTAGGGCCAGCAGGTTGAGGGGAGATTCTCCCCCTCTACTCAGCCCTAGAGAGGCCACATCTGGAGTGCTGTGTTCAGTTCTGGTCTCCACAGTTCAAGAAAGACAAGGAACTGCTGGAGAGGGTCCAGCAGAGGCCACAAAGATGATGAGAGGTCTGCAGCATCTCTCTGATGAGAAGAAGCTGCGGGAGTTGGGCCTGTTAAGTCTGGAAAAGACTGAGAGGGGATTTCATCAATGCAAATAAATATCTCAAAGGTGGTGCAAGGGGATGGTACCAGACACCTGAGTGGTTTCCAGTGACAGGATGAAGAGCAATGGCCATAAACTAAAAACACAAAAAGTTCCACCTCAACATGAGGAAGAACTTCTTTCCATGGAGGGTGGCAGAGCACTGGAATAGCTGCCTATGGAGGTCATGGACTCTCCCTCTCTGGAGATACTCAAAATCCACCTGGACAAGTTCCCGTGTCACCTGCTCTAGGAGACGCTGCCTTGGCAGGGGGGTTGGACTGCATGATCCCCAGAGGTCCCTTCCAACCCCATCCATTCTGTGATCCTGTAACCAGGACAGTGCTGCCCACTCAACCCTTCTCAGGCAGCGCAGAACTGGCAGGGCCCAAGCACAACTTGCTCACAGTTGACATCACCTGCAAAAAGGCATCTCTGTAACAACCCCTGTAACCACCCCTTCCCTGAGGACAAGGGAACATCAGCTCCTTTGGAATTTTTAAAATTGGACTGAAGAATACGTACAATAGGAATGGTCAGGAGGAAAAGATGTTGTGCTGGTCTCAAGGAAAAACCTTTATTAAAATAAAAGAGTTTTCCCAATCTTATCTTCAAAGCTTTAATATATAAATCTTCTGTCTAAATGCATCTAAAACTGAGCTGTAGTTTATATAGCTAAAGACAAGGCACTGGATGTCCAGAGGAACATGGGTGCTAAGATTACTGCACACTGCATCACAATAGAATATAGCCCCCTGGAAGAAAAATAATTCCTCCCACCCCACACTGGGAAACTAAAACAAAAAAACCCCAAAACCAAAAAACAGACAAATAAACACCTCCCCCAAAAACACCCTAAAACCAAACCAAATCAAAAAAATTCCCACAAAACACAAACCAACCCACATTCCTGCCCAGGATGTTTTGTGTTTATACAGACAAGTTCAGTTTTCTCTACCTCATCTGAGCAACATCTCTCAGTATGCTCACCTCAGCTGCAGCAAAACACTGAGGTCACCCAACTGGGATTTTGACCTCTGGTATCAGCTCAGTTCAAGTATCATTCTTGAGCTCAGAATCTGAATTCCTTTAGACATGCCTTGGAAGCATTATTAACCATTATTAACACCACTTCATGGATGGCATAAACACAAGCAATAACACAGAAAAAGTATTACTCAGATTCAAGCCACCACTATTCCAGTGGAATACTCTACAAGGCTCTGCAAGTGCTCCAAAAGCCTGTCACAAGCCTTGTATGTATGTACTTGTTCCAGTTGTCACTAAATGACTGGAAAGTGAATATTATTCTGTGTAAGTATTGACACATCCCACCTCTTTCTCATATATTTAACAAAGGAAACGCAGAAGCAAAGCAGAGCTTTACTTCAAAAAAAAATGAGATCAGCTTTTGAAAAGCCCACTTCTAATCAATATTTAGAGTAACGTGACATGAAGTGAATCTTAAAAGAAACAAGTTCAATGAAAACACTTTTAGTCATTAAATTTACCAAGCTCAGGAGCCTTTTCTCTCTGAGGTGGACTGAACATGACTCTTCATTTTAAACTATTTATATCACATGAGCACTTAGGGGACTCATTTAAAAATCAGAATGTTCTTGTGTTATACACTGTTCAGTCAAATAATTAAAGGACAGACCTATCCCTTGGCAGATTCCCACACCTGAGCTCTCAATATCAGGCATCACCTCTTCAACAGCAGACATAAATGTCAAGTTCTGCTATAGTAAGATCACACCCTCAAACCACAGGCTCAGGAAACTGTAAATGTGTATCTAGCTTTGACAGGTTTCTGCACAACCTCTGGCATGCTGCTTTCCTCTCGAAACACCCCTTAATTCAACCCTAGAAACCAGAACAATGATCATGATCATTTGTACAGGAGATCACAGGGCTGACTTCAGAGGTGTCTGTCCAGTTCTGTACTCCAGAGAGGAGACGTGTCACCACCAGAAACCTGGTGTCAGGAAGAAGGGTAGATACCAGCATACAGCTCCATCAGATGAGGAACATTATCAGTAACATGGCATTTCCCAGTGGGTATTCTTTCCATATTCCTGGTTTCCTACCTGTATCCAGTATTGTTCCTGCCAACTACAAGGTGCTTTGGTTGTGTGTCACACATGTAAATGTTAAAGTCATTTTCTGGCACCAGATCCACATCATGGAAAATGAAACAGTCCCAGTTTGCTTCTTTTAGGGCCTCTAGGTATCCTACATTCAGCAGTTTAGCTCGATTAAACTTGGTGTTGCCAGCCTGTGGAAGAGAATGGAAAAAAACAAGTCTGAAGAAGGTGGCACAGCTTTTGAACCAGAGCTGCTCCCGGGTGTTTGTTGTGATTTGCAACCACATCCACGTGGCTTTTGCAGAGCCCCGACAGCAGGGACTGCACAAAGAGTGCCCCATAACACTGGGCACAGCATCCGAGTGACCAAAGGTGCAGAATGTTTCTCCAGCCTCTATTCACCATGAACACACTCAGCCAGGGCCAGGAGAGCCCGTGGTTAGCTGGGCATCCCAAGAGTGAGTGCTCCATGATGTGGCTTAACCGCCCTTCTGCCCCAGCTCCTGGAGTTACCATCAGGCTTCAAAACACAGAGGTATCAGTACAGTCTAAAAACTGCTGTTCCATACAACTGGGTCAGTAAGGCTTATGGAAGTTTTTTACAAAAAAGGAAAACCAAATCCCCCTGTTAATCCCATGCTAGTAAGTCTCTAGATGTCAGAGCCCTTGCCACAAATGATTTATGCTTGTCCCCTCAGCTTGGAGGCCAGCAATGCTGAAAGAGCTCCCTGTGTTTCCTCAGCTCACACACAGGTGGCAGAGTGGGAAGTGAAAAGCGGGTCTCTTCATTTTTACCTCCTACCTATAACCTGATTATGCTGTTGCATGGGGCCTGCTCCTAGCACAGAGCTTCACCTTCTTTTTACTAGTCTTCATCGTTTGCTTTTTCTGTAGGTTAGTTTGTATTTGCTTTTCAAATATCTAATTTTTCACCTCTGAGGTGCAGGTATATCCACACACACCTGGCAGTTTTGTAAGCTTATCATGTCAACATTCACCTTGGAGCAACATGTGCTTATCTTTCTGTTCTTGAGGACAAAGTGAGGATTTCCCTCAAGTTCCCAATTGGAAAAGTCATTTCCCTCCCAGAAATGGACAGGACAGTCATTTTCCAGAGCAAGGAGCCTGATATATTTAGAAGAATAATAATACAAAAAAAAAAAAAAAAAAATTAAAGAGAAACTGCTTGGAATTCTAGGATATTTTCTAGGAGGTGCCTGGACAGAAAGAGGCTCCATGGAAAATGAGAAAGAAGCTGACCTCCCCAGGCTGATAAAAGGTGAGCTGCAGGGAAAAGCTGCTGTATACAACACATGTTTTATTGTGCTAAAAAGTAACACTTTGCTCTAATGCAGGATTTGTTCACCATCACTAAAACAACGATCTGCTCCTGCACAAAGAAGATTTATGGGATTTATGACTCCACATCTGCAGTCTGAAAAATACAATACAGTGCCCATTCTGAGAAATTAAGAGATGGATAATCAATTGCATCCATTCTCTGGAGAGAAAATTTCCAGTAAAAATTTAGATACAATTCACTCAAAATCAGGATGTCAAAAATCTGAAGGGGGAGGTATGTGTTTTGGATTTTTGTTTGTTTTTCTTACGATGTCCTGTATATAAAAGTACCCATGAGATAGTCTCCTCCCGAGGATGAAAACATAGGTTATTGAGTGAACAGAACAAATCAGATGTCTGGTAAGGTACATTTGGAGAACATCACTTGTATTGAGTTCAGGAGCAGCATATTCCATCTGTTGAAGTTCTGTTTTCCTCATCAGTGCAAGCCACCACAGCAGCCAAATGCCAGCGGACACTGCTTTCCAGGAAGGGCAGTTTTCCATGTCAGACCACACACTGAACAAATAGCAAAACTTGCTCATCTTTTATCGAGGACAGATTTGCCTCCCTTTGTTTCCATGGAAGAAGAACACTGACCACAAGATAAACTTATTTAGGAAAGAAATTACCTTTAGGGATTACAAACTCACATTGTTTTGAGCACAGCATTCACGTATGCACATGTTTAAAGAAGCACGACTTTAGAGATGTTAAAAGTAGCCCATGAAGAAGAAATCTGGAGTAAGCCCTTCAGTGGCTCACAGAAAAAAATACAAAAGGCCCATTTAATCTACTTCCAAAGTAGACTGTATTTCAACAGTTAGATCCTGTTTATCTTTCCTCAAAAGAGACTTCACACAACTAATGACATCACAAATTGAGAGTGAAAATGGCTTTGTTCCAGAAGAGTTTTGTGAGACACACTTTCCAGGCTTTGGGCATGCCTATTTACATGGAAAAGCTATGAGAAAGCTTCCAATCTTTCAAGCACAATCTCTGATAGAACAAGTTCAGACTTAACTCTGCTGCTCTTATCGGACAAAACTTCCATACTTCTGTATTACATTTTGCTAACGTGACAACAGCAGTTCTCCACATATTTCAAGACATTAAAAAGATATGCCCATTCTCCCAATAATTTATTCCTAATCACTGCTTCCTGCTAGAATGAGCCAGTAGATTAATGATTATCGTATATACTAATGCAGAAAAAGAAAAGCCCTTTAGTTTTACCACTCTACAGGCCACATGATGAAACATGTTTTTCTAAACAATTGAAGAAAAGTTCATTCCAAGTAAAAATATGATGCCACGACTTTTATTGCAGTTCTGCTGAGACATTCAGCTGAGCAAAAGTGTAAGAGTGTAAGCTTTCACCTAGAAAGCACTGCTTTGTACTGACTGACTCTAGGCTCTTTAATCAGGAGGGAAGAGAAACTGTATTGTTTTATCATCTTTTTCTTCTGCTGTCTGAAATGTCTGTTTGGAGCCAAAGCAGAACATGTAAGTAAACGACAGTAAAAGAAAGCAAACGTAACAGAAGATCAAGAAAAAGACAACATATTACAAAAGAGAAATATATAATGCTATTAGCACATGCAAATAGAATATAAGCATCTTGATGAAAGACAATGTGGCACAGGTCTGCTTAAGTTTTAGCCACTGAAACAGCATTGCTAGAAAGAATGCAAATAAAGAAATTAATAAATCTTTCAGGAACCAAGTGCTCTTCCATGACGACTACTTCCCACCACACCTGCTGGGCAAATAAAGCAGCTACAAGCAGCAGCTGTCGTGTTCAGTTTAAGAAAGCAAAAGTAAAACCCCATGATTCACACAACTTACTAAGCAAAAGAGCCTGATGGGAGAGAGGGGCTAGAGACAAACTGGGGCCTTCTATCCAAACGACTCAAAGTGTGAAGACAGAACAGGCCAGCCTAGTTGCATGTGTGGATACTGCAAGAGAAGTGAGCCGTATTAGCAGTACAAAAGATGCTTATCTTCAATGCTAACTCGGGAACACTAAGTTACTTAGACTGAGAAATGAGCAGCAGTTAAAGACACTGCCAACACTCCCCAGCCCTGAGATCCAGTAGTGCCACCAGCAGTGGCTGCAGGCACTGTTGCACCCCTCAGCAAGCAGAATTGTTCAAAGCAGGCTTGGAGGACTGGTATCAGACAGCAGAGGCAGCAGAAGCCTCTCCTCAGGCTGCAGGGCACAGCCACCACCCTAACCCAAACAGCTCTGCACAGCTGCCTCACCTGGTGAATGACGTAGATGCCATAATCCAGCTGCTGCCTTTGCAGGAAAGGATGGAGGTGCTGCAGGAGGTAGAGCAGATGCCGCTCTCGGTTGCGGTGTGGGATCAGGATGGCCACGTGCTGCAGGGCTGAGCACTCCACGGGGTGGTACCGGCCCCTGGCTACCTGAGGGTTCTCCTTTTGCACTTCTTCCAGTGTAACAGATGGTTTGAAAGAGAGTTTGCTGGCACCTCCTGTAAGAGAAGCACAAGGAGCTTTCCTGAGGTGTTGGTCCAGTCACTTAATGAGGCACTCTGTAACCAGTGTAAGAAACCCAGGTTCAAGCTCCAACTGGTTTCCCTGCCCTTCCAAGAGAAAAGTAGTACTACAAGGATATTATGCAGGCAGTGGAAGGAGAGGGTGTCAAGCATGTAGTCACTTAAACTGATTATGAAGTAGTGGCAATAAAGTACAAATATTTTTAAAAAACCCAATAGAACTTCTAAGCAACTGCAGAAGGATTGGGCAAAAATGACTGCCAGGGCAAAGCAGAGGAGAAGAAAGTGGAAAGAGACATAGGACTGTGGCTGTAAGAAGTCATCACCACCTAAAGCACAAGAAAAGCATGACAGGCTTAAGGTTATCAATTTGTAAGATAAAACATAGCAATGTTTTCTGTAGCCAAATGAAATTTTCATCTCTTACCTTGCACTAAGCTATCATCCCAGCTCCTCTGGACTCAGCAAGCCCATGAAAAAGTACAATACAGGCAACTGTGGTGTCTACAGCCATGCTGCATTTACTTAAGCAAATACATCTTGGGGTTGGGGTGAGGGTGTGCAGGGAGACAGAAGCTTTTTGGATTACATAGGGAAGAAGGAAGAATACAGCTTCCCAAACAAATCCCCAATCAGGTTCACAATAAGGAAGAGAAACAAGATAACGATACAATACTGCAAAGCAGGAGCCTGGTGCTGCTAGCAGTACCAAGCCAAGAAAAAAGTAGAATAATAAAAATGCCCAAACCAAGAAAACAGTCACCCATTTGAACCTTCATCATGATTAGTGCTAACTCCAACAGAGTTGTGAAGTCCTTCAATTGTCAACAGAGACACAAAGGTATATTTAATAATGAAAAGGCAAAAACCTGAGGAAAGGTGAAAACACTTGTGGTTGAGACAAAAATAGTTTTATTTTTAAAAAAAAGCAAAAGATGCATAAGCAAGGGACGAAGAAAAATTCCTTCATTAATCCCCATTGGCAGGCAGGTGTCTGGCCATATCGAGGGAAGCAGGGCTTCAGCACATACAGCAGTTGTTGGGAAGACAAATGCTGCCACCATGAACATCCCTCCTTCCTCCTTTCCCCGAGCTTTTACTGCTGAGCATGATGAATGGCACAGTCACAGGGTATGGAATACCCCTGCAGTCAGCTGGGGTCAGCAGTCTGGGCTGCATCCACTCCCAGCCTCCTGCCCACCCCACTGGATTTTAGGGGGCCAAGACAGACAGCGACAAAGCCTCAACAGAGTGCAAACACTGTTCAGATTAGCCAAGTTACCGATGTGTTACCAAAGCTGTTCTGTGCACAAATGCAGAGCACAGCACCAGCTGCTCTCCCAGCCACACGCAGCACAGGCACTCTGTGCCACAGGACACTCCCTCAACCCAGGAGTGCTTCCTGCAACTGGTTGTATTGGTTTCACAGGAAAGGTATCCAACTGGAAAATGGCTAGGAAGAAATCCAAGTCAGCAGCACTACAGCAGATTAACTTGTCAGAGAGGAGAGGAAAACACCCTCACTTACGCAGGTACGGGGACAGAGCTGGGCAGGGACTCTGAAATGACTTCACCATGGGAACGTCTGCCGTGGATTCGATCTTCTCTTTCTTTTGACTGTGCTGCAGGCTAGTTACCTTCCTGAAAAACTCCACCATGCTCTTAGCTTTAGGAATTTCCTGTCTGGTGTCCATTAAGTAACTGAATGTGGTCCATAGCACCATCAAAAACAAAGTGACAAGCACCAGCACTTTGAACTTATAGAAGAGGTGATAAACATTCAAGCCCAAGGCCATGATCCACAAACTGCTTCCTCTGCTTTGATGCCGAGGCAGGTCACTGCATATCGAGTGGGGATGAAACCACAGTTCCCAATAAGAACGTCACAGTAGGGAAGTAAACCTGGAGGTAGGGAGGGCTGCCACACTTCCTGCAGTTTTGAAATTCATGGAGCCATAGTATGGTTTGCTCTTCAAATGTCACAAAATATGACTTTAACCTGGACCACAAAAAAAGAAAAAAGGAAGGAGAGAATTAGTTTCTACCACCTCCACTGCTACACCTTCACAGACTTAATGAAAACAGGTTATGACAATACAAAAAAGGAACAGCAAGTATGAACAACTGGTCAGAAACCAAGACACTGAGCTTTGGTCTTAGCTCAGCCACAAACCAGCTGCACGATTTTATGCAAATCACTTTCCTGTTTTGTTCTTCTCTCTCAACCTTTTTTTTTTTTTTTTCAGATCAGAAAGTGCAACCACTACCCCATGTTATGCCTGTGTACAGTGCCTGGCAATACACAGGTTTTACTACTTCCATTCCTACCAAAATCAACAACAGCTGCAAAGCAAGAGATTCTGCTGGCTATGAGTAAAGCCCCACCAAAATGAAAACCACATGAATGTCTGCAGAAATAAACTGTTTTCTTCTGAAAGACTGTATTACTGATGCAACGTTGCTCTGCACAATGCAGTGTGAAACCCACAACACCTGACTTGTATCAGAAATCATTATTCTTTATCTGCTGCCTGTCAGTATCACCTTATGGGTCTTTGTCCAGTATTCCCCTCTCACACGCAGTTGAAGGAGGAAAATCTTCCTGCTTTTTAAGGGAAAAATTCAGTGTTTCAGAAGTGTTAGGTCAGTGAGGAGCCAACCCTTTGTTCCATTTCCTGCCCTCTTTCAAAAGCTCCATTTTCATACAGCCTTTCACTGCCATCATCCTATTGCTACCACTCTAATTCTTTTGGCTGTTATTATCATCTCATGGCAGAGAAAGAATGAAATTTTAATAAAAGAGAGCTTTGATATAGAAAACACACAAGAAAACTGCCACCTCTGAGAAGAACAAGGACTGAGGCTAAGTGAAACAAAGGCAGTGATTAAAGACAGTGCACATGAAACAGGCTAGATCAATAAGAAACACAAAAACGTGGAAAAGGTTATTTTATACCAGCCTCCAAAGTACATGCGACCCTGGAGAGGTATCGCAGGCACGAGGAATACAGTTACTCCACATTCCACTAGTTTAGGCCAGGGGTCTTTTGGAGAATTTTTCTGATTCATGGGGATGTACGTGGGAGCCTGACCCAGGACTAACAAGATGAACTCCCAAGCTTCTCAGGGTTCACTTGGACCAGCTGCTGTCCCTGCTGGCAGGCACTTCATGGAATAGCCAACCTGCTCTCCCCATTCACATGCAACACACAGCTTTGCTCTAAGGAAGTAAAGAGACTCAAAAAAAAGAGAAAATGTCTATCCTCCCCCGTTGTTTATACCCTGCAATAGTTGCAGACAAGAAAGCAATGATAAGCTCTATGAATCATCTGAGAGCAGTGTGGACCCAATGGGTAATATTAGCCCATATTATTAAATCAAAGACCTTAGAATTTGCTTATCTAAACTCTACCTGCAAGTTTCTATGGAATAATCCAAATTGCTGCCTTTCACGGCCTCTCAGCTACTATGCAGCATTCATGAGCTGAAGCACTTTCCCCAAAGGGTGTCGTTTGCTCCAAAATAAACCAACAGTCTCAGTGCACAAAGTGCATGCACAAGGAAGGCATTTCCTTCCCCATCACCCAACCCAAGTGTGCCCCAGATAAACCTGGGCTGAAAAGGACAACATAAAATTTATGGTACTGAACTTAACATGCAGTGAATGACTATCAAAAGGTGTTTATTATATTCACAGCCTCCCACTTTCCCAGAAGTGGATGGCAATCTTTAAAAAGCATTAAAACAGTTGCTTACCACTGGTACTCGGATGAGTGCAAATGGGCTGTCCCCCATAAGAAATTCATTTTTCCACAAATAAAATTAAAAATTAACTATCCATAGGAAAAGACGTAACGAAACATCAGGAGGCAGTCAGCAGCAGCTTCTGAAATATTTTGTTGTTTTTGTTAAAATACCAGCATGCAAGTGTAAAATTACTAAGGTACTAGGACGTTAAAATTATGGACATAAACTACGAACTTACTGCACCAACCCTATTTCTGCTCTCCTCCACTCCTGTTCCAAATCTCACACATTTGAATTTCCTTTATCAGCTTTGCAAGATTCTAAAAGTAGTTGCTACTAAAAGTTCACGTTACTTGTCTCTGACAAATATTCACACTATACTACTGTAAGTGTGAATAATTTCCCATAATAACTAAACTCACATCTCCACTGGGTTCTGTGGCAGCAACAGAATGCTGCTCTTGCTTAAAATACACTCGAGCACTTCAACAGAGCAGCATACACATGCACGCACGATTACAGCCATTAGTCACCTTCAGCTCATCACAACACTTATGCAGAAGGGCAATAATTCATGTCTCAGAAACCTGCAGTTTGATTTTTTCTTGTTATCCATGGAGAATACAGCATGTATTTCAAAATGCATAAGCACAGAGGTATTTTGGTATTTTAAATGGAAAAACACACGTGAATCAATTTAGACAACAATTTACCTTACATTATTAGCTCAGAGGCTAAAAGGTTGTTTGCTTGGCTTTTTCCCCCCTCAAACATGAGAAAGGCATCTGCACAGAAAGACAAACCTGATTCTTCCAAAAGAGGAGGAAGAACTGTGGAAGAACTGTACCATTATGAATGAAGATGACAGTGAAGAGCTGTCACTTTTATGACTCCTGCCAAAGACTGAGAACTTGGGAACTTAAGAGGACAATAACTGAGAATAAAACGCCAAGCAAGAAGTTAAGCCTCAATAAGAACCTGCCTGTCAGAGAAACAAAAAGAAACCTTGGCCATTGCTCCTCTGGAGGGTGTTGCGCTACCATTTCACACTAAGGACTCTTCAGTTGAGTAAGTCATCTTTCACCAGCAAGCCTGAAGTCCCTGGGTTGCTAAGTCAGGCAGCTAATCTCGAGTCAAGAAGACCAGAGCTTTGACCTTGTTAAAGAAAAAAAGTTAGGCTCAGGACCTACTGCTAAAAAGCCATACTTGGAGTAGTATAAAAGTGAGTTATAATACATACATAAAATCCTTATTAAGGGGATAGTCTTAATCAAATACTGACTAGAATAGCCATGCAAAAATCTACTCCAGCCTTAATAGTCTTGACAGTAACAACTGAGGCAGAAGAGACATTCAGTAGCTGAGTCCTTTTCACTTCCTGAGCAATCAAGTGCCCCGTCCCACTGAGCAATGGGTCCACATTTCTCCACCTTCCTTTTGTTCCCTGCGGTGTTAATGAAGCACTTCTTTTCATCTTTGATATCCCTGGATTATGGCTGATATATTGGTTAGGGGCGGTGGTGAAAAAAAGACCACCTAGTCATACATTATAACATGAGCAAACAATAATTCAATACTAAACAAATCTTGCAATAAACAATAGTATTTCAGAAGCTGGAAACATGGTTCTTATTTCTTCTGTACTTTGTAACTCAGGATGACAAACCCTCAAACATGGGTGGGAGAACACTTGTGGTGCAACTAAACTCATAGCTCTGAAACCTGACTCTAGTTATATGTGGCCTTCATAGAATATACCAAAGAAACTTTCATAGGGAACATAAAGTGCCACTTTCTCGTGAAAAAAATTCTCAGTGAAGCATAACCAAACCCAGTTTAGAAAGTTACAGCTGGCTAGAAGGGCACAGCCCTTCAGGCCACAAGGTCAAAAACACCACAGTACCCATTTCAAAATGCATGAGAAAAAAAATTAAATAGAACCAAGCCACAGTTATGCAAATATGGCATCAGTCAGAATTCTAAAATCGATGGAAAAGGTGAAAGGTCTCCATCTACACACAGATCTACTCGTTTCTAGACATGCTGTAACACAGTTCTAAATAGTTCCCTGATCATATTGAGGCACAAAAATAGTGCACGTCCTGCCTTTCCCAATATCACATCTGTACCAACAACTGTCCCTGTGCTCTGCAGCTTGTCTGACAACTCAATTTCTACAGCCTGCTATGTTTTGAATCACATGCCAAACCCTGCTTCCTTGTTGGGTGGTTCCTGGCCCTCCTCATAAGAGACTTATCTGCAGGAACCCATCAGGAGCACAGAGCCATATGACTCTTCCAGGAACAGGGGGGTTCAGTTCTCATCCTTGAGCCTGATGGCACAAACACGAAGCCCTAACTCGCCCTTTTCCATCCAGGAAGTCCAAAATAGCAAGCAAGGTTCCAGCATGGAAAAGACTTCTTCCAAAGCAAACTAGGAAGATCGGAACCCTGTCCATATCCATCCAGGGTTTTCCCAGCAGCTACACACGTGCATTGGAGTCTGACACACTGTGCAAGCACAGAACAAGCGAGCAATGCATGTACAAGCTGGTTCCCCATGCAAGAGCTGCAGGGTCAACCTATGCATCTGCCTCCTGATTGAAGCCAGTAGCACTACCAAGCTCAGAACACCCAGAAATACTGCACTAAATTTTTCATCAAAAGCAGAATTCCTAGACAGACAAAGTCAGTATCTGCAGGAAGACTGAGAACTGGTAGCCCTGATCTAGCTATTAGTGAAGGAAAGTAACCTTATGAACAAAATTTGGGAAGTAACTGGAATTGATAAAAACTCATTGTGTTCCAAAGAGTGATTTTTTCCAGATACGTTTTTAGACAAAAACTGTCATTATGATAATCACGCTAAAGCCCAGATTCACATGATTACTTATCAAAAGAAAGTTATGCTTAACAGTATAAATAATCAGTGAGAATATGGTGCCTAAATTTTACTTTTCATATGTTCACATTTAAAACAATTCACCCTGTAGGGAACATCTGCAGGACAGCTCCAGAAAGATATTTTCATCTGATGAAAGGAAAATTAATTGCTAATTTACACAAACAGATTTCCCACGCAGAATTTTCCAGAAGCCCCTGCAAGCTCCTCAAGCTTATGCACAAATTCCAAAGGCAGCAGAACAGGTTCAGCAGCAACAAGCATTCACTTCAACCTAACTCTAAAAACTAATAAGTTCAAGCAGGAAATGAAGCATGAAAGGGTTTCTTAGGACTGCATTTAATCAGCTCTGTACTGTGCAGACAATTTATTATTTTATCTAGACCAAAATCAAAAGCAGCAATGGGTTAGCTCCACATGTATCAGAAGTGTAGCAGTCTTCTTCATGAAATCCACCAAGAAGGAATTAAAATTCTTCACAACTGGCAAGGCAGAAAGATCACTGTACAGCATCAGCTTTTCTATGCAGGACAGTCCAAGTCTTCAAGTTTTACAAGAGTCTATACCTGCTCCTTCCACAGGCACTTCCTTCTTTTCAACAGATTCGTTTCTTAGTAAGGCGTTAGGCCAGTAGCTTTTAACACCTCTTTTACGCAACACTTTCATAATCCTATTACCTCTTCCTATTTAAAACCTACCAACTGCACTGAGAAATGGTGCTATTTCAAAAGGAAAAAAAAACTACAAACAAAATAAATCCAATCCTCAAACTCCCTTTCCACTTCTCAGAATTTCAAGCCAAATGAAGAAAGCACATTAAACCTCTCACTGCTGCTGCCACATCCCTCCTTCCTGTCGAACGCTCACTCCAAGAACTACGGAGAGCACTTCACAAGCAGCAGACACTTTTCATCCAGCAAACCCCACACCATAAAGAAACCTCTGTTACCTCTCACAGGCTGCAGGAAAGAATCAGCTCAAATCACAGGATGAGAAAAAAAAATTAAAAGGAGAAAGAAAAAAAAAAGAGCAAAGACATCCCACTTTTCCTCAGGCCAAAGAGGCTCCCTGGTGCTGTCCCACATGCCCCTCCCTCAGCTCATGAACCAGCCCGGGATGGCAGCCAGCCTCTCTGCTTTCCTCCTAGCACAGCAGAACCAGCACAGAGGCACTCAGGCATGCCAGGACAGAAGCAATACCACTTAGAAACAATTCCCACAACAAACCCTTCCATTAGAAACAAAGGCTCAAGCCTTTGCTCCTAAAAGCAAACCACAATTTCTATCAGTGCCCTTTTGGCATCTGCTCCAATTGGAGATTTTAAACATTAGAGATGTCATTCTTCTTACACACATCAAGCTGCCCACCCTCTTGTCCACATCTGTGGAGAAGTCCCAGTGCTCCCACCACACTCCTCTCTGTTATCACCTGGACATACCTGTTGAAAACAGTCCCACCACAGACCAAAGCATCTACTTTACACAAAACAGGTTGGCTCACTGACCTTTTTCATTGAAGACAGCCTCCTATTACAAGGCTGTCCCTCACTGGTGCTTTTTCTACCACTCTGACCTGTAAAACTCCTCTAGCAACCTCACAGCATCAGCTGAATGGAAACAGAGGTGTCACTTTGTCATCTCACCCACCTGGGGCTCCCCCAGGCTATCAGGGATGCAGCACTGCAATGTCAGCTGTGCTGGCTCAGCTCTGGTGCCAGGAAGAGTTTTCCTGCCAACCACCCTAACCCTTCTCCCGAGCTGCTGTGTATAGATAGATATGTGCTGACAAACACACTTCCCTCAGTAGAGTTGCATTTACATCACAGGAATTTATGAGCACACCTGTCTTCTAAGGTGTGGAATTTTCTTGTGCTTCCAGACGGTCTACAGATATCACCTAAAGATACAGAAAAGAACTGAGCAGACACAGGGTATATGGGTAAGGTGAATTTCTGTCAGGGATGGGAGAGAAAGTATAGGTACAGCCTCATGATGAGTGTTAATCTCTTGTAACTCAAACCTGTTCAAACTCTTTGTGCAATACATGCATTCCCAAGCAGGTAGGTATTTCAAGGCTTCCCCAGTGAGTGGCACCTCCTCTGTGCCACAAAGGTCTTATCTATTATCAGGACTGCACAAGAATTTCGGGGAAAAGGTTCTTTGTTTCAGACACTCAGTAGTGCAGAAAGGACCTTTAGCACTACCGCATGTTTCAACTGGTCAGTCACAAAGCCGGACCACTCTGGGTCTCAGCTGCCACCATCTCATCTTCCTCTCTGGTCCAGTCCCCAAACTATTTCTCTGCACAGCACAGGCTCTCATGAAAGCAGAGAGCTTGCTGGATTAGGAAGCAAGCAGTATTTCTAGCAACCTTTGTCTACACTTCCTACTGAAAAGTGTCAGAAAACCTGATATGACAACCAGCAGAAAAACTTTCAGTTGACTGGGAGTGGTTATTTTAGGGGAATGATAACAGATATTTCCAGGCAACGACTGGTAACATTCTACAAACTGCCTGGAACCAGGCAATTTTAAAGAGGAAATGTATGGGTTAAAAAGAAACAGACCAAGGTGCACTTGTGGGGCCTGATTACAGTAACAGCCACTGCCAGCTAAAATATTCCAGTTATGTCAAGAATACAAAGAGATACACAGATGTCCTGGCTCCACACTCTTTTTCTTATTATTTATTACTTGATAACTGCTTGATACACAATATAAAAGAACAAAAGTACTGGCAGCTCCAACTCCCTGAATTACAAACTAAAACAAAGATAAAAGAGTACGTAACACACCAGGAAATAACTGATGTGGTTCAACCCCAGCTGGCAACTCAACACCACACAGCCACTCCCTCAACTCCCTACCAACAGCGGGATGGGGGAGAGAATCAGAAAAGTAGAAATGAGAAAACTCACAGGCTGAGATAAAAACAGCTTCATAGGACAGAAAGGGAAGAAAATAAAAATTAGAGTAACTGTGACAATAATGATAATTAGGATATAGAACTGACGTGATGCAAGTGTTCACCAATGCCCAGCCAGACCCTGAGTAGCTGCCCCTGGCCAGCCTTCCCTTCAGTTGATATACTAAGCAGGATGCCCTTTGGTATGGAATATTCCTTTGGACATTTTGGGACAGCTGTTCTGGCTGTGCCCCCTCACAACTGCTTGTGCCACTCCTGCCTTGTCACTGGCAGAACATGGGAAACTGAGAAGTCCATGACTTGGGGTAAGCACTACTCGGCAACAACCAAAACATCCGTGTGTTATCAACATTATTCTCATACTAAATAAAAACGACACTGCTGTACCAGCTACTAGGAAGAAAATTAACCTTATCCCAGCTGAAACCACGGCAATAGCCTGGTTATTTTAGCTCACACAACTTACTGTCTCCAGGAGTGTGGGTATAACAGAAGAAGTGATTGCAACAATGTAATTGAGGAAAGGCTTGGCAGGTAAATACAATAAATCCATTTCATACTAAGAGAACATCACAGCAGAAAAGCACTGAAAGAGGACTTTCCATACATTTTTAGCTCTGACATGCAGGACAGAGAAGAAAATAGGTACATCTCATTATCCCACCTATCCCTAGCAAGGACACCATTGTTCTTCCACTCAACATTACCCCAGACAAGGAGTGCTATTTCCATGTTCCAGTCTGCTCTGGTTTATGATCAATAAGCTGAACAACTCTCTCCACAGGGAATGCACTAGACAAATGCAGCAGTCCCTGAGCACTGGTATGTGTGAAGTCCACTGTCCTTTGAATGCGTGTTTCTGATTTTCCAGCTGCTAGACACTGACCCAGCCACTCTCTCACTTTACCACTCCTGAACAGAAGAGGGTGAGGTAAATACTCAGAGGTCACTTACCAACTGACAAGGCAGACTCAACTTGGGGAAAATTAATTTATTGTCAATTAAAAATTAAGTAGGATGGTGAGAGACAAAAAGTACACTTCCCCTCGACTCCTTTGTTCCCAGGCTCAACTTCACTTATTCATTCCCACCTCCTCTGCTTCCCAATCCACAACAGTGCAGGGGGACAAGCAATGCAATTCTACAGAATCATAGAACCATTTACATTAGAAAAGACCTCTATGATCATTGAGTCAAATCGTTAACGCAGCACTGCCAAGCCCACCACTAAACCATGCCCCTAAGCACCACAGCTACAAGTCTTTTAAATACTTCCAGGAAAAGTGACTCAATCACTTTCCAGGGCAGCTTGCTCCAGGGCTTGACACCCCTTTCTATAAAGAAATGTTTCCCAATATCCAATCTAAACCTCCCCTGGTGTAACTTGAGGTTGTTTCCTCTTGTCCTGTTGCTTGTCACTTGGGAGAAGAGACCGACCCTTTCAGGTGGTTGTAAAGAGAGGTAAGGTCTCTCCTGAGCCTCCTTTTCTCCAGGCTAAACAACCCCAGCTCCCTCAGCTGCTGCTCACAGGACTTGTGCTCCAGACCTTTGGTCAGCTCTGCTGCCCTTGTCTGGACTTGCTTTAGCACCTCAATTCTTGTAATGAGGGGCCCAGAAATGGACACAGGATTAAAGGTGTGGCCTCAGCAGTGCTGAATACAGGAGGACAATCACTGCCCTAATCCTGCTGGGCACACTATTGCTGATCCAGGCCAGGATGCCACAGGCTGCAGCTTCCTTCAAGGCATCCCCTCCTGCTACAACACGGGGCTGACTACTGTACACTCAGGTGAGGAGGGAGTTCTCTGCACCCTGTACCTCCAGCCATAACAAACGAGTGGGTGGTACTCCAATACTGCAGTAGAATTTTCGCTTTCCTAAGGCACGGTGAACTCTGATGCTACGCTAGGAAATGCAATCTAACGTCTCCAGGCCAAGAAACACATTTATGAATGGCCTCTCTTGTTACCCAACTACAGCTGAGCCACTGACCTCACTGTAAGACATGGCACTGTCAGCCTGAGCCCAGCCAAAGCTCAGAGACAGGGATACAGCAAACAGTTCTGGCACGGCCCATCGCTCCCTAATGCTTACCATGGAAATATTTTTTAAAGAAATACAGCACTTTTAAAACACTTTCCCATCCCAGATGAGTGGAATAACCTGAAAAATCACATGATAAAGCAGATTTCTGTGAACACAGAAACCTCACATATAATAGAATGCTCAGGTCACGACTCAACTCAGCAATACTGTTATCTTTTTCTGGCAGCTGCTGCCTTGCTGGAGTGGCATAAGTCAGTATAGATGACAGATGTCAGAGACCTTGACACTTTACAAAAACACTTCAACACATTCCTGGTCAAATTCCTCACTCAACTCTCTCCTGAACAATAAAATAACACCTGAGGAAAACACTAGATTACAGTATCACATATTCTTATTTCAGCATCACAATATATTTTTTTTAATGGAAGTGTCAACCACAGATAGCTAAAGCAATACAGAAGTAGTATAGACCTGTGGCTACTTAATACATTTATAATTTTCAGTTTACAAGTACCTATGAACAAAGTTGTAAAAAAAAAAGAAAACTAATAAAGTTGAACAGGTATTACGAAAGCGTAACTGAGAACAGAATCCCATTATTTGTTTCTCATGGAGCATGAGAACTGCATCAAAGACATTCCAGCTAAAGCTTCCTGATTTACTTTTTTTAAATATTTTTGCAGTCTTATCCTGGTAAGGATTACAAATTGTCAGGGCCTACTGCAAAGACATCTATCAAAAAGCTGTGCAGAGGGCGTGACTTTGTTAAGCTATTAAATGTACAGGATTTTTCCATGTTAAAACACAATTTACAGTTATGCCAGTTTTCAACCAATCTGCAGATGGGGTTTTTTTTAATGCAGAAAAGTTTCAAACATACAATTTAAGAGCTCTAACTCAAACCCTTTGGAAGTAATATGGCCTAGAACAACATTTTGGAATGCAAAACTAGTACAACATTGCAACAAGAAATTTTAATCAAATGCTTGCAGAAGCAATTTGAAAAACATACTCCCAAGACTCAGGATATTATTAAACCTTTTGAAAAGCAGCTCAGTAAAACTTCAGGCAGAGGGAGATAGCATATCATTCTTACATTCAGTTACTAATTTCTTTCCCCCCACCTAACCAGATCCTGCTTGGGAGTCTGAAGAATTAAAGGAGTTGGTGATGTGGGCTCCTCCTCTCCTACCCTCTCAGGGCTAAAGAGCTCCTGTCTCTACAACCCTCCTCACACGAGCACCAAGGGCTCTCTCTCTTTCCAGGAAGAAGAGAGGAGGTCGAGAGGGATGATACTTAACTCAGAAGCAGAGCAGGGGAAAGTGGCTCCTTTCCAACTCTTCACTTCTCATTACTGTGCAGGTCTTACCCCTTCCCATCTCACTGATGAATAAAATTAGCTGCAAGAGTTCAGAAGTCAACTACAGGACTGAAGACTGAGGGGAAACACAAGATTAGTGCTGATGATGCCTCACCAACACCAGATCCAAAAACATTGCTATTACTTTTAACTGCATACATTTAATATCATCATTACATCAGTTTAAAAGGATTATCTGAATTACAATGCATTATAACTTTATCCCACAAGCCACTGCCTGACAAATAAATATTACCCACCTGTTGCTCTCAGGACACCAGTATGACCCAGTTACAGCTGTAAGGCATGTTACTTGCAGGCATACCAAAGCACTTCAAACAGAAGACAGAATACTTATAAAACATCCTAAATATGCTGAAAACCATAAAGAAAAAAAAGTGATGAAAGCTCTCTCCCATTGTTTTACCATATTTTCAAGGTCCTATTTATATGCAGGGCAAAACCTCCAGTCTCTGAAGGAAAAACCACAGCTATCCCAGTTGCAGACCTGCTGGGTGACTTTAGAACTACATACTTGCCAAAAAAAAAAAAAAAAAAAAAAGGTTTTTAACCAAATTCTTGCATCAATCGACCAGGCTACAGAATCTCCAGGCACACCTCCAAACTAACAAAACCCAAGTTCACCAAACTCATACAGGTAACTTAGACATAAGATCATATCATACAAAGCCAGCAATGAAACACCCCTCAACTTCCATTTTTTTACTACATATTATTTAAAAGAGAAGGATGTGCCAACTCAAACCAAAGAGGAAAACAAAAAGCCAAGCTTTCCAAAGCTGAAGTAGCAAATGTCTTACTTCTATCTGAAAAGTATTTGTGAAAATGAAACACAGCTTTTACAAAAATGGCAAGGAAATAGCCACATAAATCAAAACCAAGATCAATCGCACCTAGAGGAAGTGTTTATCAAGAAAACTCATTCACAGTAACAGTATCCTGGATGAAAGGTGATACTTCACACTGTTAAAGAAAGGTTCATGAAACATTATTCAAGTTGAACAGTGAGAGAGAATAGTACAAAACACTGAAGCTGCGCTTTTAAGTACTCTAAATTTAATCAGAGTGTTTGTAATTAACAACAGAAGACCTACAGAATCATCACTGAGTCGGCAAAGAAAAAATATTAAGAGAAAGGGCATCTCACATAGCTACCAACTTTACCGACAAAAAGTGTAAATATTTAAGTTGAAGAATATGAACTGATCACAAAGTTTATTTTTTTGGGGTTTTTAATGGGAGCTATCTCAAAGACATCAAACTTTCACCTTCTGTTTCTCTAATCCTCTCTGTTGAAAACTGTCTTGGAAATTGCCTCAGCTATCCCTTGGGAACTTCCATAGCTGTTAAATGAAGGGGTAGAAAAAATCTTAAATCCACAAGAGATATTCGTTGTTAACTCTTCGAGACAAGTAAGCATTAGTAAGAAACCGAACATACATATTCTTCTTTTCGACTATTACCACCGAAGTGGTATGAAAATCTTAAGTCTGCAAGGATTCAAATCTTACCAGAGCTCTACTTTAAAAATATTTATATTATGATTCAGAAGTAAAACCTTGAATACTCTATTGCCCCACTTCTGCTTCCCCTCAACACCTGCATACACATTTCCATCATCCTCTGGGGTGTTTTTGTCAAATTACAGTTTCCATGAACCTGTGCAAGTCTCCTTTCAAGCCCTCTGATCACTATTCTGGCTCCTCCAAAATAACATCTGGAGCAGTGACTGAAAAAATTTAGGTCCTGTCAGTGAGAAAATTTTAGTGAACAGCATCACTTGCCTGTGCTCCGGTTTCCATGTGTGAAATGGAGAAACTAACGCCCGGTACTGCATTTACTTTAACTGAAAACCATTCAAAGCTGTAGTTAAGATGCAAAAAACAGTGCATTGCAAGCGTCCTCCTGACTTACAATCCCCAAGCCCGGTACAGTAAGTACTTCCACCTGGTACGTAATTTTTAAATATGTAACTACTGCCAATTATTTCAGTAAAGCTATGCTGTGATGACTTTATGTCCGGGCAGACTTACCTGCACGATCACAGCCTCAAGTCCTGCCTGTGATGTCCATGAGGGGTTCCCCGCACACACAGGGACTCCCTGGAAGTCCTGAGCTGCACAAGGCGACCGAGTTTCGGCCACGTACCAGAGGCTCCAAGTCCGAGGAGGTGCAATTAAGCCAACCCCCTTGGCCCCTTCGCTGACCACTCCAAACCGAAGCACCGGCCGGGCATTCCTTACCCCCAGCGCTCACTCCCACACCTCCCGCCGCAGTTCCACCCGCCCGCCCTCAGGACGGGCAGCTCCTCGCCGCGCTCCC